>KZ308796.1:243521-306805 GCA_000376725.2 Ladona fulva
AAAGCTTGATTGGAAGAGAAAGTAAATGGTGCACATTGGTTGGATGGATTTAAGTTAACCGCTGCCATTCAAAGAATATTTAGAATTACGTGAACGAGATATTGCTAAGGAATCCAATGTTCTGGTGAATGAAAATATTTAAGGAAATATGGTCACGTTCTCCATTATAATTTCTCCTCTTGTGAAGTCATTGGTTAAGGGCAATTTTAAGAAGAAATATAAATTTAAGTTAAATATTCAGATCAAGCAAGTTAAGTCTAAGGAAAGAACCAAAAGAGAAATAACATGACTGGGTCAGGACTTGAATCTTTTACTTACTGAGCTATTTATCATATAAAGTTTTGAATGGCCGAAATTTTTCTTTCGGTTCATTCAGTTTCTTTAGTTAAAAAATCAATATAGACCTATAGTTGCGCGTACTCTTTCCTAAAGAAGTTTTAAGTAAACAAATACTGGAATAGGGCAATATGTACGTTGACTGACATCTCAAAACATTACTCACTTCCCAAAGCTTTTAAATCTACTGCTATAGCATTGACATCGAAGCAATTCCTCCACCGAATAATAGGCTAGGGAGTTAGGATAAAAGGTGGAATGAAGAGTGTGTTTAAATAATTTATACGTACACCCTCGTACCAATCCCATTACCTTCGTTGTGGATACGTCATCCGAATGGCTTCGAGTGCCCTTAACTTACTGCGTACCTTTCCAAATCAATATTCCTTTCTTTCTCCATTCCACTAGTTTATATTGATAAGGAATTTTCCACCCTAAAAGGTTCTATATTTATCGCTGGATAAGGAAAAAGACTAATAACGTGGAGTTTCATTACACTGATATTTTCTCAGATAATATGATAGCTCGATGTTTACTTATTGCATTCTAATATCTGTCTCCAAAAGTATACGGATGATTGATAACAGCCCTTAGTTTTATCATTTCCGGAATGAAAACTTTTAATCTCGTACTTTTCGCTAGAGTAACAAGTGTGAGCTTAATTTGAACCAAAAATATAAAATCAGAAAAAACAACATTGTTAAAATCTTGAAAGGAATTGGATGAACAGTATCAAATAACGTTTTATTCTACTCTAGACTAAACATAGAATGAAACTGGTTAAAAAGAAGAGAATACACTCGAATTCTAGAAAAATATGCCCCTAGATGGAGATAGCACGAACGTGTGTATATCAAATACGAAACGTATAAAATAATAATCGAATAGGAGACAGAGATATATGCGTGGGAAAACACGCGGGGAAAAATTCAGGAAAGGAGGGAAAAAGTAAAATACATTAAGGATAATAGAGAAACGAAATACGATCTCGGATGACGAAGGAAGGTGGAATAAAAGGAATTAAATTGCTCGAAAATGAAAATATGGATACAGGTTCTGAAGGGCAAAAAGGAGAGGGATAAGTACTGAGAATTGTGTGGAACGAGGAGAAGCGGTGGGCATAATAAATGAACGTCGAGCCAACGCGCGGGAAACGAGCTGAAAAAATCGAAAACCACGAGGAGAAAGCACGGAAGAAAATGTGTTTAAGAAGTTGAAGTAAAGAAGACGAAAGAAAGATGTTGAGAGAGGATATCATAAAGGATAAAACGATGAGTAAAAAGGAATGATGCTTTACAGCATAAACGAAATACGATCGCGGATGACGGAATTGGAATAAATTTTATCCTATCTGACCGGAATTCGTGGATGGACATTCTGAAGTAATAAGAACAACTTTGTAGTATCCACAAGATATGTCTTACACGACCGGTTTTGGCTACACAGCCATCATCAGGTGCTACACAGGATAGCCATCATCAGGTGATGGCTGTGTAGCCAAACCGGTCAAGTAATGAACATCTTGTGGATATTACAAAGTTTTTCTTATTCCTTAAAACTGCAGTTACATATGCCGTGAAGGTAGGGAAAAAAAGGTAAGGAAAAGTTAACGTGAAACTCAAAAGATTTAATAGGCATTATCAGCTTATCCAAGAATGAAATCCACGTATAATTTGTATTTCGATTGAAAAATTGCACAACAGCATTAAATTAGATATGAACATAATAGTACACCAAAACGTACAATGAATATTGACGCGGATTTATCCATTTTCTAACTCATTAACACCAACAATTTAAATTGGTGNGATAGCTTAACTGATGCTCGGCAAGTAGGATTCCTGGGTTCGAGTCCTGGTTGCATGGTACTTTTTCGGTTCTTTCTCTAAAATCCAGCTGGAGTAACTCATCGCTCATTTTAGATAAATTTATCAAAAAAACTGAATTTAGTAAGATTCCTATTTCTTACTACTTCCTTCTATGACTTATAGTTATACATTTGTTTACGTAGATACGATATGTTCTACCATGATAGCTTAACTGATGCTCGGCAAGTAGGATTCCTGGGTTCGAGTCCTGGTTGCATGGTACTTTTTCGGTTCTTTCTCTAAAATCCAGCTGGAGTAACTCATCGCTCATTTTAGATAAATTTATCAAAAAAACTGAATTTAGTAAGATTCCTATTTCTTACTACTTCCTTCTATGACTTATAGTTATACATTTGTTTACGTAGATACGATATGTTCTACCATGATAGCTTAACTGATGCTCGGCAAGTAGGATTCCTGGGTTCGAGTCCTGGTTGCATGGTACTTTTTCGGTTCTTTCTCTAAAATCCAGCTGGAGTAACTCATCGCTCATTTTAGATAAATTTATCAAAAAAACTGAATTTAGTAAGATTCCTATTTCTTACTACTTCCTTCTATGACTTATAGTTATACATTTGTTTACGTAGATACGATATGTTCTACCATGATAGCTTAACTGATGCTCGGCAAGTAGGATTCCTGGGTTCGAGTCCTGGTTGCATGGTACTTTTTCGGTTCTTTCTCTAAAATCCAGCTGGAGTAACTCATCGCTCATTTTAGATAAATTTATCAAAAAAACTGAATTTAGTAAGATTCCTATTTCTTACTACTTCCTTCTATGACTTATAGTTATACATTTGTTTACGTAGATACGATATGTTCTACCATGATAGCTTAACTGATGCTCGGCAAGTAGGATTCCTGGGTTCGAGTCCTGGTTGCATGGTACTTTTTCGGTTCTTTCTCTAAAATCCAGCTGGAGTAACTCATCGCTCATTTTAGATAAATTTATCAAAAAAACTGAATTTAGTAAGATTCCTATTTCTTACTACTTCCTTCTATGACTTATAGTTATACATTTGTTTACGTAGATACGATATGTTCTACCATGATAGCTTAACTGATGCTCGGCAAGTAGGATTCCTGGGTTCGAGTCCTGGTTGCATGGTACTTTTTCGGTTCTTTCTCTAAAATCCAGCTGGAGTAACTCATCGCTCATTTTAGATAAATTTATCAAAAAAACTGAATTTAGTAAGATTCCTATTTCTTACTACTTCCTTCTATGACTTATAGTTATACATTCATTGTTATTTCAAATTGTTTATGGCCTTTATGAACACCGTTAACGGTATATCAGTCAGCCGCGTCTCATTCTATTTAGTTTCGGAAATATGGAAAAGGTGCGGTAAAATTTTACAGGAGTGGTGATATCCATTAATAAAATGTCGAGAACGGTGGTAGACGATGAAAAGAGGCGAGGGGTTCTTGGAATGGGAGATAAAGAGCCGAGGGCGCATTGTTATTGAGAAAGTGACAGCTTGGAGAAATAACCGCGGCGTGCTCGGGTACGTCATAATCCGCACGTAAAATGTGATGATGGGACCCTCTTCAAACGTAGGCGTCCAGCAGTACCAGGATACTGACGGGACGCCTTAAAATATTCACTGAGTAACGGGTCGGAGTATCTCTCCATCTATTCGTTTTCCATTCGACGAATTGATCCGGCGTTTTTACACCGACGCTTTTCCCGGCTCGTGGCTGCGGTCCGGCTAATTGGGATGTATTGGAAGACTCGGTTCTGATGACTTTCCGATGTGAGGCACGTAGCGATGATGAAAACAAACGGTCAGCTGTAGGCCGTGATGGAAAATTAAAAAGGCACGTGCGGATCTGCGAAGCTGGGGGTAATCTTTTTTTGCGGTCAAAAACGTGACCTCCGCAGCGATCGAGCAGTTTTGATTCGTGACTGTGTATCGTAAATAAAATGCATTGCCCGAGAGAATGCGGACTCGAAGAAGCTATGGATTTCCTAAGATTTGGAATACGATAGGTGGAATTAAGTTTCGACATGCTGTGCTAGGATGGGCTCTCTGCGGGTTTGGGAATGAACCAGCTTTTCCGACACAAAATATGGGAAAATTTCCTTGTAATCTAAGATCACTGTTTGCGTGTGTGTTGGGTATTTTGAGATGCGTCTTTTGATTTTGAATTTGACGTGAGGATTTTTCTAAAATCGAAAAATACGGAAATAGAAAAATGTGGAAATAGAAAAATCGAAAATGGTAACCTACGTCTGCCATCAGTCTACATCGGTCTTTATTGCATTTCCGATTTCGATTTTAAATCCAACATTGTCTATCTCTGGAAGAAAAATTCTACTTTGGCAATAAAGGCTTGTACCCTATAGATCCTTAAGGATATATGGCGATGGAAATATTTTATGAGATCGGAGACGAATCTTTCAATTCCGAGGATATCACAATAATATTTTACAATTTGAATGCTAGATGGTGCCTTTCACGAAGGTATGTACAATTTAATTATGCTGTATATTCAATAACGTACACAAGAAATTTTTAGCATTATCTATGAAATGAATGATTTATTTTAAAATAAAGACATCACTACTCAAAGTCCATGTGTATTTATTTGCTCCTGGACATTAAGCAACATTTAAAGGAACTTATTTTAATATAATAATGCTATAGCGTTCGACTTTGGTGAAAGCGGTCTTGGGTTCGATTCCCGGTGAGGGAGAAAATACGGCCTACGTGCGAAAAGACCTTAGCTATTGAAGCACTACTGTAGTTTATTGAAATCGTGAATAATGGATGTTCGATCACCAATGGGAAACTAACGAATCACAACTAAATAAGCAATAATTTGTTTTGCATCATATATTCATTAACTTTTTTTGTTTTAAAATTACGATACTTTTGTTGCTGTATTTGTATCTCAAAGTTTTCTTGGGCCTCATGACTTACTTTGGCGTATAGCAAAAACCTTTCTATGACTCTGCGATGGACTTCTTTCTTAATCGTCTTAATATTCCCCAAATACGACGTTCAATGCATGAAAAAATGTGTTATACGTTTGAGGCATGAAACAGATTCGCGCGTAAGGTTTTATTGCAAAAAAATCTTTCTTCGAAATAAAAACTGCAATGAGAAACAGGTGAGGTCATGTCAATTTATAAGTCCAGGTGTTGTGGACTGGGAAAATGGGAAAATATTCGGGTCATCTATTCTAAATGCCAGTTATTACTTTGGCAAGGTAACAAAAAAGCTTTCCTGGAGCAATGCCGATTGAATATAGGTGTTGCTACAATAGAAGTTGGTCTAATAGAAAATGGGGTACTGTTTGATGAAAATCTCCATGAGAAAATAATGTTTCACGCCTATAAATTGATTTAACAACACGTTTTGGGAGCATTCGGTCTTTTTTATTGGAGCTGAAACACAAAAGCGTTGAAACGCTTAACGAGTACAGCGCTATTTCCACTCTCTATTACTGCGACAACCTTTTCATTCTTCATCAGTGTCTCTCAGCTCGTAATTTTGTACAATTTTATATATTTCAATAAATTGAAATTATTTGTTTAATTTATCATATTTATTTATTCAAGATAACGCTAACAAAGAGACCGATGCTCATAAAATCAGCAAAAGGAAATTTATTTTGTAATTCCAAATTTTGTATTAGATTTCACTGAAAAGAATAAAAGCATTCCAATAGTAAGTCTTCTACCACACGGTTGATACATGTGTTCCGAAACTCCTTACTCAACGCCATACCTTTTATCCTTGTTAAGTTAAGTTGCCCTTTTCTAACATGTTTTGCCTTTATCTTTCTCCACGTCTTTTACCATGCTTCGCACCTTCTGTCACTTCCTTTAACAACACCCTTCCTATCAATATTTTACCCAACCATTTCTTCTGCCGTAGATTTACTACTTCAATCAAAATCCTATCTTCGTTCTCCTTCTGCATACCTTCCGCGTTTGTTATTCTATCAACACAACTCACATTATCCATTACACACCACATCCACATCTCGAAGGCCTTAAATTTTTCCTCCTTTCACATGTTTTTTCTTTACGTTTCACATCCTTAAAGTAAAATACTCCAAGGATTTCACTAATCTATACCTGATTTCCTTTTAAAGGAATTTTGTCATCCGTTACTTTGCTTCATGACTCGTTCCAAATTATATCCTAAATTTACTGAAACAAATTTATGTATTACGGGAGTTTTTATTATTGCAGAAGTCAGAAGTAAAATAGAGCGATGAGTGACGCCAAAGAATGAGAATGATTTGGTGTAAATGTGACGCCTATGGATCTCAAGTTAGAAATTAGTGTGAATATTAGTTCTATTTTCGAACTATAATTATTTTAACGTGTTTTATTTTTGATATTTCTTCCTGAAAACATTTGTTTATTGAGAATCACCCCGTGATGTAGTATCTTTACTCGCAGCTAAAATTTTAACGAAACTATAAAAATAGAAATAGTATTTTCTACGAGCAAACACACCAATAACCAGAAGAAGATGGATGCATATGTATGGCAATAGTGGTCGACATTTAATAAACTTGGAGGAATATAGTGAGTTGCAATTCTTTGATTTTGAAATAGGATGGCACTCTGTTAAATAGGGCGAAGTATAGTATAAGTAAATGCATTTAATGGTCTGACAATAAGTGATGTTTTTCGTCGAAAATGTGTATGAAAGGTGTTTAAATTTTTATTTTATTTTGTGCGTAACTAGATCTTGTTGAAAATTAAAAGAGCACACCGGAGTTAATGAAATTGGATAACTGTTTATTTAACTGATTTCTTTCATTTAAATCGTTTTTATTTTTTACTACAAACATATTTGTTTCCCCTTAACCAAAACTCAGTCTTGTATACATAATTTTACTCTCCTGTTCATTCTAACGGTTACCGCTTTCTCCTTAACGTTTCTTTGTATAATTCATATCTCTAAAGCAGAGATCCTTTCCAACAAAACTTCGGTAGATCAGTTCTTTGGGTTCTTGAAAATGAAAATTTCTATGTTGAGAATTCCCTTTCAACGACATGGTATTTTAGAAAGTTTTGCGTAAATGTTATGTAAAGTTACAACGACATGGGACTCGCGAACTTGATGCTGTATGACAACAACTTCTTTGCGGAACGGCGGAAGCTGAGGGAAAAGGAAAGCTCTGCCAGTCAGCAGAGGACCATGTGCATGAATAAACCTTATCCGACCTTTCTTAAGAATTTAAATAGGTTCTCTTTTGCATGCGCTCACTTTGGGCTCCTGAGATCGTGACAAGACTTCGTCTCTACCACAAAGCTTCAGCGCACTACCGCGAATGCGATGGTTTGTGCGAATCATGCGAAGAATGGTTCAGGGGCACTTCAATGGAGCCAACCTTAAATAATTCATCTATAAACGCTGAGGATTCCGTCGATAATGTAGCGTGCTTCTCAGTTATGCTTTGAACGAAGTCTTGGAAAA
This sequence comes from Ladona fulva, assembly GCA_000376725.2. Taxonomy (NCBI): domain Eukaryota; kingdom Metazoa; phylum Arthropoda; class Insecta; order Odonata; family Libellulidae; genus Ladona; species Ladona fulva. Next base: position 251,170 of record KZ308796.1, read on the forward strand.
CTTTAAACTAAAATAATATTTTAATTTATAAAAAATTCTCTTTTCAGAAAATTGATTTTGAGGGATTGAGAAATAAAACTGAAGGAATATCAATTAAATACAATCTTCAGCATATTCTAAGTTCATAACCGATGAAAAAAGCTGTCGATCTGAGAAACTGTGCTTCAGCGATATACCAAAAATTATCGAGGACATTTTCGAGTAAAATCTCTAATGAGATCGATTTAAAGTAATTATTCATCCTGCTGATGACTTAATCAGCTGATGCAAGTAGCCGTTAAGGATCCGTTTGAAACTTTTACCAAAATCTCCCTCTATCCCTCTATCACTTCGTTTCTTTACCCCTTCAGCGTATAACGCTATATAATCCTTGGGTTCTCTAAACGTCTTCTCGCTTACATTAGCAAAAATTTGTGACTTTTATTGTAAAATTATATAACGAAGTTATTCAATAATTGAAAGACTCCCCGTCAAGTATGACGGAATGTAAGCAGATTTTTTTGCCGATGATAATTGAATACATTATAATACAGTGATAATGTAAAGTACAATACTATACGAAAGTTAAATAAACGTTGATTAAATATCAATCTAGGGTTGACCTTTACACAAGAGAAAGACGAGGTTCATGCAGAATGTTCTACCCGTTTTGAAATAAAAACTTCTTATGTCATTTGTAGATGATATTTTTTTGTGTAAGACATATATTTACTCGAAAAATTATTTTATTATATGCTTATATTTTAACTTAAAAATTGGTGACACAGTATGACCAAACGTTTGAACATCGGCGGTTATTATACGGGAAAATTAGTAAATATACACGTTTCACAGAGTATAAATATCACTTATAGATTATTTGCGTCTAATTAAAGATTAGTTCCATAATTTTTATTAGCGTATACTATAGACGAGATTAACTATTAACAAGGGTCGGCTTATACGCTATTTACATAAAAAACAGAAGTTTTGATTAAAAAATTGAGGGGTCGACCTATACACGAGTACATATGGTATTCATATAATAGCGATTTGATGTAAATTGCATGCAGCTTCACTTAAAACATTTAGAGTATAAAGCTACGTTTTCTGAATTATGGTGTAATGTAATATATTCAATAATTATTGACAACTTGATTTAAGTTCTGTAATATAGGAGGGGGTTTGCTAAGTGTGAATATTTAACCGCCTCTTTACTATTGCCAAATCGTAACTATATTTCTGAGAGTAGCGATATGTTTTAAATATTTTGAAAATTTTGAATCTTACTGAGCCAGTAAACTCGCGTAAATAATAGTTAATTTGTTGGTTTCCGTTGCTGCGTAATAAACGGAAAGAGTTTCCATTTATCGCTGAAAATTTCTCGCAGCCGTTTAAGAAGCTTTTCTTATCCCTTATTAAGAGATTCTGTTCCACCGTTTTTTAAGTTTCCTTATAGATAAATGATGCTTGGTTAAATCATCTTGAGAACCTCTTTCGCTTGTTTGTTGTGAGAGATGTTGGTATGTTTTTGGTTTTCAGTATAGTTTTATCTTCAGAAAATTCTTTATTTAAAGAACTTGCCATTATTTTATCAATACTTATACTCACTATATACGTTTTCCAAAACGCTCTTATTGAGTAAATTCATGCCTACTTTACCTCTGAGTTTTGATACTATTTATATTCATCCCATGGCACTTCCACGAAACGAGTTTTCGTGGCTTTCAGAAGATTCTCAGGTCATGCATAATGACGCCTTCTTTGTATCTAACCAGCCACCTACGTCTGTCGCAGACTTCAGCAAATTACCTGCCGTAACCCTTATATGCAAACAAAGCTCTAGAGACACGTACTCGTCTGCTCGCTGGGACCTATTGCAAATGGCGGTTCTGTTTTAGGGGAAAGAGGTTTTATGATATTCAGTATCTTACCAAATCGTGCGGAATATAAGTTTTGCTTTTTTGGGTTTCAGAAATGTCTACGATGTATTTCCTAGTATCCAAAGAAAAGGAAGGAAGAAATATGTACGATCATTACTAGGAAGGCTAATGTAATCAAGTTTCCGAGTCAATGGGATTTTACCTCTTTCTTGACTACATTATTATCTCTACAACTAATCCATGCAATGGCTAAATAAACATTTCGCTTATAATTTTTTCAGCTTCCAAAAGATCCGTTAAGGCTGAAATTGGAAGAGAAACACATAAAACGAATTGTATCTCAAGTTATTGTGAGCGATTTCTCCTATTTCCTTTTTGTCATATTTTTGTTCATGAATTTTTTTCATTCATTTTTTACATCAGTTTAGTTAGTATAACGCAATATTTCTTTTAAAAGCAACATTTCTTTTTCCTTACATGTCATTTACAGCAGTCGTAAGGTTTGGATTCACTTGCTGCTAAATCTTAACGAGTGGAACATTTTTATTTGCCTTTTGTACAGGATTAAGAAATGTTTACCTTTCAAAGACTTTCGCCTCGGAGTCGCTTACGGCTGTGATTATAAGAAAGCATAGAGGTATCAATTAACCTGATTCATGGGATTCATTTTGTCCTCTCTTTATTGAATTCTACGAATGATCTTGTTTAGGAGGCCACGGTGCAGCAGTTACGTGGACGTTTTCAATGCATATTATGCATTTTATTCTTGTTCAGTGAGAAACGCAAAGATAAAGTACCTCATTCTTCGTATGGTCTAGTTAGCCTCGTTTCGTCTCCATAGATTTTAGCTGCTAATGGCTGGTGATTTGACGTTAAAACTGCCTTCTGAGTTGAATAATATGTAGATACAACTGTTAAGATGTTACGAAATGAATCCCAGAATCTGAGATACTACTATTAGAATGAAGAATATAACATTTGAGTAGCCACAAATTGAAACAAATATATGTTAAATTAGCATGTTGAAAATTAGCATATTTTTTATTTATTAATGTTGCATATTTAATAAGTTGACATTTTAAAATCTGAGAATCGGACAAAGAAGGCTTAATGAAAGAGAAACGAATGTCTTGTGATCCATTTCCAAGTCTTTGTATAACTTTCATTAATGATCGTGCGTCGAGACGAGGATAATTGTCCTAGAAATGAAACTGTGATTATTTTAATGTGAAGGAAACACAATGGTAACGGAATGAAAGCGCTCAGTCTAGTGTTGAATATTAACAGAACAGAAAGGAGACGTTGAGGAAATTATAGCTCCACCCGGGGGGCGTTCTATTTTCCGGTAAATGTCATCAAAATACGAAATGAAACTTCCACCGAATGTGATTATCGGTGTGCCTTAGTAAATTGCCTTACATCTTATGGTAATTTTAAAAGTTAGATGAGCCTTGTTTTCCTAGACCAATAAAGGCTGGATTCAACGAATAAATTACATCTACGCCATTCCTTTTTCGGCGAATATATGTGTTAGGTGTTTGGTAATTTACTTTAATTCTCAATGAAAGGTCAACTGCCGTTTTTATTCAGTCTAAATCAAACTTAAAGTTAAGGTCATATGTCATGTCATCATTGTCTTAGTTTAAAAATCGGTTGCGAGGATTTGCCTTATATAAATAATATATGTAATGCGATAGATATTTACGAATGGTATATGACGCTAGAGAAATCGCATACAATCGTATTTTAATGTCGTCTCTGTGTTCGTAGATTCCATCATAACGTGATTCACTGAGAAACGAACAAATTTTCATCGCTAACTACAAGAACTCACAGAACTGTAACGCTTATTTATGTTTTTCGCTGATATGAATAATTTTTACTGCCGTGATATTCAAAAGTATGAAGGTTAGAAGATGCTCAAATTCATCCTGTAAAATTTGATATACGAAGAAAAGTATAAGTCTATTGTAATGCTGACGAGAGGTATTCTTTCTATAATTAAACAAATCTTTAAATCCTTTTAAAATAGATTTAATTTTTAAGTAAAAAATGCATGCTAAGAGATCAAAATTTAACACTCTTCTTAAAAAAGTAAATAGATTTGAAGTATATTTGTTACTTATTTGACCAAAGATTAGTTATTACTGAGAGATTATTAGCTTTCTCTTTCGCTAAAAATATGTCAGTTCGTAGGAATGCAGAGAATTTGTGCTAGAAGGCATTTCTTCTGTATCCTTGACATTATTCAAGGAATATCTTTTCAAAACATTATTGAAGAATCTCTACAATTCGAGAAAATGCGCGCATAGAATTCAGGTTCAGAAAAACAATTACTTTTTGTGAAAATCAGCAATTACATGTTATGTATTAAAAACGAAAATCTATGTCACTTTGACGCACTTCGTAAAATCATCAGCTCGAAGACCGATTAGATTCTGATTCACTAATCTACGTTCATACTACCAGCAGAAAAAAAAGAAAGTGGATGAGGTGATACGGCAGGATGAAAAGTGAGGTAGTTTGCTCTTTTCTTCTCAGTGGACCCGGATGCTATAAGTGGAAAACGTGCAGCACAATGATCCTACAAATAACAGTACCCATAGCATTCATAAAGGAGTGACACTAACGAATACTATCATTCGGCATCCTTCATACCTCAGTAACTTTTGTCACAGTCATAAACTATTCAAGTAACTGTTGGATACATTTTTCTCTATCAAATGATAACGGAAGAATAATCCTATCATCAAGATGTGGTTGCAGAAAATTGAGATAATCAAGAGATCTAAATCGTAATTTTCTTTCTTGAACCTGTGATTCCTTCCAAAATCTCACTATTTCACGACTTAATCTCACGGCCTAGTCTGTAAACGTGTCACGACTATTAAGATCTTAACTGGCACGAAAATAACCAAAACTTCAATTTTATTTTAGATATGATCACCGATAGCAATTGCTCCGAGCAGTTCAATCATTTGAAACTTTAATCTTTACTTCTTAATGGGGAATGATTTTGAAGACAAGCTTACGAAGAACTACCGATCTACGATCACTGGCGGCTGGATACAAAACTCTTCTTGGGAGATTAGGTACGTTTAAGATAGACTCGGCAAAAATTTCGATCAGGCAGTTAAGTTCTTGCGTGCTTCTAAACCACTCTCGTAAATGGTGCGGAAACCATAGACAAGATCCGATTTCACCGCCTTTTGAACAAAAAATAGAGGCATTGCAGTAACTTTGAGTGGGTGAAATAGCCAAGGCGGATCGTCCATTTCTCTTACCATGATTCCAGGAAAACAGATTGAAGGAGACTTAACAACCAATTACGAATCTCTAGGGCACTTCGATAAATCATCTCTCCCGGAGATTATCTTCCCGTAACGACGCTCAACGGCCCTCAGCTGAAATTATATTTCGGCGGAAAAAGAGGCGGCGCGAGATCCGCTCTTATTGCCCTAATTCATTCCCGTGAATCCAGTCGTGATGACGTCCTCGAGGACGAGGAAGGAAGTTGGATAAATCCCTCTACGTATTCTTCGAAAAAAGTACGTAAGAATATGGGATAAATCACGAAAACTTAGTAGATATTTTTTCCCGACACTTCAGGTGTTTCGCGATCGATAGGTACTGCCCTAGCGCTCTGGGTTCGTGTTGAGCGAAACGCATTTCGGAAAGGAAAGAGGCATCGAAGAGGAGAGAAGAGAGGAAGGCGCGTTAGACTTTTTGTTGTCGGAAACGCTTGCGGTTACTTGCCGCAATAAATCACGCGTTGGGCTCCCCGACCAATGACAAGCGTTTATTTTATCCAAATCCGTTGGAATAACGAGTGGGATAATCTCTCGCTTTTTTACGTTTCCAATGCTTTTTCCGCGTGCTTTTTTCTCTATCACCCAACTATCACGCCCATTGTAATTTATTTCCGTTGTTATCCTCACCGAAAACAAACTATCTCACTAGGATTCGGTAGCTTTCGTTCCGCCCTTAGGGAGAAGGGAAAGGGAAGGGTTTACCGACTAGGGAATAAGGGAAGAGCCCCGAGGAGGCGCTTTAAATTCTCTCGGACAAAGAAATATAACCCGAAGGACGTCATCCCTGTCTAAGAATGTTTTCAGTAGCCCTTCAAGTACGGGATGAATTTCTCTTTCCAGACTTGTCACAACAGTCATGAATGGCTCCCCACGTTTACGACCGTGCGTTTTCGGAAGTCTTCAGGGGAATGGTTGTCTTATTTGTCTCCAGAGACGTTGGGGATTTGTCCCATTACGCACAGCAACGACTTATTCTGCGAAGTCGTGAATGAATGTTGAAGCTCAAACCGTATACGTGGCTGAGAGAAAGGAGAAAGATGAAAGCGTTATTGCGTTGCTTTACTTCTCATATGAAATCAATTGATTTAGTAAACATCATGAGATTCTTTTTTAGCTCATACAGAGCAAAAGAGCCAAGTTTTATCGAATACAGAAATTAATATGCGGGAATAATTCATTTGTATCAGCCTAACTATGGAACGTTGTAGCAATGAGTAAACATCAATTATTTTATCTTTAGGTAGCAATTTCTATGCTTAAATTTTAGGGAAACCTCTTAAAAGCCTTCAAACATGGATATGTGAGACCAAGATATGGTGAGCGTGTACTCTTCATTTACAATAATTGATTTTCTGGCCGTGCTGTGGGGCTCAGGGAAATGCACATTTTTCCTCTGAAACTACTGATCTGCGAAGTACATTTTGAGGAACTTTAAATTTTCAAACGGCAAAACAAAGTCAATGGTACTATGTTCAAGTGAAAATGTGCTTCTATTATAATCATAAAATTAAGTCAATAAAATCTTCAGAAGCGGTCGAGATGTTGTGAGGAAAGATATATACTTTACTGACCTAAATATTTTTTATCATTGACTGCCGTATTGTACAGTGCCATATTCAGGTTTCGAAAATGATGGTATTGCAATCCCGAAACCGGTAGTCAATAATAAAAAGTTTCTTGGTCGGAAAATAATGCATCCTTCGTCTCCATATTAAGTCACTTAAGTAGTTAAGCTTATGCCAGTCAATAAATACTACCTGATAACGCTGAGGTACCATTTACAATGGTAATTGAAATTAGAACAATTCAGGTGACATGTTGTTTTCACCTACAAAGTCATTCTGATTCATTTATTTGAGGTTCAGTCTACAGCATGCCATCCGAGATTGTCCGGTTTGGTTTGTTAAAAGGTATTCCATATTTCAGACTTTCGCCTCTTCAGGTGTTCTAAGTACTTGGTATGGTGCGCTAAGTAGTAAAATTAGTTCCTAATTGAGTCGTCGTCTCACAAGGACAGTATCAAGTGACGGCAGCGCATAACTCTGTAGTTGAAGATTGGAATCCTTTAGGGAATCATCAATGCCCTTTACATGTCTTATTAATTTAATTCTAGCTCAAGTGGCAGTCCTGTATCCTTTCGGGAACGAAAAAAGAATTAAACCGCAATAATGTACTTATTATAAGAGATATTGGTAGTGGTCTAGCGTCAAATCCAGGACCCTCTTAGAAGAAGTGCTTGCTAAGGAATAACAAGTGTAAAAGATAGTGACATGACTGGGACTCGAACCCAGGTCTCCCACTTTCCGGGCAGATATTCTAACAATGGAACTACCATGCCACTGTATAAATTCTTCACGGGTTGTCAGTGGTAATTGTCAGCGGTTGTGGTAATCACCAATTTAACCCGGTTGTTATACATCATATTCGCCGGGAAAGAATCAAGTCTTTCTATACCATACCACTGCTTGGGAAAGTTATTTTTCTCACTTGTTATTCCTTGGTATTCAGCCGCTCGGCTTCACTTCACTACTTGGCTATACGGGAGTCCACTTTGTTGTTGAATTTTATATGCCAAAAATGACGAATTTTATATGCCAGTTGCTCTACACTTACAGCTATGAGGCTATTGTAATACATTAAGGTTATTTTTAAAGGAAACTATTGCTCATAATATCCTGTTTTGGGAGTAATTCGTTATTCTTGTACCCGAGTCTTACTACCAAGTTTTATTGAAAACTGAGCTCGAACGCTGGATTCTTCCCGTTTTGCTTGAAACATCTTTGAGACACTTAGCTTTTAATAATGAATATAGAAAGTTGCGGTTTATCTACGCCACTAATGTAATTAATATCTTTTATTTGATTTAATTTTTTATTAAGGGCTCCACCCCAGACAGCAAAGGAAAAATTAGCATAATTTTTAACTTTTTAAAGATTTATTAATTAATTTTTCGTATTTAAACACCCTATGAAAATTAAAAATACGGTGAAGGACGTGACTTATGTATGGCTGCATAAATTTTATCGATGAAAAAATTATCCCCCTTGTTGAAGCAACTTTCACTTTCAAAATCACTTCCTAAACTAGTTTTGTAAATCTACTGATAAAGTGAATTTCCAAGAAAGTTCCTGTCACACTGTTAAGATAAAGTAGTACTCAGTTTCACATTTGGAGTTGCGTTTCACTTCTGTTAATGTCTACCTATCTGTGGCAGAGAAAGTTTTCTTTCAAGTGCCATTAAATCCACCTTTATTCAAAAAGTAGTATTCACAGTATACAACCACAATTTCACCGTAACAAAAATCTGAACAAACACTGTTGTGAAGGCCGGAAACAACCGAGCAAGTTCGGAGTCCCTCTCGAACAAGCGTGTGATCTTTCTTTCTTCTTCTAATATCGAACCCAACTTTCATTAATGGATCCTCGTACGTACTCTGTTTCCGCTGAACATGTGCAATACTCTTGGGGTTACATATTCGCGCAAGGGGATTACGAGTCCCTCGCAGCAAGGGAACATCGAATCGCTTTGTACCTATTTTTCCGGGACCGCGTACACTAATGAAGCTATTTGAGAGAACTTTCGTGTCTGAAGATGTGATTGTCCCAAATTTATATTATTATTTTTGACTCAATACGGCAAGTTTATGCTCGAATGGAACTCTCTTTCGTCTAATCTTGTATGTTGCCTCATTTTTGGGTTATATTACAAAGAAAGAATTCGTTTGGGACGAAAATATCTTCGCAACTGGGGGTTGATGGAAGAAAATCTTCGTATTGGAAAAAGTCCTACCTGAGATGAAGGTAATAATTACATTTTAATTATAAAATATGGAAAAATTGGCTGTTAAAGACGGACTTCATATTTGTGTTGCTTTCTAGAAATATATGATAATTATCACCGTCCTGTATATATTTATTTATCCTATGTCAAAACAACATCTGAGAAATAGACGGAAAGCTACTTTTTCGTTTCGTTTGTTGGCCTTTCTTCCTTTGCGAAATTTAGTTATAGGTAATAATCGTAAGAAATTAGCTCAAGTGGCACAAGGAAGGAATTTAGTAGGGATACATATTTTTGTAACAACTCAACATCGTCAAAACTGTAATCAATCTCGAAATTTCAAACTTTCTCGCGTTATTGCTAAATCGTCTACATAACGACCAATGCCAATGTTGAAGTCTTCGTTACAATTGTTTCCGCTTACTATGTCTCCATAATCAGTCAGGAGTAATACTAGAATTTTATTTTAACCAGTCTAAATTAATCGTAAATTAATATAGAGGAAGAATATAACCGTAAGGACGGTGATAATTTCTGCGATAGTTGTTCTAACGTTATTGGTCAGAATTCAACCTTTCTAGCTGTTATAACGGCATTCTAAGACAATACTTACGTATTTAAACTACATGGTGAAACTCGTTAGCATCAGAACTTTGTAGAGAATATTAATAAGACTAAGACATGAATCCTTATAAGAAAGGCATTAAAATATTTTATAAAAAGTAAATTGATTTTAGTGTTCCTTGAAAATAAAATAAATATTATATTGTATTATTATAATTTTTTCCATGTCATTATCTAACATAAGTTTAACCTTCTATGATAAGCTAAATCTAAATGTACATAGCTTTACGTAGCTCTAACTGTGTTTGTACTTAATTGTATGTGTCTTATGTAATGTATTGCCTACGGGAGGTTTTTGGAGGGGTTTCCCTACCGTCCTTGGGCAAATGCCGGGCAATACTATGTTTAATATGTTATGCTCCCCTCCAGCACTGCCACCTGACTAAAAGGCCAAATTGCAGTGAAGATGAAAATAAATAAATAAATAAAGTGTTGCTAAGAGCTTGAAATTTTCTCAATCTATGCTATTTAGTTTCCTGAAAAGAATTTCACTAACACTGATATATAATATATTCAGTGATATATATTATGATCTGGTTAATAGAAAAACCTCAATAAATAAGACATTGATTTGTATATGTATATTCAGTGTGTAAATATCTGTTATTCCTTGACGTTATGTTCTTAGGAGTTATGTTGGACCAACTATACCATTCAAACATCTTTCGTAATCAAATTCTCCCTCCTTAAATCCGTGATATCAGTTCTCCAACTTTCGGTAGATAAATGTGTTATAGATTTCTCTGTATAATGCCCTCTCTTACATTTCTTGATAATGAATTCATCTACATCTTCATATACATAAATACCCTGCAAGCAGCCTTTCGGCGTGGCAGGGGATGTAAACACCGAGTGTTCGTGCTATTTCGTTTAGCTTATCGTTGTCGCGTGTCGTTTCCGGAAAGGATGAGTCCCTAAAACGACTTGTACTCGCATATTTTTCTCTTATTTTACGCTCACTGTCGAATCGGCCGAAGTAGCGGAAGGGAGTCGCATAATACCGATTACGTCTTTCGCAAGTATACTTTCCTCTTTCGGCTAAATGAAAATAACAAGCGACTGGAGAGGATACTTTTGAAAATTTCAAGCAAACGCAGCCTGGCTTCTGATCTCCTTTATTTCAAGGATTTACAAGCTGCGTCTGAGAGTATTTTCGTAAAGTTTGATTTTCCCATCGTAGCATTCTTTAACCATATCGCTTTACGCTGCACTTTCCCTAGTTTGCGGGTGCACGTTTAATCCGCCGAATCCCCTGTACTCGCCGCATATTTTAGATAGGGCCTGACCAAGGTGAAAACATCGCCCTCTGACGTTTTCATCGCATTTACTTACAATTCGCTTTATGAAGCCGAGCTTTTAGTTGCTTTGCCACAGATTTATCGGATACGTGTGCTCCAGTTTAAGTTATTTGTTAGAGTGATTCCGAGATATTCAACCGATTCGACTACATTTGATTTCATTCCTGTAATTTTATACGGTTTTCCCTGCCGTTAAATCATCCAATATATTTAATCATAATCATTTTGTTTTGTATTCCCCTCTGTTCTCCCCTTGCTCTCCACCTTCAAGTGTTTCCACTGCAATCGCTCAACCCTCATCATTTGAGTCACCCATTTTTTTGCAACCGTTTAATCTGAATCGTTTGAGAGTACTTAATCCTTGAAAATGTTTCGAATCGGAAACTACTAGTTTTCAGTTTAAAATACATTTTTATTTAGCATTCAATCGGCTGAATACTTCTACAATTCTGTACGATCCTGAAAGAAAAATCATATCATCATCATCAAATGGTACGCACTAACCGATATATTCAAAATAAAAAAAAAATAGCGAGCGAAATCATCAGTATTTCAACGAAATATGGATGTTTTGAGTACAGTTTTCATGCCTTGGCAATCACTTGTTGAAATTCCTCTATGATTTTGTATGCTACTTAGCAAATTATACCTAGATGATTGGAGCTTTTCATACTCGAATAAATATAATGCTGTTGGGATGGATTATGCGAAAAGCATATGTTGATAAACGAGATGAGGAAGGATCAAATTAAGCTACCTTAGAATGAAAATTCTTTCAAAGATAATTTCCAGGAGGGAAAAAACGGGCAGACAGCTGAAACAGTGTGGCATATTTTCAAGTATTGAATTTTTATGTATTGAAAGATCAATGAAAAGCTCCATATGTGTGTGAAAAATTCTTATACCTAGTAAATGAAAACGTAACTTAAGCCTAGAAAGATGCAAATGCATCTGTTACGCATTTATCATCCTCTGCATTATAAATCGGAATCAAGATTGAATCAAATGATAGGGAATTATTGACAGCTAAAACTTTCCTAATATGATGTTAATTAAATGAAAAAGAATTAAACCATCGAGCTTTTGGAAATGATACATTGAGATATTTTTTCAAAGTAGACGAAAGGGTTTAATTTCAAAAGAATCTTAATAGAAAGTGAACGAAAGGTTTGGAATCGTCACATGCCATTCCTCGCAGTAGGTCTCCATAAAACCGCCGACAAATGAGATATTTCGTCGATTCCCTGTATCAAAATTATCTGTGAGGCTCTCGAAATACTTTTGCATAGCAAACAGGGATGATTCAAAGTAAATCACGCAACGTCAAGCTACGCAGAATAACGTAACATTGTCTTAATTTTGCTATAAATAAAGTAGAAAGTCTGTATGGGTGTGTATCAGAGGCATAGCCAAGGGGGTGGTTTTGGGGGTTCAAACCCTCCCCTCCCGATGATAATACAGCCAACAATAAACGAAAGCATACGAGAGGATGGCCTCTCGCAATTATGCCATACTAACAAAGCATTTGTAGGGTAAACATTTTAAATCAAATCAGTTACATTTTCAATAGATTTTTAGAGGAAGTATTCCGGCCCCTGGGTTGTAGGCAATGCAGTGTTGCAGTTCACTCTAAAAGCTCTAAATCCCCCTTAGGACAATTCCTGGCTACGCCCCTTCTGTGTATGTTCGTCTAACACTCGAGAACCAAAGGTTGCGCAAATTTCAAACTTAATGGATCGTTAAATGTCCTCCCTGCGCAGATAATACGCAACTTTTTATTTTCTTATAAGATACTGGTTCGAAATTTGAGCTGTCAAAGTTTTCCCATAAGAAATACAAGTAAAGTACGTTTTTATCGTTTGTAGGCTTCTTTTGCAAAATTAAATTAGAAAGAACAATCTAACGAAATGGAGACAAACTCCAAAAAAGGGAAATTGGGTAAATATTCTTGTTTTTCTTATGGAATATTGCTTTCTGTTCGAAATTTGTGGAATTTTGATGAAATACGCGAACATTTTGTGAAATTTTCTTGTTGGGAACAACCCGTCTCCCATACGACCGAACCAATTGTTGAATCCGAGCTCATGCTTTTCCACATTAGAATACACGGGGAATTTAGAACTAATGATAAGAATTAAAGATAAAGTACATGAAGAGGAGGCAATTTAAACATTTTACACTTACGATGACAAATCGCTGGGTCAAATTTATAATCAATTAAGAGTTTTTCTTGAAAAATTCGATTTTCGCATTATAAGGGGGACAATTATTTGTTGCTTTTTCACGATCAAGGAGGCTAGAAAACAAGATATTCATCAGAGCAGGGAAGAAAAATGAAAATCTTCTTGGGATTTATAGAGATTTTTAGGTTAAACAAGATGCACAAAGAAAATAACAGCATGGATTTACATCTATATTTTTTTCTGAGGAATTTATCCGGTAAATATCTGAGTTTTTGTTTTCTAATCTTCGTTCAAATCCTTCGTTTGCATATTCTACATATACATTCGAAAGTGAACTTTTTCCCGCATTGTGATCTCGCAGATGATGAAGCGACAAAAAGTACGTTCTGTTGAGTTGGTAGTTATTCCTCTTCATTAGCTACGTAAACTATCTTATGCTTTTTCGATAGCCCATTGAGTCATAACTACTGTTGCATTAATCGATTTTTATTTCCTCTTTGAAAATTAACCGGAAGTTCGGCAAGTAACTCAAAACAATATAGGAATACGTTCATGACTCCATGTTCCGTTACCAGGGCATTTTTATCATAATTAACCTTTTAGCCTTTACGTGATTGTTTCAAACTCCCGGAGAGCATGAATGGAATGGCAACGGTGCGACGGGAGTAAATGACACAGGAAGGACGGAAGAAATACTGTCGTTGAGTGGTTGAGATGATGAAGATTAAGGGCATGAAGTCATTGCATACGAATATATGACAAATGATGAAAAGATGCATGGATGAGTCAAAGAAGAACAGAAGGATAGGAAGACCTGTAGAGTTATTACGAATAAAACATACATTTGGTTTTCTTAGTTCGAAAGGATGCAGCTTAAACGATTAAGTGTCTACAAAGATGATTGTATCTTCTAAATAATTTGGAATTTATTTATTAACCAAGTACCAAAATATTTGAACGGTCTTAAATTGATGGGAATTAGAACGAGTGTAACTAAGGACGCACCCAGTAATACTCAAGAAATATAGAGACGTGAACATTTTGGATAATGCCGGGAAGTTATTTCACATATTTTTGTCCCTCGAGGTAATTATAGACATTGAAGTACCAAGGCCAGAATGAAAGCGATAAGGAAACGGAGGTAGTTAATATAATAAATGGGTAAAAATACTCTCTCAAAGATATTCGATACAACCGTTTAAAAATAAATATATCCCGCCATTAAGGTTTCCTCCTGCGGGTACAGCTACTCTATTTATGGAGAGAGGAACGGAAAATAAAATCGTTCGAGAATAGCGGCAAAGGAAATTTGTTCCGTGCATGATTTAAAGGAATCTAACGGTTGACTGTTGCGGCTTAACTGTGTTACCGCCAATGTTTTTTCGCCAATGAATTGCTTTGAAAATTCATTTTTTTTATCCAACCGCGAGTACTGTATTCGCCATCGGCCGAAAGGGAATATTTTATGTCGTACGGGGAGAGAAGGGAGATTTTTCGCCTGAAAATGGGTGAAAGATATTGGGTGCGCAAAGGTCGAGGAGACGGTTATCAGAGGTGTGGGATCGCGTAGCAAGGGGCTGCCGAATGTTTTTTTAATGAATTGTCGCCGGTGAATTACCCTGGGTCTCAGATTCCGAGTTCCATGAAACTTACAAAGTCCCTCTAAATATTCAGAAAAAAATGAAACACTTCCCAACCACAACACGCTAGGATATAGAAATATTGACCGGACGTTTCCGCCAAATGGTTTCACCCAATGAAGTGACACCCAAAGACGTTTCATTCAAGAGACTATTCGCTAAAGGACAGTTCACTCAGAGTACATTTTACCTACAGACATTAAGCCCAAGAATGTTCACTCTTGAATCTCACCCATGGGTTGATTCACCCAATAGACTGTAGGGATTTTTCTCACAAACGGTGTTTTTCGAATGGTATTTCAAAATGTTTGGGATTTATTGGGCTGCCACAGTTAATAATTCATTTCATAAAAGTGAAATTATCTCCGAGGACGATAAAACATATTAAATTAATTCTCGTGGAATGATCTCTTAATGACAAGGCGTCAAACCGAAAGACAATTCTGAGAATAATAGGCAGCCATTATCTGAAAGATTTTGAGATTTGAAAATGAAAATGTGCATAATTTAATGTTTTTTCCACACAGTATTAAAAAAAGCCATCACGAATTCTTTTCGATATACCAATTGGAAAATCATTTACTAGTTGTAATATTCCTTTAATAAAATATCTGTTGGGTGAAAAAGCTTCAGCTTTATGTCTCTGGGTGTGAAGTGCCCATGGTGTACTGTGAATTGGCGAACTGTCTCTTTTGTGAAATGCCTTTTGGTGAAAAGTTTCTTGAGCGTAATTTTGTGAAAATTATACGTGTAAGTATATAATATAAGTCCTACTTACGATTCTATAGTTATACTTCGAGACAATAACGCAAAGAACGAGGGAACAAACATTACCTAATTTGAACAGTCTCACTTGTGGTTTATTAAATTTTTTTGACTTTGAAAATGAGTTTGTCATCGTTACGTTGCGCTAGCAATATTCCACTCATTGCTAAAGTTTGCGCGGAAGAAATCAACAATCAACTTTTGACAGTATTCTAAGCAGTATGAGGCTTAATTGTACATGCTGAAAATATTTTATAATTAGATATCAATTAAAAGTGTATCAACAGGAGAAAAGCATACATCAGCTTGCATATTAAAGTATTACTCTTTGTAAGTTAATGCTCACAAAGTTATTTTGCTACCATCGAGTTGTGCGTTTAGCCACTAGAAAGCATGCCTGATTCAGTTTTTCCCAAAATCTGAAGTTTAATAAGAAACCAATTCGACCTCAAAATTGAGCATTACCTGAGGAGTAGCGTCGAACACACTTCAGATTTAATCAAACACCCGTATTGAGAGGAATGCAGTAAATTAAATATTCTATAATAGCAGTTTTTGTGGTTTTAAGTAGTTTACAACATCTTTATATTTTATGGTGTTTATTTGACTAAAAATCCGTTTTAGTTGCAAGCGTTTGTTAAAGATCGAATCAAAAGATAGTTGGAATTAAGATAGATTTACAAATCTTTGTAGTCGGCTCATTAGAATCGCGATATTTCCCTTAATATTTCGATTAATTCTTGAAAAATATAATCGACTATTATCAAATATTAATCAAATAAAATCAAATCAAAATATTAATCACTGATTCTTGGACACATTTCAAAGCTCATTTTTTTATGAAAATCAATATAGTATTAAATCTCTTTTTTTTAAACATCAACTACGCAATTTTACGTGGTTATATCGCACAATAGTTTTTCCCGAGTTTATTAACCTTGTTTTAAAATTGAAAAATATTTAATGTTGACGGAGAAAAAGAATTTGAAATTCCGAAGAAGTTCGTAGCCCTTCGTTTTTATGATTCGCATTTCATTGCAACGAAGAATTAAAGACGTTTTCTGCGGCCCTTGAAATTTCTTGTTACTGAAATTATCTCTAACCTTAATCTCTAACTTTTTAATTTCTCTCTAATTTTAATTCCTCTTGTTGAAGATTTTCAAAATGCTTCATTCTAACTGAAGATTCATCAGAAAGCATTTCAGTTAATCTAGGTCTTTTTCAAAACTGACATCAACAAAAGTTAATCATATTTCTTTTAATACTACAATTTCCTGAAAATATGATGAAATTAAATAACCTTGTAATATAAAGCAACCTTGAGATTACCAAAGAGAGATTTATTACGATTAGTTCCGTCTACAGTCTAAACATCTTTACCTGAAAATCGAAATTGGAGGTGCACGCAGACGCACTTTTAATTGAAAACAGTCTAAACTAATATCGGCACTTAGCTCTTGAGATTATTTTACCTTTCCCGCGGTAAAAATTCCAATATTTTGAATGCGTTTTTCGACTTTTATACAGTATATGGCTTCTAGTGAGAAGATCATCTTTCAGCAGTCGATGATTTTAAATTTTCAAATACGACTAGAATGCTTGATAAACATACAAATACTCGAGTGTTCAAAAATGTAAATATAATACTGACTACGTATTTATCTATTTATATATCTGGAAATACTAATTGGAGGGAATATTGTAACCTGTCTCTAAAATATTTCATCTACTGAACTAATTCTATTTTTCATGCTTAACTATCCC
This sequence comes from Ladona fulva, assembly GCA_000376725.2. Lineage (NCBI taxonomy): Eukaryota > Metazoa > Arthropoda > Insecta > Odonata > Libellulidae > Ladona > Ladona fulva. Next base: position 268,398 of record KZ308796.1, read on the forward strand.
TCACCTACGTACCCACAATTATATGACAAATGATGAAAAGATGCATGGATGAGTCAAAGAAGAACAGAAGGATAGGAAGACCTGTAGAATTATTACGAATAAAACATACAGTTGGTTTTCTTAGTTCGAAAGGATGCAGCTTAAACGATTAAGTGTCTACAAAGATGATTGTATCTTCTAAATAATTTGGAATTTATTTATTAACCAAGTACCAAAATATTTGAACGGTCTTAAATTGATGGGAATTAGAACGAGTGTAACTAAGGACGCACCCAGTAATACTCAAGAAATATAGAGACGTGAACATTTTGGNAAGTTTTTATTAATTGCCTTGGGAAGGACTGTTAAAATCATGACATGGTCTCTGTTTATTAAATGGATGGAATTTCAGGAAAAAGAGACGCACCACTCACAATATTTTCATTGTTCGATAACTTTAAAATACCACGTTGACATAATCAAAGACTTTTGGCAAACCCGACCGAGTTTTTGGGAGCACGATCATGTATATCTGAAATAGCCATACATCCTTGCCTTAAGGCGCTACTTCTTTATCGGAAACTTGTATTTTTTTCTCTTGTCCCTTTCATGGCAGAATCGAAGCTTTCTTATAGGAACCTGTGATCCGAAACCAAAAATATACACAGCCGTCGAATATCGCCCGTGGCGAATTCTAGAACCTTTCGTCTCTGAGCACGGCCTTCTAGTATTTCTCCATGAAAAGAGGGAACTCCTCTTCCTAAGCAAATCCTTTCTTTAAGGTATGGTGGAACTTCTATCTCCTTACATTGTGTTATAGTTTAGGAAGGTTGTGAGAGATCTGCTTTTTCGGACGCCGCGGGAGAAAAATTGCCCTTTTGATCAAATTTTTCTAAATTATGGTTTCCTTCCTATCAGGTTGTTCGGAAGTCACACAAAGCGTGACGATATCACCTATTGCATAAATGTCTCTAGGGTAATTTTAGAAATATCTTCTTCGCAGCCGAGTAACGTGACTATGAACTAACCTCTCCAGTCGCTTGTTATTTTCATTTAGCCGAATGAGACTGTTAATCGGTTGATGTTCTATAATTCACGTAAATGGCGCTATTAAACCAAACAAAAGGCAAGGTTACCACGGTAACGGATGAAATATGCATAGTTTCTTGCGTGCTTGGTCGATGTTGCTACATTCTAGGAATAGAAAAAGGACGGCGTTGGAGTGAAATTAACTCCTTACAATTCTCCTAAATGTTAATTTGATTCACAATTGTTAAATGAATATGCGCTATAATGTACGTAAATAAACGCTATAAATGTGTCTTGAGGAAAAACTAGGATGTGAAATCATCCTTCGACGTCGTTCACATCCCCGCTGACTGTTAGCTTTTGCCGGGCGGAAGGGGTTGTACACATCTGATGACCTGACGTGGTTGTGTCTGGTTGTGTGGTCGGCGGAAAGAGTATTTAAAAGACTACTACCGTTTACCTTTCAAAAGGAATAACAAGTGTGAAAAATAGCGACATGACTGGGACTCGAACCCAGGTCTCCCACTTTCCGGGCAGGTAATAATAATAACCACTGAAACATCATGCAGCGTCATGGTAGTTAAGTGGTTAGAATACCTGCCAGGAGAGTGGGAAATCTGGGTTCGAGTCCCAGTCATGTCGCTATTTTTCACACTTGTTATTCCTTTGGGAACAGCTACACGACTTCATCGTGTAAAGAAATTCACCTTTCCTTAAAATCCTCGTTTAACTTTCGTTCACTGTCAGCTAGGGGGTTGCTTATTAATCTTTACATCCTCTGAGAATGTGTAATCTATAATGCCTTATATACGTTAAAGCTAGCGTATGATTTCCTTTCTTTCATTTAATCTCAGCCTGCGTTAGAAATTTTCTACCAAAACAGAATTTTCTGTTATGTTGTTTGCCGAAGCAAAAATTACATTAAATCTTCTAGCCGACCAACGATCCAAACATCGACCCCACCGCCAACCAGATGGTTGTAAAGCATCTGAAAGTCGTCCTTTCTAGAAACGACCACGAGCGGGTGGACGCGAAAATGAAAAAAAAACATTCCCTACTTTCACTTTCGTAATCCACACCGCGGTGCACGATCAGAAACCACTATCTCATCACCGCTGAAAACAAGAGGCTTTAAAACTACCTCCGACGGCTTAAGCAGAATTTGCGGCATCGCTCACCTAAGAAACCTCGGAGGTTTGAAGGAAACGTCCACCCTATATATCGAATCCGCCGCCAGCTTCACCGTCTTGGACTGCTTGAACTTTCCCCTGCCGTCCATCTTACAGTACACCGGACTTCCTCCTGGTTCCCTCCTTATAGACAGCGTCACCTTGAACGTCGAACCTTTCGGAGAGGTGTTCCCCACAGACGCCGTGGACTTCCTCCGCCCTCCGTCCATCTCCGGACAGAGGCTCCGGCGGCGAGTCTTGTCCCGCTCCTCCCCCAGTTTGATCGGAAGCGAATTAGACCCCCCACGAGGAATAGAAACCCTTTCGTCGACGCGGGTGTGTCTTTATTTTCTGTCGTTGCGACTTTTATTCCTTGTCGGGAGCAGACCCAATGCCCTCCCGAGGGACAGAGGGAAACTGAAAGGGAATTCCCGCCTCCACGGTTAACTTTTCCGAGACGGCGCCACCGACGTTTACCCCTACTTTTACCCTCCCCCTCTTGAAGGGGAGCAGGAGTGGGGGGAAATGGAGATTGAAAGGGGATGAAAGAGGGGAAGAAATGGGAAATAGAGGAGAACCAAACGAAGAGAGAAGGATAGGTGAAGAAAATTAAACCTGAATGCGGCTCGCAGAGAATCTTGTCGAAGTTTTTTGAATAAATTTAAACTCAGGAACTTGTATCCATATTCACAAGCATATGCATACGTTATTTTTGACCCCCCTTCGTATGTGTAACATCTGGAATGCCTTATTTGTGGTAAGTGCGTTTTGGTGAAAATAATAAATATTATGTTGTGTTGAGACAAAACTCGAAATTATCGTACAGATGCTTAAGAGAAAGAAGAGTTATCTCGTTCAAAGGGCCCTTGCTTTTCTACATGGTTGACATAATATCCAATGGGGCCCCAGCCAATAAGGTTGGACAACCTTTGGAGGGAGAAATGTGAAAAGTTGGTTAAACCTTCCTGTATCTCTAAAAGCTTCCAATATTTTGAAGTCAAAACATAAGCACCACGATATCTAAAACTGCCTCCACTTTTAATCTTAGATTATTTATAAAAAGTACATCAGTAGAGAAATAAAAAGATTTACGTAGCTATGTAAAATACTGCAAATTTTATCTCGTACGATGTCCATATAAATATCGAGCTAATAAAACATTAATAATAATAATACATAAAATAACCTTATTCTGGTTTGCAGCAGGGGTTGGTAACAACGTGTTTGTTTCTAAGCTATTAAATACGACTGCATACCGCATCATAATATTCTGAAAAAGTTGTTACATCTTCTTTTCATCGTGAAATTTAAAAAAAAAGACCCAATATTCATGCTGGGAAAGTAAGAACGTGGAGCAACTTATAGTTTTGTGCGGCCGTACTGAATAATTTGAGTGCATAACTTTAAGGATGAAGTAAGATGAACGAATCGCGTTGCAAGCGAGTTAATAGAAATTCAGTTTACTCAAGGAAGGACATTTTCTTAATAATTTAATCGGAATCGTAATTTTTCACCATTCTTAAAGTGTCTGGAGGTAAAGGTATATGCCATACTTTAAAATTATTCTTTGATTGATACTTTAATAATTTAACATCTGTACCTGTACAAGGATAAACGTATAGGCATGCAATCTGAATTGAACCCTACGATTATTCCTCAAATAGAAGCAAAGTTGATACTTCATTTAGTATCAAATATTGAAACTTTGGAGTTCTCTCATTCAATGCTACACACACACGTATAAACCTCGTTGTTTCTTTCGAAGATATCAAGCTTATGATCACCTCTACTCACTGAATTACTCCTTTATTCTCGTGGCATACATTTTCCGCTTCGCCTTATCCATGTATTTCTCATACATTCCCTTTAATTCTTTAAATAGCGTGCATTTCTTTTCTTTTTGATCTCATACACATTGTGTAACCGGATTACAGGATTTCACCCGGACCGAATAAACGTTGGATTTCATTGTGGCCCACCAGATTTTGAAGTCTCCCTTCATTTTTTACGCTATCGTCGATTTTTATTATTTGTCTCGTGGAAAAAGATACAGGAAAAGATATCTTTTGTCATAGTCTTGTTTATGGCAGTGATAATGTGGAAACTACGCGGATGTGGGTGAATATTGATAATGGCAATCATATCGGTCACTTCTTTATAAATGCTAGGAAAATATTCATTATGCTGCAATTATATCTACTTTTTCTGTCGACAGTATTCCGGATCAGCTAAAGCAAAGCTCAGTAAGGAAAGCAATACGTACTTCACTTCTTATCTCGCCTAGTCGCCACATTCCCTCTTCGAAGTTTTTGTTACTAATACTTAAGTAGATGAGAATCCGATTATCCCTCGGGCTTGAGACTGCGTAGATAAACGGCCGCAGTTATTACAGATCTTATCTTTCCTTTACGCATATTGCAATCTGCTTTAATTCTACCACCGATCAAAAGATATATTTTTAATACCAAAGTATGCGTGGTAATGTAAAGAGAGATAGTGAGCTCAATGAACATCCAATGGCTATATACATAAGTTTTCTCCCATTGGACTGATTAAGACCGAAAAGTTACCGCCTTGAGTCCCTTTGCTACTTATTCATTCATACACACCTTCTTTTTAGGACGGGAAAGGGAAGGTACAGGACAATACGTTTATATTAAGAGTGCGAATCTGAATCCCTTTCGACCCTTTCACGGACTCAGCCCTCAAATTAAGAAGCACGAGAGCAATCAAGACAGGTCCCCTAACTTTGCATCATTTAATTCAGTTATAATTTTTCGGAGATTTCACAAAGCTGCTCATTAATTTACGAAAAATGGAAGTAATGAAATCGTGGATAGAATTGGGATTTCTCAAGCGGGAGATTATCCTCTCCAGAGGAATTTATACGCGAAGAATAAATGGAAGCGATTTCTCTCTCGAGCTAATTTAAATAGGAAATTCGGAAGGGCGACGAATTTAGGGGAAATCGGTTCATTTGAGTGCGTTTTCCATGGACCGGATAAGGTTTTCACGCATCTAAAGATGATCTGGCAACAGCTCCGACCATCTGTGTATTGAAATTAGCTTTGACACGTGATTACTCTACTTTACTGTTTTATAGTTATCATCTGTATTTTTACTTTTGAAATTTCGTTCATATATTCAATATTTTAAATTGCGAAAGGAATGTTAATCGAAATATCGGGTATGTTAGTTAAAGTTATCGGGTATGTTAGTTAGTCCACAGTTCGTTTTGACTTACTGTTTGGTCGATTGAATATCTGTGGCGTTTGATATGTCGGGGTTTGTTTGGCCCTCGAAAATGTATTGCCTGTGAAAATTTATCCTTCCAAAGTTGATGACTTTTGAGATATATTTTTGTCAACTTTGACTAAATTGAATCGTGATTTCAATCAATTTGGAAGAAATCCCACCAGATATCGCTGGATGCCTTTGATTTTCGATGTATCCCAGTTTTTAATTTAAATTTATTTCTCCATAATCCATAATAACACCATAGCGACCATTCAAACAACACAACTCACCCAATACAAGCAATGTTCAAGTTCAGTGCTTCTAAAACTGTTCAATTCTTGATGCAATTACCTTTCGATCGCTGTTTAACATTTTGCTCTATTATTATAATTATATTCTGCTACTGTTTGATCTGGAATTAGGTTGCAGCGCCATTGGCATCAAAATACGTATATCGGTTTTTATTATTATAATTCGTGATTACATTACGTTGTATATCAATAAACTAGTACGTCCCATAAACCATCGTATATATAGAATCATAAATTTATCCCCGCTATGGTCATGACATTTATATATTGATTAAACGTTGGATGCACATTTTTTATATTCATACAAACATATTAAGGTTCTTGATAAGCCTTTTTTAGTATTGCAGATATCCCCGGACTCACGTAGTCCACTATACACAAATAAACAAATGAATAAATTTGATTGGATGATTTTAGTTTGAATGTAAAAACAAAAACTGATTTTCACCGTATCCTTCGTGAAGTATATAGGTGGGTATAATTGAAAAGTACTGAGGTAAGAAACGGCAAATTTGGGATTTAATCCGCCTGAATTTACCTAACCTCACTTTTGAAATCATGGAAAAGATAGGAGACCGAATTCAATACTTTGGAAAGGTCTGCCAATTTCCTTAAAAGGGGGCATTGTTAACTATGTAAACAAGAAATCTGCAATTTTCCTCCAAAATGTCGCTTCCCTATCAAAACATAGAGTCGGACTCCACTGGAAGATATTAGCAAATGCTTTACGTTCATGAATCCTCGATTCCTCTTCGACGCCCTTATTCTGTGCGTCTTTTTTAGGCATGGGACAAAGGGCGGGTGGAAATGAGCCTTGAATTTCACTCACTTTTTATCCTCAAAAGTTTGGCTAGACCACGCAATGCAGGTTCCTATTGCGTGCGTTCAATCGCTGTCTGGAGATCTGCAATGTGAAGAGGGTTACGCTACGCTCTCACACACAAACTCGGCTTCGATCAATGCCGCGCAAAGTTAGTTCGCCGCTTTCTCTCTCTCTGCATCTTTTTTCACGAGGAGTATGATTCTGGTATTGGGTTGGTTTCGATTTTGCCCTTTTGTCTCTCTAGCAGAGGTGATCCTCTGTTTTTCGTTCGATTCCAGTCCTGCATCAAATGAGGGTATTGCGCAATTTTCACGGCATGCGGTCATCGCCAAGGAGCAACCCAGCATACGATGACAGCGCTCCCTGCGGGGCTAGTCTAAGTTAATGAAGGCGCACCAACAAGTTGAGAGCACCAACACTCGTTGATGGAATCGCAGATTTTGTCATTCTTCATTCAGAGTGAAGTCATGATGCTGCGAAGAATGCATCGTTTTAAATGAACGGGGAAGATGACGAAGTTTTTAGATTATGCCGCTGTTTGTTCTTAATCGATTCTTTTAACCGCTTTCAATCTACCAAAGTTGAATTTTCATGAAACAGTGGCTGAAGAGCTTAATAAATAACTTCTTTATTCGAACGAGAGATGGACTAAGATAGCTCCTCTTCTGTGTAAAAGGGAGTGGAGGAACCCGCTGTCTTAAGTGCGACATCTTCATAGTTTCCTGTAACAAATGCATCTTTTAAATATTATTATTTCCTTATGCTGTTTAATTCATCAAATAACGATGAAACGGTGTGTATTCTATAATTACTTAAGGGTTACATTCGTTTTCCTTTGTATGACTGTACATACGATTTCGGTATTGAACTATTTGAATGTAAGAAATGCATTTCTCAGGTGCAGTCTATTTGTTTTTCATGTGGTCTGATGGAATATACAGCCGGGCATCCGATAAAGAAGGTTCCCCTCCCCAGGTTTAACCCAAAGAGATTGAAGTGCTTGGAGAACGAAATGAGGTTCGTCACCGTGTCAGAAGCTAATTCATTTATGTACCCAATAAATACGTAGGCCTTAAAACTTGATGATGATCTGTGTGGATGAAAAATTTAAGCAATTAAGAGTTTAATAAAGAGAAATCTCTATGCTTTACATAAATAGATCAGTCACTCAAGAGTTTGTCGTATTATCTTTTAACTTGATGTGCACTGATATCATCAAGAGAATCTCGATTACTTATTTTCATTATTTTACTTTCACACACGGCAACGGCATTCGACGTTAAACATTTTAAATATGAGAATTACTGAGAAGACAATATAATTAATTAATGATGTTAAATTCTTGTTTTATTAAAATCAAATGTGGTAAATAATAATCTAATATCCCATATTAGAGGAGGTTTTAATATCAGTGATGTCAGCCCTTATCAGTTAATATGTTCATTCAATCTTATCTCACGCAACTTGGCTGTAAACTAATTTTATTTCACGTGTAAGTTTCTATCAATACGTAAAGTTATAATTGTTTCACCATAATTAAGAAAATATTATCATTTAAAACTCCTATAAGATTAAAAAGAGTCAGAAATGCTTCCCTTTCGTAAATTCTTATTCTGGGAATTGATTCCACCCACTCTTAAGGTTTAAAGCTACTCGCTATCGAGGATCATATCTTAGGGGTTATTAGAGGGTGTTACTATAAGGTTAATTCATACAACCACAACAAACAATGAAGGATCATTATCAGGTATTTAAATTAAGTATTTTAACAGAATTAGCACCAAACACATTTGGAATTAAAAAAAGCTTTCGCGGAAATCGCATTTTAGGAGTTGTTAGGAGGCCATTCACTCAAACAATCATAATTGTATCTTAAAAAGTACAGCTGTGGAGGAAAAGTGAAGCTTTTTCGTGGGTTTTGGATGAATGTTTCAACATAAGACTAAATGGGCCAAGACTGATTTATATCATTACTTCTCCGGAGGAAACATGGGGTTGTTACATGACATAAATTTGATAAGCACGGGCGAATGTTTCTCCAAGCCATGATTTTGGCATTAATTGTTGCAATTTCTTCATTATTCAGGAGGTTAGTGAAATATTAATGTTAAAAAAATCATGAAATGTGGCAATTTTGATTTTATTTCGCCATGCAGCTGTTCCTCGACCTCCGAAAAAGAAATTCATAGGTTTATTTTGTGATGAGACTAAAATTACGATAAAATTTTCTTAGTTCAAGAAAATGCTGAATATTATCCGAGACGATGTGGTCGGCTCGGAATGACGATAAGCTGTTTCCGGCTGAGTAATTTTAGCTTCTTTCACTTTTATTTCGTCATGTACCTAAAATAATTTCAACTCTGGAATTAATGTAAGCCGGATATGGTTAGAGAGGATATTCTGCCCTAAACAATTGCGCTCCAAATCGTTAGTTTTCATTCCACTTACTGCGAGAATAATTTTTCATTATGAGAGTTTACAATTTCTGCGGTTGAAACTGCGTAAAAATTGCATTATGTGGTTTTGCTTAAAATGATAATGAGTGAATTTTCTTGCTACATTTTCACACCAAAGTAGGTCGATCACTTTTCAAATTTATTCAAAGCTTAAAGTTATGTCCACTTAGAGAACAGCTTAAAATATGTGGGGTATGAAATAAGTATTAAAGGTTCTTGAAAGCTTTGAGAGTAAAAGTTCCTCAGAATATTTTTATGCGTGAATGGGGAATGAGATAAAATTTGACTCTAGTATTTCATGACGTTACTTTAGCCTAGAGTCGTACGTGACCTTTAAAAAGTTATATTATGTTGAGTAAGTTGCTAAGAATTAAGGAAGTAATGGAGAAAAACTGTTAATTAAGTATTTTTCTTTGCAAAACTCTTATTCGTCCTTCAGAGAATGTATGCATACCGAAGGTAATGAAACAATTGTAGAAACTTTTTAAGGCAAAATTTATTGAAACATCGCGAGAATAATACAAGTTACCATTGGTATTTACAACTATAAGACGTGCTCAAAGCTGTGGTCATTAGCTTCCAGACATTTATTAGCACCGTAAAGTTCTGCTTTAGTGACTTTGCTCAAAGTATCCACTGAGATTGTTCTCTTTTATCTTGTTTTTCCTCCGAAATGTTTTACGACAACACGGCTTCTCTTATCTTAGTGTCCGTCTTTCACTATCAATGTGATTATCATGTTTTCCCTCTTGCTTTCATCTCTTTTTCTATTTCTACATAGGTTTTTCTCTTTGTTCCTTCGGTCCATTCTCGCATTGACTTAATCCACCATACATTACTCATTTTTCTCGGGTGTTCACACCAATAGTGATGCATTTTTAACCTTCAACTGTTTATTTACCTTACGCCCATGAACCCAACGGCACGTATTATCATTGCATCAATCAATGTGTAGACGATTTCGCGATCATTTACTACCGATTTGGTAAAATGAAAGCAATTTATAAAGGTGATAAAACCCATTCAGTTGTTTATGCGTCCCTTCCAACGGCCCGACATGATAGAAAGGTCTGACTTAGAATCCGATCGAAGTCTTTCATGAGGTCAGGTCCCGCTGAGAGGATGCGTCAACACGGACATTTCGAACGACCGTAGACCACCAATGAGCCGCTGCATAGAGGGATTCTGCCGTAAAAAAATGAGTATCGCCCTAAAATATGCACCGTGTATTTTCTATGGGATCGGATTGTGGGCTCGAAGCAGCTTAGGGAGCCGACGGTGATTTGCCGCGTCAGGGAAGATCGAAATCCCCCAACGTCGGATATGGCGAATGGTTTATCGACGTTTTAAACTATTTCTCTCCGGCAAATTATCATCTGCAGGGATAAAATATTAAATCATCCTACGGAAACTTTTAAGGTGTTGTGGAATAGTGAAACTTCCGCTTCAAAAATAATTTGGTTGACTTTCCAGAACGTCCTGCTTCTGATGTCACATCTAAACGTACGGATTATGCTTCATTTTTCTTTAGTTACAGGTTAGAGACATTGTTTTATGAACTATAGTTCCATTCTTGTTCATAGCTATGATTATAAGAGGTGAACTAAGATGTGATTTATGCTGAATAATCGCAATCATTTTTGCCACATCGAATGGTATGAAAAGTTATATTCATATGGTCATTATGCTGCACTCACGAGGATGTTATCGACTCGAGCATTCAACTCACTCAGCCACCCAATATCAATGTACCTCATTCCTCATATTTCCTAGTAAGCCTCATTCTCTCGCCAATGCTCTATGTAGCAATTGGTAGAGAGGTTCAGGCCTCCAGACTGAATACTGTATGGATAAGAGTTCGTTTTCTAAGTATACCAATGGGGCAATATTGAACTTCATAATTAGCTGATGCATCGTCCAATTAAATATCTAAATTATACCACCCAAACAAGAAACACTTTTTTTCTTATAAGAATTTAATATGTTGATATATTTGTGATTTTTACAACGGCCTATGTTTCATTCTTCTTTTCTATGCCTTTCTCTTGCTCTTCTTCCCTTGGTGGCTGTTTTTGTGCGGTGGAAATATTTTATATGTATATATTCATTATTACTCTGTTTCCTCACTTCATTAAAGCATTCTTTCTTTCCTGATTATTCCCTCTTTTAATGCCAAAGTGGACAAATATACTTTGTGAATTTTTGTATACTCATTTTGCAATGGGTTAAATCGTAGATGGAAGTCTTTAGGTCCAATATCGCTGAATAAAATAGATTATATAATCTTGTATAAATTAACTAGACATTACGTTAGAATCAGAATTTTTGTATAATTTGAAATAAGAAAGATAACGAAAACAAATAGATAAGTAATGTTTGGGTTTCAATAGTATGTTACTGGGGACTCCTTGATACTCTCTAATTAAAATCCGAATGTTAAATATTGTTGAGAAACATAAAAATGTGTCACTCGAGTGTGTACCAGGTAAGCAGACTTAAAAATTACTTTTGAACTAATAATTAGGTAATATATTCGCGAATAATAACAAGATAATGTTTTCGCTAATAGGTAATAATTAGATTATTAGATTCGCAAAAAAACGATTATATGATCTATTCGCAAATAATAATTATATTATATATTTGAGAATAATAATTAGATAATATATTCGCAAATGATAATTAAATGATCTATTCACAAATAAAAATTAGATAATTTATTCCCAAATAATTATATAACCGTCTATTCGCGAATAGATTATCTAACCCTATAGGAGTCACTATCTTTCGCGAATAAAATTTCACCCCAAAAAAGCTTCATCCCACTACTATTTAGATATTCCAGCTATTTTAAAATAGGTTTCGGTATTAAAGCGAAGAAAACAGGTGCTTTGTTGCGAAATAAACGAGAAAGCACCGGTTTTCATCATGGATCCCTAATTCCTACGATGTTTCAGCTGGATTTTATTAAATATTAATTCTACAAGGAATCCTGGGAGTGCTTCGTAGTGCTTCCTTAGATTCGCTTCGTAACCACTAGAGAATGGCTTTTGAGGTCCAAACAAAGCACAAGCGGCGCCTGTGAAGTTTATTAAAATCGCGTGTAATATTTAAAAAAAATTTTCTCAAATTTCCTTCTCTTTTGATCCATTTCAAGGAGACTCACGGAAGAAAGTGAGCTGTAAACTTCGGCGGAATGTAAAGGCCAGATTCGGGGGATTCTGAAAAAAGAAAGGAGTGAATTGGGAGTATTTTCCTCTTGGCCTTCCCTCCAAAGTGGAACAGAAAGAAGAGGGAGATCGGAGGGAAGATAGGAAAACAGACGGATCAAAATTGAGGAGGAAAAATTGCATGGGAGAAGGTAAAGATTTGGAGGAAACACGAGATAGAGTGAGGCGAAAGAAACTGAGGTATGAGTGTGTAAAGTTTGTGTGTGTGTGTGGATCGCCGGTGTGCGTGGGAAATTGGAAGAGAGATAACAGAAGGAAAAGAGGGTTCATAACAAGGAGAAGGAGAGAAAATTGCATGGGAGATCCAGAAGATATGGAGAAAAAGTGAAGTAGTGAGCCCGAGGCGGAAAAAGATGAGGTTTGGAGAAGTCCATGCATTTATGATAGGAAATAGAAGGATATACGGGATGATTAAAAGATATAGGTAATTTAATTGATGTTTTAGTATTTATGATATATTTTTATTGTTAATGATGGACTGATAGCTCAGTGGCAAGGTTATCGTTCAAATTTATACCACAGTACACTAATACGGCAATAGTGTACTATTTCTTTACAGATATCTCCTACCTACAACATTTCACTATTGCAATGCAGATATCTTCGTTACATATAGTTCCTTTTTCCCATTAAACTTAAAAGTTACTTAATTCAAATTTACGTATAACAACAATTGTTCATTTCTCTACGTCCATTTAATATCTCACAAGTTTTTATCAGCACTCCTGATAGGTCTTCACAGCTACCGCAACGATCCCCACTCCACCAATATAACTACCATATGTTAGGTTTATAAATTATATGAAATATATGACTCTACTGCCCTATCATAAAATTATATATACCATGTATTAAAATAGAAAAATGCATCCGTTCAGAGGTAGTCTTCCTTATATAGAGCGCCTATATTCATAAGGTTGCTTCCAAATAGGAATAGAATTTTCTTCAGCTGTAATATTAAGATATTAGGATCTTTGGAAACTTGTCTTTTAAGTTTCAAAAAGCCATGATTTCTGTATTAGTAGTACGTTCTACGTATTCCATACCTTTCACTCTACTTAATTTCTGATTTAAGTTCTCTCTGTTCGAGGAGCAAAATATAACCATCGAATATAATGAATACAATGAATGAATAGGAATAGTTTTTAAACTGCATAAACCTCTATTTTATTAGAAAACCATTTTCTAACTGAACAAAGAAAACCCATAACGCATGAATATTAAATCAACATTTGATTTATATGAATTATATTGGTGCTATCAGGAGTTAAAACAGTGATATTTCTATTAGTAGTACGTTCTACATATTCCATAGCAAAAAGGCATCCCGGCACTGCTGTTACCAAATCTGGACGCGCTAACCACTTGGCTACCAGAGTGAGCAGTAGTTCATCTACGTCTTCATATGTACAATGCATGTCACCTTTCGACGTGGGACAGAAGGTGCATGCATCATGTAATGATGATGCTTGGTTCTTATTCGTTAACTCCCAGAAAATTTTCCTTGCTACCCTGTATCCATTAATGGAACAGTTTTCACGTTTCTTTGGGCGCAGTATTGAAGAAAATATTTTTCTCTTACTATTTCTCAGTCTTGTTCTTCGCTGCGATAATAAGAACGTTGAGGGGGTATAGTTGTTTCTGAATAATGGTTTTCATCGTAATTGCTCCTCATTGGATGCTATAGAAAGTGTAATTTATAGGGGTCATTGTGCTGCACTTCCGTAAGCTTGCCCCACTGAATTCTGTCTCAGTGAGGAAAGCAAACGCAAACTACCGTACTCCTCATCTTGCCTTGTTGCTTCTTATCATTCTTAAACTTTTTGTAGCCAGAGAGGGAGAGGTTCAGGATCCAATCAGCCTTCGGGCTGATGACTGTGTAGATAGACAGAGAGACGCAAAATTTAATGGACCAGGACTGGGCTCGAAGGTAGGTCTGTGAAAGAAATTAAATAGAGAATTGCGAGTTGAACAGAGGATCTTTAGAGGAGGTGAAGAAAGCCATGGTAAAGGGAAGCCTTTGTAAATTTTCAAACCTTCATAAATATGCGAATGTTTTCAACAAGAAGGTTTTATTTTCCGTTTGGTAGGATTAGGCAAGGATTTAAATGTGAAAGGGTCTCGCCACCCACTTCCTCTCCCTCCTCCTTGAGAACGGCAGAGATCCTATTCCCTAGCAAACGTGACCTTAGGTTGGTAGCTTGGACCACATAGAACAAGTGAGGAATATCGGTTCTCTGGGAAACAATGGCACACTTATCAAAATATGTATTTTCCACAAGCCCTCCCATTTATTAGGGCGAAACTTATTTTGAATTTTGCCCCCGTTACTGCGGATCACCTGTCTCCTTCGTTGGTGGTAACGTAACTCACCTATTCTAACTAGTGTCCCAGAAAAGTCATAATCTCATTATTTATACATTTTTGAAACGTGGATACGTGGGAATATATATGTTTTCGTACAAAATTCAAGAACTGGAGGTCGCGAAGCTGTAAAAATTTTGACACGACGAGATTTGGACACCCCGCATGTAATAGGCTACTGCTTATCCTCCAAATCGTCTTAGATTTGGCGCCCAGTCTTTCAGAAGTCTTTCCGGAAGAAATGCGCGTAAAATCTATTTTTATCACTAGCGGAGTTTATTTATATGGCTAAATTAAGTTAGAAATAACAGGCGAATGAGATCAGATAGAAGAAAGGAAGAAAAAAGAAGGAAAAGAAACCTTCCTTTTTCTTTGTGGTGCAAACTTTTATGAAGTCATAAGAAATTCATTCAAATTCTTTAATAGATTTCAAGTACAAAGGAACTTATTTGCATGCAAGTGCATTCTGAATTATGAGAAATTTGACAAGGAAAATCAGTTTAACCGAGCTCAAATATTTTTAAGAATTCGTGGAATTGATGTTTTAAAACACAAATAATACCGTTTTCTGCCAATTTTGATTAAAATCGGAAAAGACCACTCTTTGTAGTGATATTTTCAAATGCAGATGTTTTGTAATACGCCTACCTGAAATTATCTGTTTACACATTCCAAACATTTCTACATTTACATATTCATACGTCGGTACGGTGTTTATTTTTCCATTCTCTGCTTCAGCTCTATTTTTGCTGTATTTTTCTTGCTGTTTCCATGAATGAGGTGAGACTAAGTTTAGGGGAAAATAGCTTTTTGTTGATTCGAACTTTCCTTCGTTTTCCGCCGTGTTTCATGAATTTGGAAAGAAATTTTTAACGCGAATTTCGGAATTAATATGTGTCACCAATTCTGCGGAAATAAAGTAATTATTGTAGTGGGAAATATAAAGGATTATTAACCAATTCTAGCTCATCGGTTTAGAGATGACGAATATTAGAGGAAAGCAGATGTCCGTGGTAATCTTGAAGAGCCCGTTTATATCCTGTATGATGGACGCATAAATCAATTCCGACCGTCTTGATGAATAATTAATAAGGGCGCAAAAAAGAGTCTCGTTGCTGTTCATTCATTCCTTTGTGTCTCATTATGCATCAGGAAAACGTTTCGAGGAAACGTTTATTTAATTTCCATCTAAAAATCAATGCCACTTCTGCAAACATCTCGAAATGATGCTTTTCGTTCAATCGGTATCTTCCATGATACTGAGCTACCTTGCGGCATTCTTTGCCCTTTTTGTTCAAACCCCAAAGCAGGGAAAGCTGTGGGTTGCGAATCATGTAAATGTGTTGGAAAGGGCAAGAAATGAAAAGTTGTTTCCATTTCTTGTTTCTGTTTCAATAATGCTCTCTGAATGGGAACGTTTGGAGTTTTATCCAATAAAAGGATAAATAACAATTTATTTCCCTTAATGAAATGCAAATTTTATTTGGAAAATAAATACAGTTATTGATAGAATATTATGACAGTCGTGCCAAAATTA
The DNA here is from genome assembly GCA_000376725.2 of Ladona fulva. Taxonomy (NCBI): domain Eukaryota; kingdom Metazoa; phylum Arthropoda; class Insecta; order Odonata; family Libellulidae; genus Ladona; species Ladona fulva. Next base: position 284,533 of record KZ308796.1, read on the forward strand.
TAATATACAATACATGCTAATAATAGAAATAGTGCAAGAAGAATATTGTCAAGTACATCAGAAGTAATAAGACCCGAGCAAATAATGTTAATAAAACAAAAAAAACCGTTGGTAGTTGCATTACTACTTAGCCTTAAGGTGTGTTTGCTAAGTTCTAATGTAAGGACTTATCAGCAGGTGCCACAGTTTAATAATTAGAGTTTTACGCTTCGTCACATTCTCAAAAATTCTTAATTTTAATCCTGGACTCACTTGACAACTTTTCAATGTTAATTTGTGGCATTTATAGCCGCCATTTTTTTTTCTTAAGCGTTCCTATGAAAACGGTATTAATTAAATAATTTTTAAAGTTTTTTTGCTAATAATGGCATATTACCTCACCTTTGCCAGCTAGAATCAATGATGTATCAAGTAATCAAGTAAATGTAATCAAGAGTGTAGAAAAGGTATCAAAACAGCAAACAAGAGGGACAAAATGGTAACCAAAGAGGAGAAATACGTATAAAAGAAATCGAACTGATAAAAACAAGGATATTTACAAAAAAATGAAAGAAGAACAACAGTACCTACTAAAGAAAGAGAGCAGCTAAAATGTTTTTCTTTGATGTTTCCATTCAGAAACAAACTTTAAAGATAATATCTCTCTTTAAAAATTCAAGGAGGAGAACAGCAATCACTAGTTAGAAAGTAGCAAAGGTCTCAAAAAGAAAATAAGAAAAATAAATATTCGAAGAATCGTGGTAGTGACGCCCAAAGAAGAAAAAATATATAAAATACTTAAGATGTATTAGAAGTCATTTACCTTTATATTATCATTTAAATCTGCAGTAGTCTACTCCCGGTAGACGGGGTAATTCCGCCACTGTGCATTGTTTCGATAAATATATTTTTAAAGTATTTCCTCAATATTCCTCATTTTCAATTTAATTCATTCAAATTTTGGACAAGTGAGTTAAGTTTTTCAGTGTTTGTATTTGCTATTAAACGCATTTGACAAGCTGTAGAAAATTTATTTCCCTTGAGATGACGCCGTTTCCCCGTCTCTCTAGATATATTTTACTTTTGCTTTATGTTTGGTCATTTAATCTTTATAATTCCTCTGCTTTTGCTGATTGATGTTTGTTGATTTTGTTTTTTTCTTTTCGTTCGTTGATGTTTTTGATGTTCTGTATCATTACAGTTTTTAATTGATTTTGAAAGACTATTATGGATTTAGTTCAGAGTGAAAATATAAACATGAATAATTTCTCAATGGTGAACCATATGATATCGAGGAAGAAATAGTTAAAGATGTGTCTGCGAAGATGGAAAAGAATGAAAGAGAATAAGAAAAAAATGATTGAAAGTTACTATATGAAAGGAAGCAATCAAACTCTCGTTGCTGAAAGAAATGTTTTGCGGTGAAAGTTTTACGGGTCGGAAACCGACCTTCTGGAAATGGCGTTAATTTCCGACGTATTCCTCGAAAATTCCACCGTCGAGCGAAAGAATTTTTACCTGCTTCGCTTTTATTGCGAGGTTCTTGATTCGGGAATGGCATGAACACGCGGATGAAGGAGTCGAGAGGAATGTTTTTTAATCAAAATGCCGCGACACGGAAAGCGGGAGAGTTTTTTCTCCGTTATTTTTCATATCTAATCGAATGAAGTGCGTGTCCTCGCCAGGGTTATGGGAGCATTTAACCTCCCCTCAGGTGGTCGAATGGCGCGGTCTGCGACGGGCGGAAGGACGTCGAGTGAAAGTTGCTGTAAATTAAGGAATCGTCGCGGTATCGGATGAGTTGATATCGTCGAAAGGCGATGAGGATCTCTCGAAATCAATGGCGAGATAAAGTAATGATTGATTGGCAGCGTTATGGGGGCTTGGGTGTCTTATCAGTGATAATTTGATGAAGTTCGAAAAGGTGCTCGTGATCTTGATGGACGATCTTCACCTCCGAATCAGATTTCGTTTTTTTTATTTTCTTTCGCATTTAAATTCCTTCCCCCAGTACTTCCTTCTTTCCTCTTCATGATTTATCGACAGCGAAAAATTCTCGCGTTGAGAACCATGTGTGAATTAAAATAACACTGGAAGGCTGCCCCCATTTTATCGGACTAGGCGTTGGAGATATTGAGTTAGATATCGACCTTTTCTCTGCATAAAAGGAGAATGAAAAATTCCTGTCGAGTCAATATCAGTACGTTCGCGAAAATTGATGGCTTTATGCTTAGATCGCTTCCTTAAGATATATATTCACCAATAGAGAATCTCCGCGACCTTACGCCGGAGCTCTATTTTGTGCTTGAGTTTTCCTGCGCTACTTATGTACTACGTTATCATTCATTTTCCGTTCAGAGATTAATTCGTAAAGTTTTAACGCCGTGCCTATCAGCGAGTACGATTTAATCCACTTATAAGTGCGAAATGCGCAGTGATTTCTCTCTCATCATATGTAGATTAGGATATAAATTATATTATTATATATTATGTTATAATATAACATTATATTATAATAAAATGTTATATTATAAATTTACATATGCACTCTGCGAGCCTCCTTTCTGAGTGAGGCAGGGGGTGCTGTCACTATTCCTGAAATCTGTTTCTGTAATATCTTTGAAGGAGTGAATCTTTGAAGCTGATTCTTCTAGCATCCATAGACCAGGTTTCCTTAGAATTTCTAATGCAGAAAGGATGCATAATATACGTCTTCTAATGACGTAATATCTCTGAATTTGTTTTGCACATTTTACGTAAAATTCAATATCCATTCATCAAAACATTCCCACCCTATGTCAAGGAGAAACTTGGTTTCGCTTATCAATTTGTCTCAGCAATTCTTAACAAGTTTTGCGAAGTGATGTAAGTTTGTGTCGTACATATTCATCGTTGATATTCATTGTAGGAGAGTCTATTTGTCAATGTTTTAATCCACCGTCGTAATTTTGCCGAAAAATAATATACAGCTAATTCTACCATTTTTTCTTTGGGTCTCATAAGAAAGCAGAATCTTCTTTAAGACGGAGGGGTTTTATGTAACTAAAATTTTCATGAAAATACACGTACATATTTTCAAATTCTATAGAAATTATTCCCTTTAGAAAGCACTCTCTAAGTCGGATAGAAGTAATTTACGCGTAGGTGTATGTGGTGAATGAAACGCGATTTTAGATAATTACTTACGGGAAATAAATTGTCATTTTATGTTTATACCTTCAAGTACTCTTGTATATTGAGATGAATTGTCGGGAAACAATAGAAATATTTACTATTTAAATTATAGCTCTTTTGAACGCCGTTAGGACAATATAAACTTTACTAAAATGTTAATTGTTCGATAATTTTATGTTTATTATTTAAGCAAATGATTGCGTCGAATATGGTCCAGTTCAGCCAGTTTGTGGAACTTTTTTCTGAATCCATAATCGTAGTACTAGTTGACGTAATCATTTTACATATGAATCTAAATTAATACCCTGAAAGCCACCTTTCGACATATGGCAGGGGGTGTAAATTCTGACTATTCATCTACATCGTTGTTTCATGTTTTATTGCTTTTTTTCGCGGGGAAAATGAGTTATTAAAACGACTTGATTTTACTTAAACTAGTATCTATTTCTATTAATTTACGCTCATTGTCGGATCGGCCGAAGTTGTATTGTGGTTACATAATACTGACTGTCTTCCGAAAATGTACTTTCTTTGAATCCACCAAGGATTTGCAGCCTAGCTTCCAATCTCCTTTCTTTCAAAGATTCCCAACCTGTGTCTGAGAGTATTTTCGTTACGCATGCTTTTTTTATCGTAGTACTTTTTAACAAATCTTATTGCCTTGTGCTGCACTTTCTCGATTTGCGGGTACACGTTTCATCAGTCGGATTCAATGTCTGTTCTCCAGATGTAATGGGATCTGACCAATGTGAAGTAGTATCGCCCCCTAAACTTTTCGACATTCATTTACCAACAATGCGGTTGTTTTATTAGATTAAAACCCTCTCTTCCCCAACCATCTCTAGTACTTCTGTGTTTGTTTCTCTAGCAACCCGTCTTAGCCTTTCCATTCTACGCCATACCCACATTCTGGCTTCTGGAAAGCGTCTAATCTTTTGATGTCCTCCTTCCGTAAGGCCCACGTTTCACATCCATATAGCAAAACACTCCACACCAAAGGATTTTACAAATCTTTTCTTGATTCTTTTATCAAGACCTCTATTCATCAGTTCCCTTCGTTTCACGAAAGCTTCCTTGGTTAATGCTAATCTTTTTCTAACCTCATCTGTAGACCTCCCATCTCAGGAAAGAACATTTCCCAATTAAGAGAAATTATGTACCTGTTCTAGTTTTTCTCCATCTACTCTGGACGTTAGCTCAGCTTTCTTTCCTTTGGTGAATCTCATTACTTTAGTTTTTCTTACATTTATTTTAATTCCAAATTCCCTTGCTTTATCGTTTAGTGCGTTTACTAGTATCTGTAAACCCCTTTCGGAATCGCACACAATAGCTTTGTCGGCTGCATACAATCAAAGACTGCACAGGTGTACCAAATATATATAATAGCAAGTGAAATTTGTAGTAGTAGTATTTGGTTTTATGGGTGCGTCAACGGCTAAGGTTATTTGCACCGCATGTTATGCGTATCTTTTTTTATCAGTCTAGACTATTATTTAAAGTTATAAATCTATTATATGAGAGACATAGATATTCTATTTCATTAATTATATCATTCTCATTAGTTGTGTCTCTCTAATAAACTTGATGACTTTCTGTACAGCATCCTCATTGTTACCTAATACTTCGTTTATGCTTCCATGGATATTTAACCTCTCTCGTGTATCATGATATTTGGGACATTTTAACAAAATATAGTGGACTGATAGTGGCTCTTTGCAGGCATGACAGACCGGCCGCTCTTTAATTTCTGTGAATAAGTATGCGTGTGTAAGGGAGCAGTGTCCTATTCTGAGACGTGTGAAATTTCTTGTCCCTAATATAACCTAAAAATTTCCTTTAGATTAATACGTACGTAGTAGAATCCAGGATTACAGGAATTCCCAGATGACTGGGATGTTCTAATCTACTAATCTACATTTTAGATTAGAAAATTCCAGTAGATTGTACGCTTTGTATTTTATTTCTGCATTTTTACTGTATCGCATAACATAGCTTACGCAGCTTACAAATGAAGCGAGTATTACTACGCTGTTTAATTGAAAGCTTTAGTATTTGAGTCCTGCGGAGAAGTTCCCGAAGATTTAAATTGTGGAGAAAAATAAATTATGGAGAGAAAGGATACATCAAGCGAGAAAGTTAGTGGAGGACTTGAAAAGGGACCGAAAGGCATTCGGGGCGATGGTAGAGAAGACAAACGACTTCAATCTATCGAGCCCTCTTTCTCCATTTAGAATCCAGGGGAGGACAGGGTAACAATGAGAATTGCATAAATAACCATTCACTTCTGATAAGTTGAGACAAACGATTATGCTTTCTGAACGAATCCAATTCCTGGTGTATGCGCATCAAGCTGCATATTTCGCAATTTTAAATTAAAAACATTCATCGGTTTACAAACACCAACATACAAGGAAACATTCCCAACCAAACCATTGGAATTTCGTTGGAGCTAACGACTTTTTTTTTTCTTTTCTCCTCTGTAGACGCTCACCCAAGGGAGCTACTGGGCTTAAGGCCCCCCAAAATAAGTTTCTAAAAGTATTTATTCAGAACCAAATTTTCAACTATAAATATTTGAACGCTTAAAATATGTCTTTATAGGCATTTTTTCTTGTGATGAGAATCAATTATTTCACATGGCATCGTAAATTGGAAGGAGTTCAAGATATTATTAGGTAATCTTCCTTTAAGTTCAGCCCACCATGAAGTGAAAATTCTGAGTGCGCCCCAGCTTCTCTGACAATTTTACAATGCAATATGCGATCATGGGAGATTTACGGCATTCAAAGCTCTCATTAACCCTGCCGGGTTTGCAATGTAGGGAAATTTCTTGCTTTTAAAAAATTTATATGCGATCGATTTTTACGCCTGAGTTTTTAATTACTAAAACTTTTCGACTTGAAACAGACACCATCACAATAATTCTTTGGATTAATAGGATCACGCAATGTCAATTTTAATGTTTCCTTTAAATGAAAAATTTGGGCGAAGCATTTACTGCTGCATTAATTAAATTGAGTACGATATTATCGTAAATGGAAGATGAGGGTCTCTTAGGGATTGAATATAAACTGTATCGAATATTGTTCTGTCTTGCATCCGTAAAATATTTTATGGAAACCCCTGAATAACTTAATGGCTAAAGTTGCCATTAAAGATCAGGGATGGCATTACATCTTTGATGGGTCATATAAAATATTGCATTCATTTTTTCTTCTTGCATTCTTCTTCATTTGAGAGTCGGGTGTGATGTAACGTCATGCTTATTTTGCTTGGAAATATCTCCAAATGTATACATTAAATTTCAATTGTTTTTTTGTTTGACCTTTGAGAGTTGAGAGGCTAAATTACTCTTCTGGCATGCTTTTCTTTAATTGTGTATATTTCCTTGTAAACTAGACTCATATTTTCTGGCAACTCCGTTTACCAACCTTTTGGTTTACATTTCGGATTTCAAAGCAAAAACACCTTTACCACGCTTTCTTCTCATAGATTCAAGACAAATCATCTGTGGGTCATATTTGCCCATTCCTCTTACAGCCAGCTTTGTATTAAGTAGGGTCTTGTGGATCAGGAAGATAACCTCATCAGCAGTTAGTGAAGAAACTAATAGCTTAGCAGCAAAAGATAGCTAGTATAAATGAATTTTACTATCAGATTTAAGTACATTTGATGCAAAAATGCATTACATATCGCACATTACATGGTTCTCGTCATAATCGATTTACAGTTAGAGAGTTGGCTTGTTGCAGCAATTCAGCCCGTCGTGTTCTCACCAAATCACTTTATTCACTCATAATTCCTTAACAAAAACCATTACCTGCACCCGCATTACGTTCGTCATTCTCTCATCACTCATTTTCCAATCTCCTTCTTCACTTCTTTAAGAAAGGACCAAAGCGAAGAGGAAATGCATCCTACCGTTTCAACCCAAAGGACGCTACAATATTACGATGACTACAGCAACACAGAGTAGGTTCTTAAATCTTAACTATGCGTTCACTATCAGTACAGCAATAAACAGTACATTTCAGCAAACAGAAGAAAGCTAGAAAAGAGGAAAAACTCAGTAGAAAACAGGAATTTTTAAGCAAGAAATAGAACAAAGTCTTACGAGAGTAAGAATGGTTTAACTACTTGTTCGTTTTCGGAATCATCCTGAATCTTAAATATCTCACACGGCAGACACAAGGGGCCCCGGATAGCCAAGTGGGGAACGCGTTCTACTTCGGCGAAAGCAGTTGTGGGTTCGACTCCCGGTGGTGGTCCATGTGCGAAATTACCTTAGATGTCGAAGGACTTTTAACAATACTACTACTGTAACTAGAAGAGGCAAAAACTTAAAGAGCCAATATCATTCTGAAGCAATTATAACATCAGAAATTTAACAAAACTAGCTGATCCCGCGCAAATATTTGCGCGCATTGTGCATATAATATCTGCGAAAACTTAAACGCTTGTGACTATTTTATATATTTAGAAACGTATCTCCATACAATAAATAATTTCATTGTGTCTGCTTTGAATTATCAAACATTATAAACGATTCGTTTAATCACACCTTTTTCCATAAGAAATTAATAATCTTCAACTATATCGCTATATGAATACTTTTTTATTTCATCACGGTATTTTTTAATTTCAAAGACTGCGAGTTTCAAGATTGTCAATGAGTTAGTTGAGCTAAACAGACGATTAATTCGCNTAAATTTTAACGGGTTGAAACTAATATTCATGTTTTCTTAGCGTCATGATGGCCATAAATCAAGTAAAAGGGAGCAACGTTTTTTAAACTATTAGTGCGTAACCAAACCATGCGGTCTGTTTCTATACATCATGAGTACACTGTGACATATTCTGGAAAAGTAGGCCAAAAAGAGGATGTCCTCGGCGTTCGTATAAAAAGCCAATTCGGTGGCCTGTCTTTCCTCAAAGCACACACAGTAAAGAAATCAGGGGCGCGGGGCACAGAGAAAAGCCTTAAAACGGTGGGCAGGAAGAAGCAAAAACGGTGGAGAATGTGCGAGAATGAGGGAAACGGCAATCACGGTGATGGAACGCAGGAGTTGGAAGCGGAGACTAAAGAAAGGACATCCCGCTTAGTCATTAACATTTCAAATATTGCCTAGAGCCAAAGCAACGCTACCGCTTTACATAGTTCTTGATTTTAGCATTTGAACAGTTATGTCAAAACGACAATAAATTATACTATAAATCACCGTGATATATTAATAAGGATACAATTATTGATAATAAGTCAATAGACTGATGAAGTATTTAATTATTTCAATTATATTTTGAAGTAATGTAGATTTCAGAGTGTGAAATTTAATTACGATCGTTAGTTTTAGCTAATGATTCTTCAATGTTGAAATATTGATTTGAAGGATTTTGTATTATTCTTTCATAAATTCAACAAAATCTTCTTTAAGGATGATTTTCAAAAACGTTTCAATTGCTTTCAAAACATTGAAAAACGTTCCAATTCGTAGGGAATTAGCAAATGTCACTGTTGTCAATGTTTCGCACATACTAATTACTTTTACATCTAAAGCTCATTTAAGAGCAAAATTTAATTAAATATATTTACAATGCTATACTTAACGTTTTTTCCAATAATTCTTAATTTCTTCATTTTAACTTTCAGACAACAATATCGAAGGTAATGAAAACCGTTATATATTTTAAGCAATATCAATTTACCTAGATTTCGATATCTAACCTTTAATGCATTTTGATTCACTGAAAACTTTTATGAGTAGTCTTGATTTTAAGTAGCCAATAATACTTACATTTATTTACATTCCGGTTGGTTAGAAGCATTCCAAATATTGCCCAGAGCCAAAGTGACATTCCTTATTTATACAGTTCTTGATTTTAACTTTAGAACATCTAAGCCACTGCAAATCATAATTTATTTAAGAAAAGTTAATTTCAATCTTATTGTTAGACTATTAAAGTATATAATTTTTGACCAAAACTGTGAAGTACTTTTGATTTGATATCGTCACATTTACTTACGCTCTCACGATTCAACTAATAATTCTTCAATGTTGAAATATTGATATGAGGAATGTGGTGTTATTCCACATATTATTCTAAAGCATTTTCCAAATTAATTCGGAAGAATGATTAACTCAATGAGAATAACTGAACCTCATTTTAATCGCATAAAAGTATTACTTTTATATTCTCAACGCTACAGGAAAACGCAAGTTCACAGGAAATTATTTGTAAATATTTACGTTGCTATAAATAACGTTTGGTTGCTACCGTTGCTACAGACGCATAAAGATATTAATTAGAAGACAACGTCATTCCCTCACCCCTTCTTTCTAAAGCTTATTTATTCATCCGAGGCAACGATGACGGTTGCCGTAGCGAGTGCAGAAACATCAGATAATTTCCATTAACTTCCGAAATAAAAGTAACATTATTTAAAAATTGGACCTTAAAACGTTTAAATACGTCAAAAATAAGATGGGTTGCATATTAAAGCTTCGAATGAACAAAGGTAGACGGAAATACGTTCAAAATTAGGTATTTCAATTAATGAAGAAAGAAGTCCTTGCACTCTCGAAAAGGAAAAATCACATGTTATCTTACGGAAACACATTTTTAGCTCCGGGGTTCGACTCCGGGTCTCTCCGGGGATGAAATCACGTACGCCGGGGTTTCCAGTTATTAGAAATCCAACACATTTTACCGCGTGTCTCTAAATCTAACCGTTTCTGAGATATGGAGGGGGGCGGACGGACGGACGGACACTTGGGAAATTATATATAATCTGATATGATCTTCATCGCGGATTAAAGCGAAGCATATGTCCTCTTTCTTGAATTTTATCCTATATCATGAACTTCATTGAAAAGTTTCCGCATCGGAAAATAAAATATCAAATATATGTCAAATGAGAACGTAAATATATAACTTAAATACATTTAGAGCATCTGAAAAATCTTATAAATATACCTGCTTATAGCAATAAGTGGCATATGAAGGAGAGCATCCACAACTTATCGCCCATTTTTAACTTAAGTTACTTCGCGGCTATGAGTTATTCGGAATGAGGCTTTTAGAGTAATGAGTGGAGATATGGACAATAGCACTATGTTAAAATTACGCCAAGCCTATTTTGAACCTGCTATATATATTCCCCGTTCAAAAATATTGCCGGCAACATTGATATCTTTCTAACTTAATGTAAAATTGAATCTATCATAATCTGGTATCATAAAATTGTTTAACGTTAAATAAATAAAATGCTAACCATAAAATGGAACCATATTATATAAGAAATAAGTCATCAGCGTAGCCTACCATATTGTGGACTATCTCCCGCTAAAGAGAATAGGAATCCTGAACATAGTAAGAGAATGAAGTCACGGGAAAAAATGTAGCAAAGTTCAAACTTATTTGTTAAGTTCTCCTCCCAATTCCCTTAGTAGCTTAATTAAATCTCTTTCCAACATCGATTAGTTTGCCGTTGCCTCTCGGTTATAATTCCCTAGCTCCCTATTCCCTTCTTGACGAAGTTTCAATTTTAAATAACTATTATTTGCTTTTTATAGTTTGGTTTACTGATTTTTACAACTGTTTTCATTAGCTATGCGCCTAAAAGTTCAAGATGTATTTGAACTGAACGTCTGTCTATATAATAAACTTTCAGAGGCTGGCTGGACCCTCATTCCCCTCAATCATTAACTATGAGAAGTTTTGGAGGAGGGAATGAGGTAATTAGACACGATGAGGGGTGAGGTAGTTTTCCCTTTCTTTTCTCACTGAGCTAGAATTCTTTAAGCGTAGAAAGTCCATGCCAGTGCAGCAAATAACCGGATGAATAACTTTAGATAGCACACAAAAATGAGGGACCAAAAGAAGTTCATCATCACTCATACATCAGCACCTTCCATGACCCCGCAGCCATGAACAAGGCTGTGTATGAGATAAATTTTTCGCCATCTTGCACTTCAAGACAAATGAGAAATATTTCATTCAACTCTGTGGTGGCTGAGAATCTCCCGGAATATAAGATTCATGAGTAAAAAGTTCTCATGGCTCATTCTCATAATTTTCGGTTGGGTAGAAGCAAAGGAGAGGAAAAATTCATTCACCTTTCTCCTGAAACCGCATCTGGAAAAGCAGCGGCATGGAATGAAAGTAGTTTGATCGAGCATTAGGGAAGGGAAAATCGACGGGTAATAGCATTTATTTGGGCAAATTTGTAGCGATTCCTGGAAACATTTCTCACGGCTTTTAAAGGGAGCAGTGCGTAGGAGAAGAGTGGAAATGAGGAAGGCGGAGAGAGGAGGAGTCCGTGGCCCCGTTGAGGCGCATGTCATGGGTGGGGTTGCCGGTAGACTCGAAACCGGATACATCCGCATTTGACGCAGAGCCGTAATAAAATGTTCGGAAGCTATTTCTAAGCGCGTTTGTTCCCATGGGTAGGATCAGTTGGCGCCTATAATGAGGGATTCATATTTTTTACTCCATCGCCAATACGATGCTGCGTTCGAGCTGAAAGGATACGAAAGATGTGCGAACCGAAGTGCTTCGGATTCCATTCTCTTGCAAATTACACCGAATGGAATTCTCGTGTTATTTCGCTGGCAGTTTGTGCTGGTAACGTTTTTCCATCCAGGGGAAGACGAATCGGATGTCGAGGTGGGCGTTACATTGTATTCAGCTTAGTTGTGATCGCAAGAATGGTCGACATGAGCAAACCAGGGAAATATTTCGCTACGTTAAGTATTCCGGCGGCTTTAGATTTAGATTCATACCCCGCGAGCCGCCAGTGGGAGGCAGGGGGTGTATTAACTCCTTACCTAATCTACTATATCAATTTCTCTGATGCTATGCGGAAAGAGCGACCAGAAGTAACTATTTGTTTTGGTGATTACTTCCTCGTTAAGCTTTGTCGATGCCTCACAAGGAGAGCGCTCGCTTTTTAACGGAATTAGAATGTCCTCTACTTTGACTAATAATTCTGAACCGATAAATTTTTGAAAAGCTTCCGCCAGTAATCTGATCTTCTCGTCTGGAGCGAGTTTCACCCGAGTGATTTTATAACGCCGTAACGCTACTTTCGAACCTGAAATCTCCTCTAACGAAACGAGCAGCTCAACGTTGGACCATCTCTTGATTGGTGGGAGCAAGAAGTCTGTGAATATTATCGTGAAGAACTAGAAATTTAATAATAGGAAGATTAGATGTTTTAAATTTCTAAACTAACTATAACTGTTAAGAATAAATCATTAGAAAACAAATGCCAAAAACTTAATCATTAGAAAATTAAATATCAGAGGATAATTACTAGAAAATTAAATAAGAGAAAGTTTAATATTAGGAATAACTACTTCTTTTAGAAAATAGGTCTAGAAAATTGAGTAGCAGAAAATTAACGTGAAAATTGAACAACGCAACATTGAAACAGCAGAATAGGAATAAAATACACTAACCTTTAGAAAAGAAAAAATAGAAGATCGAGCTCTTTTGTGTCCCATTTCGACTTTGAGATATGAAAAGGGATTTAGTTTGTTTGACAAACCAAAAAATTCCTTGTAGTCAAAACTCCTGAAAATTAACATACGCGACAATGAAATGATTCACAGTTATATGGCTACGGAGAAACAATTTAATAAAATATAATTTGACGGTTAAAGAGAGAGGAAATCAAATAGTGTAGTTTAGAAACTGCAAAAATCGTAATAAAATCGTAACTTCATGGCAAACATTATTGACCGCTGATGTATTCTGGCTCACAAGCAAAGAAATTTAATCTTCGCCCGCCGGGTTATAATGCGCTTGGGTTATTTGTCGTAATTGCATATCCCATTAAAATATATCGCCAGCCCATCTGTTTGGGACTTAAAGAAGAGACCATCGGTATTTCTTCGCAAATGAGCCGGAAGGAAGGCCACTAACCAATTGAAGGCAATGTCGCCGAGGCGCACCGAACAGGATCAGTTTCCGACCTCGGAAATTATTTTTGAGAAGCCAAGGGATTGGAGTTCTCTGCTTTAAAGATTTCAAGTTTTTACGCTGAAAGAAACTTCATCCCTATGGTGGTTTTCACGGCTAAGCTTTAAGGTCGATCTTCCTGGAAAAAAAATACTTTTCGAATGTGTCTTAGCAAGCGAACGCCGCATGATTACTTTGCGGCAATGAGTAAACATCCCTTGTCGCGGGCGACTCTCTGGAGCCATTATTAAATCTTTCGTACTTGGAAAAAATTGTCAGGGTGACATTGAGTTTGGTTTCGTCCCAAAAGGTGTTATAAAGGTGTTATGATGGTGATATACTGTTAAATCGAGTTACTTATTTCGATAGGAGCGACTCGATGCCGTAACTTAGAGGTGTGTCAGCGAAGCACGTATGCCCCAGGTTTCAAATGGTATGGGGAATTAGTTTTGCGGAATTCCAAGTATAGAGGAACATATTTTACGCTAATTTAAAGATAGATTAACCACTATACAATAAATTTTGTCGTGGGCGTAGGATTTTCGATTGCCCTAAGTTCGTTTAATACAACAGTTGGCAGTTGTAGGAAGGTAATTATAAAATGAAAAAAATGATAAAATTTTCCGATTTACTTATAAAATATCTGAATAAAGTCTTAAATATCTCTCCGATTATACTTTACATTCTCTATCAAAGACGGGGATGTTTTAAACTGTAAACTGCTTCAACAATGTTGGATCGATATTTTCCTATTTCTTTGTTTTAAATAAGGTATTATTTAGTGAAATTAATAATTCAGAGACATTAGCATAGTTTATATCTCCCAAACTGGTATTTATATATTTTTTCGAAAATTCCAAGTAAGAGAGAATATTTTTCGAGCGGACCGATCCCTCTAAAGAATAACTTCCACATTGCGCTTTTCAACGAATGTGTGTAGAGTCGTAAAAAGTCTTTCGACAGCTTAGGTCATTCCGCACATATAGGCCTCCACCAGAAATGGAACCGAGGAAGGTGCTACCCCCTTTAGTCTAAGTACATAAATAAAGACAATTACATAAGACTTCATAGGATTTGAGGAACTTCATGGGGACTTCATACAGTTTAGAGGAAGCCTTCATACACACATACTTCATTGTACACGACCGAATGCAACATCCATCCATATGATGGTATTTAAAAACCGGTCGTGTGCAATAAAAGTATGTGAAATCTTCACACAGCGAATTTTTATTTACCCTTTTACCAAAACAATTAATAAATCGATAGATTTCTTTTAAAGGCACAAAATACTCACTGAGAATAACCCTCCTCCGAACTTGCAATCTTGTTTCTTTCATAACTCATTCATCTAGAAAAATTATCTCGTACCAACCTTTTCGCGTGTTTCCTAATTGCTCTTTTTTCAGCGAGATCTTTTCCATCGCCGCAGGGCGTGATGATAAAGTCTGAGGTTGTTCCCTGGTCGTATTACTGCTGTCTTCGTTCGTGATTTCAAAACCGGGCGAAGAAGGAATCCCAGCAAATGTCTCGATGTCATATTTTCGCCTCCGGATATTTTATTCGTTGGTCCCAGGTTGGTGATGACGACTGGGAAGGAAACTCGCTTGCGTGATTGGGGACGCTTTGGCGAGCACGCACTACGGCTTTATCGACTGAAAGGCTCCGTTGCGACAAACGTACTTCATTCTCCATTTCCCCTGTCGAGATTGCTTTTTAAACGTTAGATGTGGAGCATTTATAATTCTTACGAGCAAGCGGATGTTTAACCTTTAGATTAATTCGGGGTAAAGAAACAAGCCGCCCAGCAGGTGGTTCGTTTCAGGAAATCGCAAATTTTTTTGGAAATTCACGTTGGAAGGTGCCGGAATAGTCAATTGACTGGGCAAGCGGAATATATTTCAGCTGGCGAGCGGCCAAGGGTTAGGTTACATATTTGCATCGAGAGAAGCGATAACTTTTAATGGAGCGGCAAAGAAGAGATTGGACCAATTCGAGCTTCACGACACCTTTGAGATTTATATCCTTCCGACAACTATTTATTAATATTCTCTTTCGCCGAGATCCTGGTTTAGCTCGCCGGAAATCCGTTTTATTTCATTCCTCGGTACTTGTTTATAGATGGTATCACCTAAAATACGTAGCGATGTAAGAGGTTGTTCATTATAAGAAGAATAGGTGTACGTAAAAAGAAAAGCGAAAGTTTAATCTATTTTGCCTGTTTAATCTACTAGAGTGCATAAACTATATGTAATCTGTCAATACTTTATCAAACTCCTTAAAAAAAACTCAAAAATGGTTCTTCGTGAGGTTTTTCTAGGGCAGGGCGTCTATTAAAGTTGATAATTGCCATTGATATCTCTATGAGGCAAAGATCTCAAAGTGAAGTAATAATTACCAATAAAGTAAAATACTAAAATGATGTCATAATTTCCATGTGGAGGAATCAATTTCCATGTACAGACGTTTGTGCTTTCAATTTTAATAAAAAAAAACCGAGCGTAATTATCACTGTTTCTAGGTTTCTTAGGTTTGCCCCAAATAGGCAAGATTGGCAATATTAACTAAATTTGGCAACCAAACCAAATAGGCAGTGTTACCTAAATTTGGTTAACCTTACTCCCAGTAGCATAGTGGGTTATGTTCCTTTTCACTTCTGTTTCTGCGCGTGATGGTGCAGCAGTAGCTTATTGTGCCTAGCCATGCCGAATGTGTATCTATCCTCATCGGACGAAGGGTTGCATCTCAACAATAAATAGTGTTATTGGAATCATCTCAGTTTTCATTTTTGAACGACATCTAATAGTTAACAGCTAAAGGAAAAAAACTGAAACAATACGAGTTATTGAAACTAAACAGGGACATATATATAGAGAAGATTATAAAATCAGAGAAACAATGAGGGAGTACTTTGAAGCCTTGCTAAATGGAGAGGAAGATATTGCAACAACCTGAGGAAGATAAAGTAGAGACAGAGGTGGTTGGAAAAGAAAAATGACCAATAACATGACTAGAGGTAGAAAATGCCATAAAAACTATGAAAAAGGGCAAATCAGGTGGTGGAGACGAGCTCTGTCTATATGATGAAAGGGGCAGGAGTCTATGGTATTTACTGACCAAAAAGAGGGATAAATGCAATTTTGGCAGAGAACAGAATACCAGATGACTGGAAAATTGACAGGATAGCTCCTCTGATCGAAAATGGCTCAAAAAGAAAATGTGAATACTATAGGGGCGTCACACTTTTATTACATGGACTAAAAATAATGGAGAAAGTGATCTAAGACTTACAAAGATAGCTGGAAATTAGTTTGAAGAAGAACAATACGGTATTCGAGAAAATAGGTAACAACGATGGACCTAATTTTCATCCTCAGAAGATTGATTAAAAAATACTGGGAGAAAAAGAAATCATTAATATACGTACGTGTCCTAAGATCTAGAGAAGGCTTACAGAAATGATCTCAACATTCTCAACTGAGAACACTTCTGTGTGTTCAGAGGAGTCGTTCTAAAGCTGCTGAGGACGGAAGCTTTGCTTCTGAAATGTACATGTAGTATTTCATCTCCCCGAAGCTGGTATTTCTCTGTGCGTCGTTGGTTCACTCCGTTTTTATTGTCTTCACACTTCCTGCTGGCTTACGTTTTTTATTCGTTTGTGGTGATGACTTTGTGGTGAGTTAATAAGCACCAACCAACCTGCACCTGCAACCATCACCCTGTTGTTTGGTTGCCTTTATTATCGTTGGATCTTCTCAAGGTTTTTTCCCCATATCTACTCGTTTTTTTAACTTTTTATCTTTTGTTGACATATGAACCATTAGACTCACGACAACTCAGCATTTGTACAGTAACAGAATACTGAATCTATTGATACCCGCCCTTATTCCAATTTCTTGCTTCCCTATTTTGGCTCGTATTGCAGTTCAATTATGATCCCCAGTGTTGTTGTTGCTGTTGTTTGTTTCCATTGCCCCATCCGCTCTATTGCTTTTTTAGTTTTACACGAAACGTACCATGTTTTTCATCGCAATGAAGGTTCTCCTTAATAATTATTTCATCATTCTGTTCAATCCTCATTAAATACTTTGAAAAGCGTTACCATGACTGCGCCGTACTTACGAGACGTCTTCATTGACAACATTCATAACATTCCAGCTCAATGAGGAAAGTAAAAGTCAAGTACAGTGGCGTCTCGACATACGAACTCATTTGTTCCACTTTGAAGTGCATCTCTCGAAATCCAGTTATCTATGATATCTTTTCGGTTTTTCCGGTTCGTATCTCAAAATTAAGTTCTTAACTAGAGATCAAAGTTGAGTAAGAAAAGATTTATTGCGTCGGAAAGTTCGTACGTCGAAAATTTCTTATGTGGAGCGGTTGTAAGTCGAGGTACCATTGTACCTATTCGTCATCTTTCCACTGCCTCATTCCCTCTCCAATTCTTTTTTATTGCTATTTAAAGAGGGATTGAGGATCCAACCACCCTTTGCAGTTATAACTTTTTTGAAGTAAAATCACATTTAGCAAAAGGAACCTTTGGTTTCACCTCCGTTCCCTTGAGCGCATCTGCAAAAGACACTTCACGTCAAATACTCCACATATGTTTTGTCGAAAACCAAGAAAATGAGTCGAGTTTTCTCGTAGCTCCTATTAATGACGTTGAGTTCCATTTTTTGTGATATGAGAAACAGAACGCGGGAAGGAAGCGTTTTTTACCGATAAATCCCGAGTATTAGATGGCTAGTAAATAACCAAAAAGAGCGGGGAGAAAAACTTTTCGTATACCTCGAAGGAAAAAAATCCGATAACCACTCGAGCGAGGGTTGTTAAACTTCTCCTCCAATAATGTGGGGCGCTACAGTTCTCTTTAAAGTTTCGAAGGGCGATAAGGGTTTTTGGTGAATAGGTGAACCTCTCGCTTTTCTTAGCGGGATTTCAGGACGTAAGGCATTGGAGTGGCTTTCGGTAAAAAATGCCTCAAAGCGGTAAGGTGAATGAGCCTTTCACAATAGAAACCGGTGGTTTACGAGGTTTCCTACATCGGCCACCTGCAGGATGAAGCTTCGGCGGTATTACTTTTCTTTGATTTAAATTTTTAAAAGTTTTTAAAAAGTCTCGTTTTTATAGTCGTTCTTTTGAAAACGAGGAGAATTAAAATATCCTAAGTGAAAAGATAAGCTTTGTGCTAAGTCTTTCCTAGAAACTATTCTATTGGTGATTTTTCTTCCAAATTGGAGCACCCATTGTAAGTCAAACTGTTTGTTATTGTGTTGTAGATGGGTTGTTAAATTTCATTTCATGATTGATATCCTCTGTTGTATATTCATAAACGGAATATTTGGATTTCTCTTTTGAAACAAGAGAGTGAGAGAAATGTATCATATTAATTATGTAATGCATATTAAGTCTCCTTTCATCTCCAGGTCTTTTCTAGCTATTAGCTGAGAGATGAGATCCAAACCGACCTTTGAATGCTGAATACTTCGCAAAATATAGTTTTCAGATAACAAACACAACTTCTTGTCCCCTCATTTGCATTGCAGTGGGTATGAATTAAAAAATTAGTAGTCACAATTTTTCACGAGTACTTCGACATCTAAGGACACTTCCCAGGTTGAGTCTCCTTTTATATAAGGTTATATCAGTGGACATTGTAAACCGTACGTTCTCACCATCTATTTAGAATGAAGACATTTTTTTGGATCTTCTTTTCTCTCTGTCAGTATTGTATCAGCCGCTTATTATACAACATTGATTTTATTATATCCGTTTACTGCATTCTCGTTCATTGTACTGCACCTATAACTTTTTCGAATAATTCCGTAAGAAAAATTTCGTAGAGAAGTATATTTTATGTTTGTTGCATTATATGTTCATTTACGGTTTGTGAAAGTTTCTTAACGTGCATTTCAAATTGCACTTAAAAACGTATTTTCTGGATTAAAGAAGAAATTATGCCGGAAGTAGGAATGTATGCTTTTTGTCTTATTGTTACAGTCAACTAAAATAACACCTATTCCCGATGTTTTCGGATACACGTATTTTGGGTGCAGTTTTGGTTTACCTTGCTCGGGAAATGGAACTCTACCATCTGTTGAGGGAGAGGATCGAATGTCTTGACAGAATCAATACAACTTTGGCAAAGAGTAATTTCCTCAGCAGCCATTTCCTGTAAAAGACGTAATCTTCTCCGTGGCATTGCGTTGTCGGAAGACAATAAACCTACTTTATTAAGGCCGACGTTCACTTTCCTGAGGAAATATTACGAGAAAATACTGTGAATATTGGAAACTGTCGCCATATTACCTTGGAAGAAATAATATCAATGTCGATTATCAGTATCTTTGTTCGTGCGCTTAAGATTCTCCTGGCCATTTTCTCAAAGGAAGCGCTAAACACAATTAGTCGTTTATTAGTCATACCCTTGATCACGAAAGAGAGCACAAAATCAAATTTTGTATATTTGCAGAGGCGGGGGGTCTCCGGATAGCCATTCGAGTTATGCGTTCGACTTCAATGAAAGAGGTTCCGGGTTCGGTGCACGGGGGGCTCACGTGCGAAATGGCCTTAGCTGTCAAAGCATTAAAAAAAATTACAATTTGCAGAGACGATTCATCTGTATCAGTTTTCTTCGTTATTATGACCTCACTATACCATGCACGGTATTGCAAACTTTCTATTACATTACATTTTCTGTTGATCTATTCACAGAGTAATATTTTACTTCTTTTGCGATATCCATTTATTTGATCAAGCATCACTCATTTCCTCTTACATGAATTAATTTCTTCCACTGCCCAGACTACGAATACTTACACTCTGATACGTTTTGTGTTTTTATATACCTCCTATGTCAATGTCTTTGTCCCTGAAAGCCGCCGTTCGGCGTGTGGCAAGGGGTTCATGCAGCATGACTCTGTTTCCCTAATCGATTCCTTTCGCTTATCGTTCACAGAAAACATGAGTTCTTGAGTCGTTATAGCATTCATTTCCCTGATCTTTCTTGCAGTATCGGAATGCCCTATGCAACATAGTGGACGCATTATCTTAATCGTTATATTAGCTACATTATCTCAGAACGTGCTTTCTCTAAACTTATCCAGTAAACTTTCTCCATACTTATCGGCAGGGTCCCATACACTTCACGCATACTAAAGGTGAGGCCTAACTAACGCAAAATAACATCGCTCGCGAACTTTTTCTTAGCTCCGACCGACTATTATAAGCGTAGTTTCTCTCCTGCTCCTTCTTTGTTGCTATTTTTCTACAGTGGACTTATTTTTTATGATCATTAAATATCACATCACAAAAACTATTTTTTCTTTCCCTTTTCCCCTATTTTTGCGTTCTTTTTAAACCTTAATTTAATACATGAAATTCTGGAAAGCCCGATTGGACGATTGGAAGCGACGGTTGGAAAATGTATTTGATGGAACTTTATAGTCCAAAATTCTTCCGATAAAGTCAATTGTATTTTATTCCATCATCAAAGTGTAAATCTATACATAATAATTTTCGAAATAAAACATAAAAGCTAATTTTTCCAAATGTATGGAAGGTTAACCTAGTTGGAAATCTTTGTGCAATTTAATAAACCCTACTTCTTTGAACCTGCGGATTCTCTCTTTTCTTTATCTATCTCCTTTCAAGGAACTGTCGCATCTATATTGAATGGGAGAATAGCTGAGTCTATATCACAGCTTACACGACGATGCCATCACGAAATTTGACATTTATGAAAGAAATCTTTAAAACCCTGCACGTAGTGATGCATCTCTCGGTAGCATTTGTCTGAAATGTATGTACCAGAAGGAGGAATTGCAGAATTATCTGTAGACGTATCATAAAGGGACGATTCGGAAGTAATATTTCAAGTACGGCAAATCAAGTTTCAAATCTCATTTTATACAGAAATTCGTTTAGATTAAAATATTTAAACTAATTTATTTTTATGCCGTGCATATGTGCAACAGCTTCGATTCTAGAAAAATTTTCTCGTAAAAAGAAATCTGCTCGAAATCATTCGTCATCATTATCTCT
Source organism: Ladona fulva (assembly GCA_000376725.2). NCBI lineage: Eukaryota > Metazoa > Arthropoda > Insecta > Odonata > Libellulidae > Ladona > Ladona fulva. Next base: position 305,689 of record KZ308796.1, read on the forward strand.
CAGTATCGTTTGATGTGGCTCAAGACTTAACCTTCAGTTAAAAGTAAACATTATCTAATATATCTAAACAATTTATTTGAGAATTTGTACATATTTCTGTTTCTCTTTGGCTAAGAAGCTTGCATTGTGAAAATTTGCACGAGGTACTTGAAAATCATTCTTACTTTGCTACTTTGAGTTAAGTTTTTCGTAAAAATCAATTTCGAACTGCCTTGAATGGGTTACCCATGTACTTATTACAGAATGTAACCCCCGAGTGTTAGGAAATTACTATTAAGGAAAAACAGCAACAGAGAGAAAACGTTTTAATGAAATTAAACATGTAAATAATGCAATAGATATATAATACTTTAAAGAACAATAAAAAAGGTAATAATTAACACAGAAAGAAAGTTACGGAAGTAGTAAGTAGCTTCGCTCGAAAATGAAGCGAATAACGTAAGAAAGATACAAAGAAAAAATGCAATCACACAAAACTATGCCGTTAAGTTACATATTACTGGAACGAACGACGGTTGGAGATAAAGAAGTAAGATTTGGCTCCGCGTATTATGAGACTTCTTGTAATTCTATTCATAGGCACTGCTTGGCAGAGATATGAGAGAGGTTTCGCTGTTTCCGGTATGGTACGGGATTCGTTCACTCTGAATTCCGAGGAGTCGACTCACTGCAGTTGGCGTGAAAGGATTGAAGGAAGCAAAGGGGAGGTATTTTTGCTTTCTGGCAATCAATCAAAGTCGATGACAGCTCCAGGCGTCGTAGATTGCGTACTGGTAGAACTTACTTCTTTCAAAGGAGATCTGTGTTACGTCCTAGCAGATGACGCCTCAGATACCAGTATCTCCGGATTTTTTACTTGGTTACACTTCCTATATTGCTACATATAGCATCTTTCGCACGAGTAGAGATTTTCTCAAATCGCTTCATTCTTATTATATACTAATTTTCTTCATAAATCGAGCCTGAAGATGAAGAAAAAATTTTGAAGAATTAATGAAATTAATAATCTCTCTTTTGGAGAGATATATTTCTCAAATTTAAATTCCTTTGAATTAATGTGGGGCTCTCAAAGCTCCGAAAAATGTAATTGTAATTCAGGGGTGTTTAGATTTTTTTG
>KZ308796.1:321706-353534 GCA_000376725.2 Ladona fulva
GCCTCTTGATTTTTTTTCATTTTTTAAAATTTTATTTAAAAAAAAATCTATTGCCTCTAACTCTGGATGGTATTACCCTGAGAGGAGGTGCAACCTTTCGGCCAACAGGGGTCATTTGCAATCGATTTCTTCCTCCCTTTCCTAAGTCTTCGTCCATCAGCAGCGTCTCTGCTTTTTCTGGGTCTTCAACTTCATTCCTCAGATTGGCTCCTCTTCTTCCTCTAGGTCTTGCATGAAACATTTCCTCTCTAAGCTGGTATATCACAGAGCTTGTCTCAATCAAATGCTCTCTCTCAGCCACTACAGGTGATAAGCTGACCAGCCGCAAACTTCTGGTGTTTCTTGCCAAGAAGCCAAGACCAGAATTTGTTTCTCCTTTACACCCAGTTCCTCTTTCTGGTGTTGAAGAAAAAATAAGGGAATCCAACTCCCTTAGTGGACGACACTCTTTGTTGGCATCCTCCTCGCCACTGTAGGCCACATTTTTCTCCCTCTCCATATTTGATATGATTATGCCTAATCTTTCTTTCCCAGATTATCTGCTAAAACGTTCTTCAACAATTCCCTCCATTCTGAGCTTCTTGTTGCCGGTACTTCATGATGTGTCCATCGGTCCATTGCTCTTCTTTTTGGCCTCCTCACATATCTTGGTGTCCAGTTGAGAACTGCTGACGTTCTTCGATTGTCGTTTCCTCTAGCAACATGTCCCGCCCTCTTCCATTTCTGTGATTATACCTTACCTATGACGACTGTCACTCCTGCTCTCACCCAGGTGTCGCATTGCCTGTATCTTCTTGTGATTACAGTCATATGCCGTTCCACACTGAGATATCAATTGCAAGACAGGTTTATTTAGTTCACTGCCCTTTCATTAATTCAAGGACAGTAGTAATCATGATTAAATGATGATTGGAGGAATCAGGTTTTTCTCTAGTTTTTATGTTCCTCCTTGGGCGCTCCCTCTCCAACTCTTGATATCTGCCTTTCTTGTGGCAGGAACTGTTAATGGAACGCAAAGACCACTTCTTCTTAGCCGCCTCCTCCTTTTTGCGCTTTCCCTCGTAAGATGCTGTGGTGACCACAACTGCTGCTGCTCCTTCCACTAGGCTCGCTTTGCCTTCGTCAGTGGCCACTCTGCCCGCTCCCTCTTCTTCGGGACCTCCTCTACCTGCACCACTGCTGGGTACATCCACACTTCCTCGTGGTTTTCCATTGCAATGATCTTCCTCAGCGGTAAACTTTTGCCTTCCATTATAGGAGCAGTCCCATCCTCCGACACCCTCGTCACATACGGCAATACCCTCACCAGTAAGTTAACCTGGGTTTACCCACATCTGTAATATATGTGTTCGAGCGCTAAAGAAACTCGGATTCTTTTCTAATTGTCGGTAGAAGCGAAGAAAAATTCTGTGAGCGATGTTACGTTGTGTTGGTCAGGCCTCCTCTGGAGCATGCGTGTAGTGTATGGGAACCTACTGCTCAGCGTCTGCACAGCTACGTGCTCCGATAAAAAATACCACACACAAAACGATGCACCAAGAACACAGCCATAAGTAATATTGTCACCCACGCTCTGTATAAGTTTATCGCTTTCTTACTGGATCTTTATTAAATAATGACTCCGAGGCGATGATATAAAATTAATTTAAGAAAAGGGAAAGGAAGAATTTTGTAGTAATTCCCTCAGTTAACGTGCTCGATTGCTCACAGACACCAATCATCACTGGGAGTAGGAAGGAAAATGGCGGAGGAAAGGATAGGGAAAATAGAGAAAACAAACAGAATTCTACTGGATCAAAAGAAGAAAAGAAACGAAAAACTAGCTCGTTGGGGACTCCCCCGATATCTAAAACCTACGAAACACCTCGCAAATTCCTCCTCAAGACTTGTCTAAGAAGGGGCCCCCTTCGGCCTGTGCAGCCGAATATATATCCGTCATACCCCCCTCCCTTTCCTAAACCTACCGACGACAACACCAAGCGGCATGCTACAAAAAAATAACAAATGAAAAGCCCATAGGTGCTAAACGTCACAAGGTCTAGTGCCAAGAGGAGCAGAACAAGGGAATGCAGTGAATATAGGGCTTTAAGGGCGCCCTTGCCTTGGAATGAGCCCTTTATATACAATTATTGAGGGTCCTAAATGTCAATTTTTGTGGGAATTAGGAGTGAGGACTCAACCCACCACAGGTTGTGTCACTGCTCATGTCTCTGTCTTAGTCAATGCTTATTTTCTAACAATTCATTAATTGAATAATAGCATTTTTCAAGAAAAATTTTATTCTAATCTCCAAAGAAACTTGGAAAATTCTCCTTAAACTTTACAGTTTATAGAGTTCAATGGACAAATTGTTTAAAATTTTAATTCCCATATACAAATACACCAATATATCCAATATACATCACTGATGGATGATTCACCTCTTAAGTTCTTTCCACTTCTGAGAAGACAACGCCAGCAGAATTGAATATTTTCTGAAAGTGGGTACTTGAAGTGCCAGACTTTATTGGATACTGTCGGTGAAGTTTTACATAGCTTCCCTGAGTATCTTGCATTACAGTGTTATGTTATGTTGAGCTTTGGTCAACTTGCAAGAGGGTATGCTGGTAACCATTGCACAGTCATACTTTTATGTGTGACCACCTTCCAATATCAGGTTAAAGCTTTTCAACCTCAAACACTGCATTGAACAAGTGTTTCAGCAATAAAATATTGGCACATTAGAATGGGGGTGGAGGCACTAACCTGAGCAGTAACCCTTTTGCATACTACATATGTCAGTAATGGACTTGAAAATTATATGGCAGTGGTTCAAGCAACAATTTTTGATCCAATCTTGGTTAATTTTTTACCTACCATCTAACACCCTTGCTTTAATTTCTCGATTAGCTGCTGGCTATTCAAATACAGTCTCAGTTAAAGTGGCTATGTCGTCATTAATATAAGGATATCTTTAGATGGAGGGAATTATCGCTTAACTGGACTTGAACAAGTCTCTAGCTTGTCGTAGGAATAATTAATTGTGGCCATACATCTTCTATTTCAAAGCCAGGAAGCCACTGTTGACCTCACAAGTTTGTGAATGTTGGCTAGCACTATCGTGATCAGGAGTAGCTTCTTAGAATGATTGGTTCTCTAGTCAACTTTCCCTCTCGTTGTCCTTGGGTTAGGAGATTCTTTGGGCATTGTGGTGGCCAGTGATTCATAGCTGCATTATTTTTTTATACAAAGTCATAATATATGTTCCATTTTAAAATAGAAAGTTTTGTTTTCATTCAATTAATAAAAGAAAGGTATTACACATCCACAAAAAAATGTATTTTGTATTACTTAAGAACAGATTTGAGTAATAAAGGATAAATATTTTCCTCCCAAAATATCTTTGCTCTTTGTAATAGCTCCACTACTAAATCTTTATCAAACTTCACCATTAATATGGTTATTCTGCTGTTCATCTCAAACTGGGGATCAGCAACACAATATAACCCTAAGGATTTGTCGCACATAAGCATGACTAGCTGAATCTGAGTATTACTTTTTGGTACCTTATTATCCCTAGTGAAATACTTACTGAAAGCATTCTTTGTGGCTGGGCATTTCACTTCCACTACATAGTCATCATGTTAGGCATCTGGTGAGGCACCAAAAATAGTATGATTGGCCATCAACTTTATACCAATTCTCTGATGTACACATTTATATTTAGCATCTAATGCACTCAGTCCTTTTTTTCTAGGGTGCGCACTCTTTTCGTATACAGATTTGTTTAATTTGTTTACTCCTATGATTTGCTCCACCAGAGAACCAGCAGGTGTTTGGCAATGAGCTACTTCATGCAGCCGGATGCTGTAATCCTGCCATATCATAGCTCAAACCATAAGCTACAGTCACTTTGAGCTTTGTATTTCAGCTCTTTTACATAAATCAGGTGTCATCATTACACTTGCAAAATATATAAAAATTGTCGACATCCATACTAGAATATTTTTTAAATAAGGAAATCATGAAACTGTGAGGACTAATGAAGAAGTTTCGTTAATATCTCTGAAATGGTTCATTAATTGACTCTTACTCTTCTTTTTGGTTCCTAATTCCACACCATCTCTCAAAAAGCTGTTATCCACTGTGGGTTCTGGAAGATTTCCAAAGTCTTTTATAGTGATGCATTTAAGGGTGGTGCCTGCACCAGCAAGTCTTGGTTTCTTCCAATAACACTGAACCTAAGTTGTTGATGGCTCTTCACTTTGACAGTGAACCCACATTAAAAGTGCAACAGCATGTTTGCATCCTCTTATAAAAAATAAAAATTATGAGAAAGATAGGGTAAGGGATCTTTGTTTCACAATAAGGTGTCACTCTGAAAGTAACTGTACATAAACATACCTAAGGAGGCAGCACAATCAAGGCATTGGACATCGATAACCTTTCCTTCATCTTCATCAGTTCTCATAGTTACGGTATACTTTTTGTTACACGATGCTCTGGACATAGACATTTTTAACACTGAACAGTACACACATTTCCTCTTTTGACTTTAACTTGACCAACAGTGGCATCACCATACGATTCTTGGCCAGTACTAAATGTTAATCATAATTATTAATAAACAATGTATTACTACAAAAACCAATCTTAAAAGCGACATAAATAGTCAAAAGAATAACTATTCACCTTCATTCCTCGAATTTCAGCTGCCGGAAACAAGGCATTGGATGGAAAAATATTCTGCAAGCATTATGCTGTCTACTCTTGGCAAATTATTCTAATTTGCTTTAAAAAAACCTGTAGAATTCATTACCTCTTCTTCCAGACAGTTTCTTTATTAAAGTCAATGAAAATGATTATTACAAATTGCTTCAACTGCAATACAAATCTTTGTAAAAATCGCTGTAAATAGACACAACAACAGACTCTCAGCTCACAGCACAAACCAGCAGATATGAGGGATGTGACATCACAACCGCATTCGACAATCACCACGTCTCCCCTGGTGAAAAAACAAAACTGGGGGACTTGCAAGGAGTGGACAAAGACAAACTTCACAACTCCAACCTCCCATGATAGACATAATGCTACATAAAGTTGACTTACATATTATATTGTATACCATTCCAAGCAAATACAATTAGGAAATATGCAGAACCAATCAGGGAGAGGTGGGAGTGGAAGGGGGGGGAAGGTTAGGGTTACTGGTACCGGGCGGAAGGGATGAGAGGGCAGACTCCAAGATGGGGGAAGGAAGAAAGAAAAGGGCATTCATTTGTCAGGGAGCTATGGGGGGAGGAGAAGTGTCACATGATCTCAAGTTGTTCCAGGGCTTTGAGGCGAGGGCCTTTGGTTTGAAAGTGTAGGATTTCTGGTGAGAAGCTACTAGAGTGGCCGTTTTCAAACAAATGTTTGGCAAAATGGGAGGAGGGAGATTTATTGCGGAATGCTCTCCGATGTTCTTGAGCTCTAATGTGAAAGTTGCGAGAAGTTAAGCCGTTATAAATGCCCCCGCAATCATCGCAATTTAGTTTGTACACTCCAGATCTGTCGCATGGCTGCAATTTATCTTTTGAATTAAATAAAAGATTCCTTAAAATATTCTTGTTTCTGTAGCCAGGACTTACGTTAAATTTTTTAAAAAGGTTTTGGAGTCGGTAAGTGATGGGACCTTTAAAGGAAAGGGCCACCCTTCGAGGGGTTTCAGCAGGAGATTGTGAGCCCAGAGGAAACAGGCGCTTGGTTAAGAGATTTTTCTCTTTACGGATGAGGAGTTTATCAATAAGGCTGGTGGGATAACCGTTGGCAATGGCTATTTCTTTAATTATATTAAGTTCACGGGAATAGTTACTTGGGGATAGAGGTATTTGCAGTAATCTGTTGATGAGGCTGTGGAATGAAGCAAGTTTGTGGGAGTAATGGTGATTAGAAGTTGAAGGGATGATGCTATTAGTGTAAGTGGGTTTACGGTAAATACTGAATTCAATCTTTTGGTTGTTAAGGCATACGAGGGTGGTCTGAAAAGTTTCAGACCTAACAAAGATACAAGACATATTTTCTTTAAATTTATTTTTATTTTTCTACATAGTCTCCTTGTAAGTCTATACACTTCTCCCAGTGATGCTCCCATCTCTTTAGCCTTTCCAAATAGTACTCGGCGTCTTTCTCTGCAAAATAATTGTTTACGAAGGTGATTGCCTCCTCATTTGACGAAAATCTCTGTCCTCCGAGCGCAATTTTTAGATTAGGGAACAAAAAGAAGTCACTTGGTGCTAGATATGGTGAGTAAGGAGGATGGTCATGCAGTTCAAACTTTAATTCGTGGATTTTCGCCATGGTAACCGCTGAGGTGTGAGATGGCGCATTGTCTTGGTGAAACAGAATTTTTTTTCTGCAAATTTGGCTGTTTTTCTGCAATTTCTGCCTTCAGCTTGTCAAGTACTGATGCGTAGTATGCTCCTGTAATGGTTTTTCCTTTTTGAAGATAATCGATTAAGATAACTCCATGACTACCCCAAAAAACAGTCGCCATCACTTTCCCAGCCGAAACAACAGCTTTTGCTTATTTTGGAGCCGATTCCCCCTTCGCAGTCCACTGTTTTGACTGTATTTTTGTTTCGGGCATATAATGGTGTATCCAAGTTTCATCTACAGTAATTAATCGGCACCAAAACTCTGATTTATTGCGCCTAAACTTCGCCAGCAGAGTGTTGGAAATGTTTATTCGAACACGTTTTTGGTCTAACCTGAGCAAACGCGGCACCCAACGCGCGGAAAGCTTTCTCATGCCTAAATCTTGATTCATTATGTGACAAAAACGTTCTTTGGACATATTCATAGCCTCTGCCATCTCTCTCACTTTAATTCGACGGTCGTTTAGCACCACTTGGTGAACTTGAGCGATGTTATCATCAGTGGTTGCAGTTTTTGGACGTCCCGAACGTTCATCGTCTCCCAAGCTTGTACGGCCACGTTTAAATTCAGCTGCCCAAAATTTCACAGTGGTAAATGATGGTGCAGAGTCTCCGTACACAGCATCCAACTCATCTTTGATTTGCATAGGCGTATTGCCTTTCAAAAACAAATATTTAATAACAGCTCGATATTCGATTTTTTCCATTTTCACAAAAACACTCGCATCGACTCACTCAAACGATTGTCAAATAACAACTGTGCAACCAAAATGGCTGAAATTTTGGTGAGTACCTGTCAACAGATGCGCAACCACATTCCCTAAGCTTTTATTGATGAGTGCTGCCATCTTCATGTTAAGGTCGGAAACATTTCAGACCACCCTCGTAGGGTTAGATCAAGAAAATTTAAGGAGTGATTGGATTCCATCTCATGAGAGAAGGAAATTTTGGGATGGAGAGAGTTCAAGAGTGAGATGAAAGAGGAGAGTTGTCTATTGGTGCCATTCCAAACAAAATATGTCATCCACGTATCGAAACCAACACATAACACTATTGAGTAGGTAGGAATTGCATTTAAAAAGTTTTCCTTCTAAAGAATCCAAAAATATATCTGCCAGTATAGGGAAAAGGGGAGATCCCATCGCCAGACTGTCTTTTTGTTCATAAAAGCATCTGTCGAATAAAAAATAGTTCTGCGTCAGACACACCCTTATCAGAGATATTAATTCTTTTGCCACTAAAGCGTCCAGATTATTCCGTTTTAATAATGCTGATAGCGCCATCGCTGCATCTTCCACCGGGACACTGGTAAATAGATTATTCACATCAAATGAGATAAGTTTCGCACTGTCGGGGAATGTTAATTCTTTCACTTTTTGGGCAAAATCCACGTTTTTTATCCCATATTTTGGGGTAAATGAAGTAAAGCTATAGATTAAATTATTTAACTTAGAGGCATTATAGATCAATTACTTCCAAAGGAAACTCATGTTATAAGGAATATGAACTTCAAAGAAAGAGAGCACTCCAGTGGTGGTATTGAAGCGATGGATATATTCTGACTGATGCAGACGATCTACTAGTCTTGCTCTGTCACATATGTGACATATGAGATCAATGTTGAGCATCTCGACTGCTGCGCGAGCAGTCAAGATGTGGACATTTAGTCGGGCAGTCCAGTGATATTTCTGCTTTGCCATGGCACAGCGATTTTGTGGAGAGATGGTGAGAAGTTATTCAAAAAAGTTAGAAACCATTGGTGCATTTACAATCATCAACATAAAGACTTCAAAGATTTTCAGATTAAGGAGAACAATTGGGTTGTCATTTCCTCAGAACTTGGAAAGAATGGTAAAGTGAAAATTTTAATGAATATTTATTTTCAATTGGAATGAAACAATATGTCTGCATCTGCGTAACCGGAAGAGATTGCAAACAGAGTATATATACAAGGAAATGCAGGGTGACGTTGAGGAGAATGGGAGAAAACGATGAGATGTGGTAACTGTCATTTAGATGGATGGCAAAATGTGAATTCCTCTATTTCTTAAGAAAGGACGCTCTGTGTTCTTCAGCACATGTTGCGATGGCCCCTCCACATGACATGGCCAACATAACAGTAGTAGTAGTAGTAGTTTATTGACATAAAAACGTTTACAGTTACATTCAGACATAACTCTGAAAGTAAACAGATGTCTCTTCAAAGAATATTTTTACATTATGAATATCAACACTTACATACATTAATTTGGTCTATACAAGTACAAAACATACGCACCAACATCTCATCATTATTTCTACCCAACATAAAATATTACAAGAATTATTTAATATGCTCAAATTTTTTAAATATTTACATTAACAAATGTAACTTTTCATATATATACTTTGCATGCACACATATACATACATTAATATATATATATATACATACTGTCACGGTCCCGCCAGGGGCGGCACCGTCCAACACAATTTCAGACCTTCTTTGTTTTTTTGTCCGAGAGTGGCGGGGTGATTGAGAAGAAAGGTAGTAGGGAATACGGAGAGCCAGAGAGTGGACGCTCCAAGGATAGAAGAAGCCTGACCAGTCAAGGACGAGCCCGACCCCAAGCCGGAAGGTCGTTACATTTTTGGGGGCCTGTCCGGGATAGCAGGAAAGAGGGACCATCGCGAGTGGTCTTGAGCTAACGATTCCTTCATTAGCTGGGTGCAAAAGAATAAGCCGGATCCGAGGATCGACTCTGACTCTTGCATTAGGCTAGTTGGCCGGATATCTCCGACTAAGCTAGGGGTGGTGTCGCCAGGAATAAGTTCGGGGCGAACAATGACTGTTTGAGACTGTGCCCCAATCTCAGACAGTGTGGAGAACACTATATTAGTGTTCTTGAACGTGCTGGTGTTAGCCAGCGTTTTGGATATCGCAACCAAGAGTTCAAGGTTGAACCCTGTGTTGGCTGGATATGACTGGAAGGCTGCGTCGGTGACTCCGACGGCAAGGGCGAGGTTTTTAGCCTCGGGCCTTCGGTGGCTTAGAGGTCTGAAGCCAAGGAGCCGGTTAGTTGGCTGCTGGTCCTGGAAGGTCAACAGTGAGTTGTAAGGACCAGGGGGGTCATTTGATATGGATCGCATGACCGCGTAGGAAGTGACTCCCAAACAGGGAATCTCTTCGTACAGGTTGTGGATGGAGTTATCCACTCCTGCAGCGGGCGGGAGCAGAGTCCCGTAGTAGCCGCCATGACCACCAATGACATGGGTGGGCAGGGGGGGGAGCATCGGATACAGATGTTGTTTGGTCTGTGTCACAATGTTACCAAGCGCTCTCATCTGAAGGAGGAGAGGCTCGGGCAGCACGAAGCTGGTGCTCTGAACGAGTGTGAGCAAGTCACGCTCTTCAACTGTCAGAGGTTGGGCATTCTTCTCTTTCAAGGTTAGAATGCGCAGCCAAAGCATGGCTGTGGTGTAGTACGTTACGTACTCAGGCAGCAATGTCTTGCTGAGGTTAGCGTCATCGGTAACGAGTTCGCTAAAGGTGCGGGCTGCAACTTCAATTGCAGCGGGGGCGCTAGGCGTAAACGTCTGGCGCGGCACTACTTCACGGACGGACATGCCAGCCGAAAAGAGTGAGGCATCAGCAGGGTTAGCTGTACTGATGGTTCCACCAACGTTCGCAGCTTTGCGAGTTGGCGGGGGAAGAGCAGAAGGAACAACTAGTGTTCTCCTTTGCTGGGAGGACTGGTTAGAGGGCCCGGGGGCTGGCTGGGCTCGTTGGTTCTGAGCTGGGCGCCTTCTAAAAGGTTGGTGCTGAGCAGTTGGGTCCCGTTGATTCTCTGGACGTCCGCTGTAAATCCGCTGTTGTGGCTCAGGGACAGCTCCATTAATGGGCTGTGGGGGACGTAGTGCGTCGGCCATTATAGAATGGTGTGTGGATTGCTTGTTAAAGAACAAAAGACACTGGACAAATTAAAAATTTGTAGGAGTTGAAAACGGTGGGTCGGGTTACGACAGGCGAGAACTTCTCTCTACACGATAATCGTGGGCTAAATCATGGCGGCTACTACGGGACTCTGCTCCCGCCCGCTGCAGGAGTGGATAACTCCATCCACAACCTGTACGAATTCAAAGTTGGTGTTTTAGTTCTGTTACGTACTCCGAGAGTTTCGGACACTAGCAATATCATAAATTATTTCTTTTGTTTACGGGTCCTTTTTCGTGTCAAACGAATATGTGGGGTCAACTCATGCAACCTCGTGAAGGAGGATGGCACCGAAGTAGGAACATTTAATTTGTACATTTATAGTTTGATTCCATTCAAAGGTTGAAATGTTTATTTTTCCTTCTCTCTTTCTTTTGTGCTTTTGTTTTAAAGAAGACTTGTATGTCTTCACCAGTGTTTACTAAAGATGATGATGCACTCGGTGCCACCCTCGGCACATCATCTTTAGCGGGGGGCAGTGTGACGGTCCCGCCAGGGGTGGCACCGTCCAACACAATTTCAGACCTTCTTTGTTTCTTTTGTCCGAGAGTGGCGGGGTGATCGAGAGAAATGGTAGTAGGGAATAAGGAGAGCTAGAGAGTGGACGCTCCTGGAAGGAAGAAGCCTGACCAGTCAAGGACGAGCCCGACCCCAAGCCGGAAGGTCGTTACGAGCATGCACACATATACATACCTTAATATATATATATACACATACATACATATTTATAAATGAATATAGCCATTGATCTTTATAGCCAAATATATATACATATATCTTTTCGTACAAATATATATTTGCAAACCCAAATGGATGAATCAGGAACTATAAAGCAAAGATTGTCGAAGAGGATAACGATTTAAATTCCCTAATTATGTTGAACGTCGCGATCATAAGTTAAAAATTTAGGGAACGGAAGCAGAAAACAGTAAATAATCATTTGTTAATTGGGGTATTAGGGAAGTGAACACTTTACCTGGCGTATTTTTCATTTCAATACCGAAAAATATTAAAACTTTCAAAATTAAATTTAAACCAAAGTCTAGTTTGTTGTTTATTTTCATGTGACCTCACGACTGTCTGTTCCACTTTTGCAATCTATCATGATGTATTACCTCATAGTTCTTAGTCATTTACCGTAACCTAGGTATTGTGTTTTATTTTATGTTTCGTAGTAATTGTTAACTACCCCCATTATGTAAGTGTTTGACCATATGGGTGTCCTACCATACATATTGAACTTCTATTTGCTGGAAGACAGATTGAAATACATCTGTAAAAATTACCTTTGTNACCTTGTTTACTGGATTGATCATGAATCAACTTGCACTTTTCTCCAGGTCTTCTTGTTTCCGTTGTGTTTTTACAGTTCTTATAAGTTGATGTGAGGTAGAGTTTTATTTTGACTACAGTTTTGGAAATAGTGGTATCCACATGGTCATGCCAAATATTACATTCTTCAAGACCAACTTCAACACATTCCTTTAGATCAATTAATCCATTCCATGCCGTGCGCAAAGGGGCACAAAGTCTGAGAGGCTGCAAAAGGCAGCTCTTTGGTGGGGTCCGTGGTACGACTTGATGACGACATGGGGGAGGACAAAGAAGGTCGGTCTTGAAGGGCATTGGGGCAAAAAATATGGAATTGGAGCAATCCGGTAAACAATGTCAAGCCAAAAACAGTAAAAAGCGAAATTCAATGCGGGCAGAGAACCAGGCAAAGTTCAGGGCTGACGGAAATGCAACCTTGCAAGTCTCTCCGTGCTGTCACTATGGGATTTGGACAAGGAAGGATTGGGGGAGGGGTGAAGGCTCAGGTGAGGTAAGGTGTGAGCACCTACATTGCCGGGCATTACATTTTTACAGATCTTACTGGCCACGCACAGTATACATTTCTTCCTGCAATTTCAGCCTCCACAAGAGAAACGCAGTAGATGATGAAGATGGTTGTTTTAACCAATCAGGAAATGCAGCATGCAGTAACAGCCTTCTCTGTATTTTTAACAGAGGATGTAGATAGTGAGTATAGTGAAGTTTAGTACAGTAATTGTACAGCTTTTGATAGAAATAACTTACCTAATTTGAAGGCATCTGATGATACCTTCTCGCACTGCCCTTGCTTCATTTAGCATTGCCTTAGCTCCTTGTTATACAGGTATATCTTCATAACCATCATCGATTTGTACATCATCCTCCACATAGGGAACACCACCCAAAACACACATGTTGTGGGGAGACAGCAAGCATTGATGAATTGACAGGCTTTTCTTGGTTCATATTCAAGTTTTCGGCGAAGCAAGAGGCATCTAAATCTGCCCTTTATAAGGCCAATGCAGCGTTCCACTGCTGAACGAGCCTTTATGTGGTACCGAGTGTACCGTGTCTCTAAGGTGCCCTCTTCTGCATTCAGAATAGGTGTTTCGAGCCATGGTTCATGTGGATAACCAGAATCACCTATAGATATATTATTTGTGATAGTTGTTAGCCATGTGTATATGGGTTTTATTGCAATGTCTACATAGTACACTTTATTTCAAACACACAAATTTACCTAGTCACCAACATCTTTCACCCATTGCCCAAATGTCCATAAGCCTTTCGCGTACGCCTGAATTAACCCAAACAAAGGAATCATGGGTACTACCAGGGTATCTAGATAGTATGTTACTTATCTTGAGGTCAGAATCACAAACCTGAAAGATAGGAATGTTTTGTTTAGATATAATTAGGGTTTTATGTCGTATTGACAAAAGCAGAACTTACAATTTGTGCATTGATGGAATGGTAATGCTTTCTGTTAAAATACAGATGCTCCTCTTCCCTTGGAGTCTTTATTGCTATGTGGGTGCCATCAACATACCCCAGGACTCCTGGTTTCATTCCTGTGGCTTGGTAGTTCCTTAAATTAAAAAGCAGTTTTGTAAACATATTTCATATATATTAGTAATATTACATATAATTATTAGTAATATTAGTAATAGTAACTGCTGCAATACAAAATAAATAAATTATTTTTGATGCTGACCTATGGTATTTCTTTTTAACTTACTTTTGTATTGCCTCTGCCTTCTCATTCTGCCTCCAAAGGCAGCTGCAAATGACACTAGGCAGACTACGGAGGTGGTCCATCAAGAGTGGTTTTTGCTTCTCACTTGAGAAAACCTCTTGCCTCCACTTTCACAGGTGGCGTGGCATCCATCCTCAACCAACACTGAGGCTAGGAGACAAAACTCTCAAATTTGTAGACTGTTTGGTTCCTGGGTATGCATCTTGATAGGAGACTTGACTGGACGATGCACATAGATAACCTCAAGCTGAAGGCTCATGCAGGCATAAACATTTTGAAGCTTTTATCAAACAAATCCTGGGGAGCAGACCTCACCTGCATGCTTTTACTCTATAGATCACTAATTCGCTCTAAGCTAGACTATGGGTGTTTTATTTATGGTGCTACTAGAACATCCTACTTGAGACCTCTGACATCGTTGCACAATGCTGGCCTACGTCTTGCAACTGGTGTTTTTTGCACAAGCCCAGTTCTTAGCATCTATAATGACGCAGGAGAACCACCGTTGGAGACCAGGAGAAGCATCTTGATGTGCAACTATGTCAGCAAAATTTTAGCTTTACCTTCTCACCCGAGTTTTAATTATGTTTTTAATGATAATTTATTGACTGTTTTTAATAGAAGACCACCCACAATACAGCCACTTGCTGTGCGTATTCAGGAATTTTTAAATAATAATAACTTAGTGCTCCCCAATATAAAGCAGGGATGCCAAAGTAACAGACCTCCATGGAAATTACCGATGCCAGACGTCTCACTTGTCCTGGCAGAAAGGGGAAAAGCCAACATACTTCCTAATGAGCTACGTTGCAATTTTTTAAGGGCAATATCAGAATACCCTGGTTTTAACATAATATATACTGATGGTTCCAAGTCTGACGGAGGCTGTGCTAGTGCATATGTTTCATCTGAGTCATCACATGCTATAAAGCTACACCCCTTGAGCAGCATATTTGTTGCTGAGCTAACAGCTATCAAACTGGCATTGGAATCCTCTATAGACTCCGAGACACCCATTTTAATATGTTCGGACTCAATTAGCGCCCTAAGAGCCATTATAAAATATGAACCCTCACACCCACTTGTCCAGGAAGTGCAGAATAAATTGAGCACGCTACACATCAGGGGTGTAGTTGTAAAATTCATTTGGACTCCTGCTCATGTGAATATCACAGGAAATGAAGCAGCAGACAAAAGGGCAAAAGAGGCTATAAAAAGGCCTGGATTAGATATAGAAGAGGTGGTCCCAGATGATCTCAAGAACCATTTAAAATGCACTGCATTGAAAGAGTGGGAGCAAATCTGGTTCTCCTCTGTTGGGAATAAGCTCAGGGCTATTAAGGAGGATATTAAACCCTGGGGCTCCTCTATTAGGCACAGTAGAAGGGAGGAGATTGTAATAACTTGACTGAGAATAGGACACAGTACCATTACACATTCTTACCTCTTTTCTATCCCTAGACTTCCACCTCAGTGTGAGGAATGTAACTCCCTTCTAACTGTGAAACACATTCTCACTGAATGCCAGAAATTCTCCGATGATTGACAGAAACACTTGAGAACAGGCAAACTTAAGGAAATTCTTGGGAATGATTCTGAGATGATAGACAGAGTTGTGTCATTTATGAAAGCCACAGGCCTTTCTTCAAAAATCTAACAGCAGCCCTTGCACATACTGACACAGTTCCACTTTTACAAAGATTCAACTATACATTTTAGCTAAAGTTTTTAATATTTATATTTATGTTTTTAAAATATTTATTTATTTANAAGGATCATTGTAAACAGTACTAATGTAAAGATTGCAGAGATAGCCCAAAAATATTCAAGAGCAAGAGATGCAAAGCCTACCGACGAATTGGAGTTGAGGTGCCTAATTGGGCTACTATTTTATTTAGGCGCTAATAAATCAGGTCGTCAGAACTTGCTAGATTTGTGGGATCAAGATGGTCTGGGGGTTGAGATATTTTTAGCATCCATGAGCTTTCAAAGGTTTAAGTTTTTATTGCAGTGCCTCCGATTTGACAATGTCAAAGACAGGCAAATCAGGAAGAAAATAGACAAGTTGGTGCCAATATAGGAAGTATTCGAATTGCTCGTGAAAAAGTTTCAGGAACTCTACAGTGTTAGCGAGTTCGTCACTGTAGATGAGCAGTTGATCCCTTTTAGAGGCAGATGTTCCTTCCGCCAATATTTACCTAACAAGCCAGCCAAATATGGAATAAAGATTTTCGCTCTCGTGGATGCTGGAGTATATTACACCCAAAACTTAGAAGTGTACGCAGGAACTCAACCAGATGNTATTGGTTTTAATCATTTTTCACGCCTACATTCTAGTACGGTGAAGAACGAGGCTTTTACCTTCTCCTATTTTCCAAGGTGAAGTATTCGATTACATATCACTATAGACAAGGTGCAAAATGACCTCAGCTGTCGAAGCACCTTAAATCCAACGACTACTACGAAGATCATTGACCCTGTTCCTGATGAGTTAGTTGCCCGCTGTTCTGGTTTCCCTGCCTGCGTTTTGCCAAGCAAACTCTTGCTATGTGGCCTCTCTTCTTACAGTAATGGCAAACCGCATTCGCAAGAGGGCAGTCATGTTTCTTAGGGGTGCCACATCGGAAACACACAGCACTGGATAACATTCCAAGATTCCCTTGTTGTGGCATATTCATTTCATCGCCATTTTGAATACTATGCCCGTATTGGTGTGGATTCCATCTAAATTGGGAATTGGAAATCACATTAACTGCAGAAAAGGAAGGTGGTGGGGGTGAAAGTACTTGTTTCATCTGCGAAACATAATTGCGCGCCTGTTAGGCAGCCATAGTGCAGAAATGAAGACCTGAAGGTCTTCAAATTGCATGCAGAATAATTGCTCTTTCAACGCTAAGTTTGCTATACCGCGAAGGATTTGGTGAAGAAGGGATTGTTCTAAGTTTTCAAATTTGCAGTTATCGGCTAGATGACTTAAATCTGCAACTAAGTCTTTCAATGCTTCACCTGCACATTGAAATCTCGCATCAAACTTCTCCCGTTTGACCCACACACAAGTGACAGGGATATAATGTCTTGCTATAAGGAGCAAAATGTCTGAGTAGGTTTTTGAAGACGACTTTTTGGGGGCACACAATTTTTTCACTATCAGTTTGGACACCGGTACACGAAAGTAGAATAGCTTGTTTTTGAGATTCCAAGGAGATAGAATGTGCTTCCAAGAAGAAATCCAACTATTCGATAAAATCTTCCCAAGAGTTTGCATCGCCCAAAAACTGTGGTAGTGAACCAAAAGCCATTGACAGATTTGATGAAGTGTGGCCACTTACGGACAAAGCAGCGGTTCCGGTATTCATGATTGTATGCGAAAGAATCCACTGAGCGTTGAAAACAACCAAGGAAACACAAGCAAGACCGAACACTTGAAATTGTGAACAAAAATACTAACACGGTATGTATAGACCAAGTGGTCTTCCATATGCTAATTATGCGAGTAATTCACAGAAAATATGCACAAGATTTGGTAGAAAAAGGAGGTACAAAGAAATAACTCATGAAATTTCATCGAAAACCTATAAACAGACGGACAGAAATGAAACGCCAAACAGGCTTGGAGGAAGTTAGTACATACGTACACCAAAATGGCCAAAAAATGAATAATGTTCACATAATCCCAAATAATGTGCATGATACTTATCGTTGAAATTCAGAACCGTCCTCGTCGCCCCTTTGATATGTCCTCAAACACAGACACGTGCTCAAATATGGATGACAATAAAGGTACATAACAATTACTCCCCCCTTCAAAATTAACACTAAAATTGTAAAAATCACTATGGCTCGAAAATTTCACAAAATGTCTTAATTCATATTCCTCCCCCCTTCATATTGGCACACAAAGTCCTGCAAATATCCTGGACACCCATCTCCTTTTTACAGGTCTCCACGCATGGCAAACACATGGGTGAATCTTTGGTCAGCTGGCATGACCTCACACAGACGATTTACGAAGCTGTCCGGGCTCAGCCCTTGCTGAACGAGGGGTTTGTTTTCAGGGTTCTCTCCCCGCCCAATTAGTTGCCTCTTACAACATGCTGGGATGCCATGTCATTTATGAAAGCCACAGGCGTTTTTTCAAAAATCTAAGAGAAGCCCATGCATAAATTAACACAGTTCTACCTTTACAAAGATTTATCTATGAATTTTATCTAAAGTTTTAAATATTTATATTTTTGTTTTTAAAATATTTATTTAATATTTTTTAATCATGTTTTCACACTACCGTTCTAGTACAATGAAGAATGAGGTTTTTACCTTCCCCTATTTTCCAAGGTGAAGTAAAACAGGTTTTAGTGGATTACATATCACTATAAAATCAACTACTACTACTACTACTCCTGTTCAATGTCCTGCTCCAGCAACTTCCTTTTAGGATCCATAACCAGTCAAAAGAATGACTTTCAAATAAATATAAATAATAAAAGTTTAAAAGTCAAATAATAGAGTAATAGAAGAATATCACTATTTAGGTACGAGCAAAGAATCAAATATTACATATGTAAAGTAATTACTAACCGTAATGAAGAAACGAAATCAAGAACTAAGTATAATAGCTTTATTTCCTTCTATATTAATGAGAGAAGTTATTTATAACATTCTATATTAATGCATACACTGCTCAGAAAGAACTGAAGAGCAACAAAGATTTGAAGTGGAAGAATGACCAACTAAGCTAGAAGGGATGTTGACAAACAAACTTGGCACAGTAAATATTTACAAAGAAGATTAGACAGGAACCAGCAAGATATGAACATCCAATTGCTCAAAACTGAAGAGGCTAACATGACCAGGTCCTAGGAAATGCTAGACATTCTCAAAGAGCGATTATTAAAGAAATGAAACAACAGGGACTAAATCATCTCATTAGGCCCACTGGACCAGATTTTCTGTTGGATCTAAACGTCCATTCGGATGATAAAGGTTAAAAAAAAACTCCCGTGGTCTTCCTGCAAGAGATGCTTCACCATTTGGGAAGTCCCAGGATTTTTTAGTCAGAAGGCATTGGTGTGTTCCTTTCTTCGGAACGTGAACGATCTTCCAGACTGCCCAACATAGACCCCCAGACAGTTGTTGGAGCTAAGGCAATAGAGGCTTCTTTCCTCAGGAATCTGTAGGTCTTTCCCATTTCTTAGGAGGTCTCCCAGCTCTGGGTCTAGTCTGGGGGTGAGTTTGATTGAGCAGGCTGGAAGATCATTCACGCCACTGCTGTGCTAGTCCTTCCCAGGTATCTGAGAGGGCACCATCTCAGGGTCATTTCCTTGCCATTTGTCTTATAAATGTGGCCGCAGCATATCCTTCTCTTTTTCTTCATCATTTGGTCAATGATCTTGTGGGGAAAACCAATGGTAGTGGCAATGTGCTTAATTGTGGAGACTTCTCTCTGGTAGTTGTCTTGGGAAAGGGGTATCTGAAGAAGTCTATTGGTGAGGGAGTGGAATGGGGAAAATTTATGGGTGGGGTGATGGCGTGAGTCAGTGGGAATAGCATGGTCTGTGTAAGTTGGTTTTTCAAAGATTTTGAACATGTGATTATTCTCCTTGATGCTTATGCTGAGGTCTAAGAAATTGAGTGTTCCATCACATGATTTTTCACACGTAAAGGAGATACTCTGATGTAGACTATTGAGAAACTTCAGGAAGTTATTAATCTTTCGAGCAGAGCCATTCCAACAGCAGATAACATCATAGACATAATGATAACAAAACGGCTTCATGATAAAGTTCTTTACTACACCACAATAAAATTACCAGCACGACCAGGTTTCGTAGCCAAACTACATCTTCAGGTGGCATGAGAAAAAAACCAACAACGTTTTATAGGTAAGACTTGAGGCTTTCCCGGTGAAATGTACGTTGGATGAAATCTTCTCGGGATTCTAACCGGGTGGTATCGTGGTATAGCACCGACGTTTCGGCCACTGACACTGCAGCCATCTTTAGGGTTGCCGTTCCTCATTTTTTGGCCTCGCCTATATAGGGAGGCAGTCGGGAGGGGGTGGGGTTTCCTTTCACCTGATTGGTTGATGGGTCCTCTCCTCTCCTATCTTCTTTATTATTAGTTTCCATGTTGATGGTAGTTGGAAGCCGTCTTCTCGATTGAAATTGTTTCTTGCCGATTTGATCTCTATGGACTCTTTGATAATTCTCTCCTAAAATTTTTCCGCTTTGTGCATAATCATAGAGTCCTTGAGGAATCTATGATTATGGACTCGAGGAGGAAAGGGGCCGCCGTCAAAGGTGTCTGCAGAGCTGGTGCTGGCAGAAAACCAGGCAGTAAGAGAAACATCTCCGCAGTCTTCTGGAGTTGGATGGTGTTGTGCCAGCCCAGCATAGTTGTGACCAAGAGGAGCCTCACCAGATTGAATGCGTAAAACTTTGATTCTTGGCTGAGATTGTTCCATTCCAATAACAAAAATAGCACAGTATGAACATCATGGAGGTCCCTACCCTGAATCCTCTGTGCATTGACCAGGGCTAGTAGCTCCACTCCAATTGCAAAAACTTATTCAGGTGTTCACAGCTCAATTCCTGGGCCCAGAGGCAGCCAAAGTGATGAGAAAGATGCTGGATCAATGGGCACTGGTGCCGGAAGGTGTTGCGGGTGCGGGTGCAACCATTAATTAATAACATAAAACAGAATATAAAAACTGTTCTGATGGAAAGCAAACACTTCCATCGACAGACAATGATTCATCCACAGAGGCTAAGGCTTCAGTTAGTACTGGAGCATCAGCTGTCAACTGAGAGACACAGGTAGAACAAGTGTTTCTTTTGAGCAACTCCTTGAAAACTCTAGAGCAGCACCTTGAAAGTGACATATCCACCATAAATGATTCAGCTGACACCATTGGTGCAGCCTCCTCCTCTACAATAGGTATTTCACTATCAAAGTTATCTGCAATAGAATCCTCGGTTTCTTCTAGGGAGCTGGGAATCATCTGAATAAATTCCTCCAGCTCTGCCATAAGAGAGTCATCATCAGGGAGACAAATCATTCGTCCACTCCAATGTGACGAGATATCCCTAATGATGGAACTCTTAATGGCAGAAGTAAATTGTTCCACTGTGGGATTGCAGGCTGTCTCACAATGAAACCGTATACCACCGAAGAAGTTCTCCAGAGGATCCTGATTTAGTCGCCGAGGTTCTAGGTAACTAAATCTTGCTTCCTTGAGCTTCAGCCATAAATGTGGTTCCTCTCCACTCTGCCTGTGAGAGCGGAGGTGCATCCTTAAATGATAATGCGTTTGTTTGTTGATTTAATTGGTTATTTAATAAATCTCTTGTTTTATTTATTTATTTTTTTTGTTAATTCCCTTTCCCTCTCATCATGCCCCGAAAAGAGCCCTGGCTATCCTGGGGTCTTGCCTCGAGTATCTGCCCTGCGGCGCCCTGTAAATATGCCTCCGGTGGTGTCTACTGCCGACATTCACCACTCCTTCCCGCTGTGCGGTGTCGTCTTCTGGGGCGTCCTCTTTAGTGGAGTCAGCGGTGGTGGCGGGGGTGTGGCAACCTCCTCCAGTACTAATACGGGACTACTCCCCGGCGTTCCTCCTTGTCAGCCGGCGGCCTCGCTCCCTCTTCCTTCACGGCATCCGTGTTCCGTGGGACAGTGACGACGTGTAACTCCCGTATGCCTCAGAATCGGTCGAGCCCTGGCGGAGTTTCCACTCGATCAAACCAGGACCCGACAGTACCATTGGGGAGCTACACGCTTAAACTTAGTCCAACGGGGGCCGCTTGGAAGCTATTCGCTCTTAACTTGGTCCAACGGCCTCAGGGTACCCTGGAGCACGAGCCAGGAGCTTTTGCTCTAACAGTATCGCTCTCCACCCCGCACTGATTTCCCTGCCTCAGGGTCCGAGCTTTATACACGGGCTCTGAGGGTTGCCGGCCAATCAGGGTTAGCATCCCTGAGGCAGGGGCGGAGATGGATCCTGTTACCCAGGATCAGCGCGACTTTTTGGACATTTGAATATTCTGCGCCCGTGGGGTATAAACTGTTTCGCAGCCTCAATGGGAATTGCACACCCCTTCCAACTCCTGGGTTTAATTTTCCTCCCATCTTTCATGAACTCTCAATCCTGAAGCTCTTGGGCAGCCCTCCCCCAAAAATCGAAATGTGGACTACCCTTCTGCACACATGATTTTAACCCTACCCTATCTCCCTCTGATTTCACACTATTCAGGCTATGAAACAAATCATGTATGAAACAAAGGAAAGATGTGGTCACACTTGTCTCTATTAGAGCCATTCTTGAAAAAAAAAAGGAAAATGAAATATGTAAAGAATAACCCCACTGCCAAACTCTGTACTGTAACCAGAAGATTTGATAGTTACTCTTCACTTACCAAATATTCGGCTCCATTCCAGTGTTTTCACCACCTCTGTCGAGAAACCCTCAGCTGCCAACCTGACCTTCATCTTCTGTCTCCATGTTGGATTCAGGTGAGCTTCGGTTAACTCGCAGAGAGGAACAATATTGGTTATCATGGCCCGTTTCTGGTCAGCCATGGCCGAATCTACCAATTCCCTTATGTGTGACCACCTGCCAAGACCAGTGACCACTTCACCACATACCTGTACCCTACCAAGTGCTGAGTACTTCAGGAACATGTTCCTAGTGCACTTAAGGAGGTGTGGAGGGTCATGTAGAGTAAATATCTCTTGCCCATTGAAACAGAAGCAGGGATTATGAAGAGTGGATCCTAATATTCTGAGAGCCACAGACAGTGGCAGCAGTCTTCAAGCCAGTACTTTGAAGAGCACCAAGGACTTCTCTTATTAGGTCTGCCAAAATTACTCCAGGGGTAGCCTTATGACTGAAGTAAAAAACTACTGGCTGCTTCCATTTTTGTTGTAGGCCTCTGACCATGAAAAAAAGTGCTTCTCGAGCGACATAGGTCGATCTACCTATGCTTCCATGGTCCTCAAATCCGTCTATGCAGTCGGATCTAGAGTTAAATGCAAAACTGGGTTTTATTGAAATTTTGTCAAATAAGAGCACAGAGTGCTTGTCTAACTTAGGCATCTGACTAACACGGAAGGAAAGATGCTTCAGTACCCCAGGGTTGAGTGCAGCTTGAAAAGGAACCGCATTGAGAACAGAAAGTAATGTTTGTGCAGAGGGAAAAAGGAAGTGCTTCCTCATATAAGCATATGTTTGAGGGTTTTGCTTAAAGAAGGTTATGAAAAATAGTTTTTCGTGAAGTGTCCATCTCTTTTCCTATGGCTTCCTCTTAAAATTTTGCAACTGCGAATCTACAACCAGACACAAACTTGAATTTAAACAATTTATTTCCCTAGACCGCGATTTTTTACTCTTAAATAATTTATGCATCTGCGTTCGTTGATAAGTTTATTGTACAACAATCTTTTCTTTGGAGATAAATTTTTCTTACTAATTCCAAGATCTCTCAAAATTGAAGTTCCTGCTCTGCTTCTTTCCAATGAACAAGTGGCATCCCTCCTACCATCTGCATTGGAAGAAGCTATAGCAGCTGATGAGGAAGGGCCAGGAGCAGAGTGGACGAAAGAGGGTGTTTGTGGATTTACAGATTGAGATGCATTTTCTGGGCTTGGATTTTCAGTTGATGGAGGTGAAGGGCATAATGGGGAGATAAGAGGTAGTATAAGAGTCTGGGCAAAAATATAGGTAGGTTTCCTTTAGATCGCAAATGACACTTCACAATCATTTAAAGTAATGTTAATATTAAGGAAATTTAACGAGTGATTGGATTCAAGTTCATGTGTGAAGGTAAGAGAAGGGTGTAGAGAGTTTAACCTTCCGGCGCACGCGCACTTTTCCATCCCACGACCAGGCGCTGTGTACTGTGTACATGGCCCGCACATTCCTACTTCTATGCGATGTTATCTTAAAATAGAGTAGCTTTTCTACAAATAATAACACACTACTTGTTTGTTGATAATTAAAATTTCTTTTTAACTACATTTTCTATAAGTTATCAATAAATATCACCCTTAATTATGGATTCCTTCTCTGTGTGTCTAGCTTGCCGACAAATCTTTTTGTTTGTTTTCTTCCAGGCACGGGTGGCAAGTAACGGTGATTTTTGAATGTTTTTTACAAACAAATCTTCTGCATTTATGACATTTTATAGTGGGAGTGTTATTTACACAGAACTTACATCGCCCTCGTTTAGCTCCTCCGTCGGCAATCTTTTGCTCTACCTGCGGGCGATAGCGCTTCAGATACGCGGACAAATCTGCTGGTAAAGTAAAGATCGTAGATCTCATGACCAAGTGCTCCTTCATTAGGCCCATGGCTAAATCCTTCAAGAATATCCTTCTATATTGTTTTTCTCCTTATGGAGAGTAGAAAAAAATACTGTAAAACTTCCATACTATTGGAATTTATTTCTGACCAGTTTCAGCGCAGAGGCCATCATCAGGTGAGGAAGTAAGGGAGGTAGCAGTATTATATATTTAGAGGAACTTTGAGGGGAGGGTAAGGAGAGGGGAAGGATTAGGAAAGGTATATTCGTTAGTAAGGTTTTCCACAGAAGTAATTTCCATAATCTCAAGTGCGTCCAACTTTCTCCCCTTCGGTTCCCGGTGGAGGATCTTCTGAGAAAAGGAACTGCGGTGTCTGCTCTCCAGCAGGTGGGCTGCAAATGTTGAGGTGGAAGGGTTCTCAAGGCGGTTGCTCCGTAGGTGTTCCTGGACCCTTGTCTTTACCGATCTGCCGCTCTGGCCTCGGTATCGCAGAGAACAATTGTAAATGCACTGCAATTCATAAACCCCCGATAGTGCAGAAGGATCTGTTCTGTCCTTTACCTTAGATAAGGAACATTGAAGGTTTGAGGGGTTGTAGAATGCCGCCCTCATATTCTTCGGGAACAGGTTGGAGAGTTTATAGGAAATGTTCCCCATAAAAGGCATCTTCACCCATTTTATCTTGGGTCATGGGAACAAAGGGAAGGAAAGATGGAGGCAGAGGCTATTTTTCTTTCGCAGTAGTTTTTTCACCAATTCTTCAGAGTAACTATTGTTCCAGGCTATGGCTTTAATAGTGGAAAGTTATTTGGAAAAGGCTTTGGGGGAGAGAGGGACATTCAAAAGGCGGTGGATTTCTTATTGGATATTGTAATCTTTCTC
Source organism: Ladona fulva (assembly GCA_000376725.2). Taxonomy (NCBI): domain Eukaryota; kingdom Metazoa; phylum Arthropoda; class Insecta; order Odonata; family Libellulidae; genus Ladona; species Ladona fulva. The sequence continues at coordinate 346,323 of KZ308796.1, forward strand.
CTTATGTTTAGTGAAAAACAAAATTTGAGAATTTATTCCTGCTATGTTCAGAAGGGCGAAAAACAAAGCAAGGGGCCACGGAGTATGCTGCACACATTTTATCAACTGTATCGACTGCTCCCTTAGTGCTATTGTAATCTAAAATGATAATTGGCTTTTTCGTAGCTGCATCTACATCTGGGGAATCATGCATGCTGGACAGTAAAATTACGGCTTTCTTTACTCGGGGTACGTACGAGACCAAAGTTGCGTTTTTCTGGAAACCAAATAGAGAAGAATTGACTTTCCTCGACTTATTTGGTTGAAATTCACTCGGAATTTCACGCTTGTTTTTGCGTATTGTCCCTTGCAGAATTATTTTTTTCTTAGAAGGTAATGGGCTAAGGAATAATCCGTGTACCAATTATCCGTTGTCAAATTACGATTTCCATTTTCAAATGGTTGAACAAGGCATTTTACCACCTCAGAGGGAGAATTGGAGACTTTATATTTTCCATCCATTTGATGTCCACAATATACTTCCAAATTAAGGAAAGAAACAACAGGAACAATTTTTCAGAAGGAAACTAATTCCTATTTTATTTAACTTATGCAAATACTACAGGAGACAAAATGCACGACATGTTTTGATGCATAAGCATCATTATCAAGTGACAGATGCAGCTCCAACCACACATTTAACAAAAGAAAAAGAGAAAGGAGGTAGGATGGGGTGGGGGAAAGGAATAAAGGACAGGGATTCGTAGAAAAACATTAGCTAGGTGGACAAAGGGTAGGGGAGGGTGAAGGGCACCGGAGAGTAGCAGTGAGTAAAGGAAAGGAAGTAGGAAATATATATTCGTTTGTGAGAATATAATCTGGATTTTGATTTTTTTGAATTATTTCCATTTTTTCAAGTACATTGAGTCGGCTCCCCTTCTTAGCTATTTGTAAGATCTTAGGCTTAAAATCCGATGAATGATTATAATCTAAGAGATGCTTCCCAAATTGCAACTGTTGTGAGACATTTTTATATGCTTTTTGATGTTCCTTTGCTCTTAAAATTTCTTCCACTCTGCCCAATATATATATAATTGCAGTCATCACAAGAGAGTTGATAAACTCCAGATTTAGATAACAAATCAACAGAGTCTTTACCATTACAAAGTTAATTCTTAATACAAAAATTATTATAGAAAGCAGGACGAACCTTAACAATCATTAAATAGTTTGGAAATTTTGTATGTTAAGAACCCACAGAAATATAGTTTACGCCAACAAGGGGGAGAAGAGGAGATTTGGCTAGAATATATCTTTTTTATGGCCAGGTTTTTGAGTTTTTTTATCTAGCAGACGTTGAATTGAATCAGATGGAAATCTGTAGCTAAATAAAATATGATGTTCGATTCCTTATCAAAATTAGAGGGTGAAAGAGGGATATTTAAAAGTCTGTGGAGAAGGGAATGAAAAGCAGCAAATTTGTGGGAATGATGATGGTTAGAGGAGAAAGGAATCAGGCGGGAAGTATAAGAGGGTTTACGATATATGGAAAAGTCTAAAGTATTATGAATAAGAGTTATGGACAGGTCAAGGTAATTAAGGGTATGATCTATTTCTAATTCATAAGTAAATTTGACGGAGGGATGGAGGGAATTTAAAAAGTTTACAAAGAGAATCAATTGCCTAACAGTTCCAGTCCAAATACAAAAGATGTCATCCATATACCTGAACCATTTAAGAACAAAATTTAACAAAATATTTCCAGAGCTAAACAAATTGCATTCAATGTGATTTAGGAAAAGTTCGGCCAACACAGGAGAAAGAGGGGAGCCAATAGCTAACCCTTCTTTTTGAACATATAACTTATTATCAAACATGAAATAATTAGTGTCTGTACATAGGCGAGTAAGTGAAATAAGTTCTTTTTTAATGCAGGAGTCCACTGAGTTCTTACTTAGTTCTTCTTCCAAAATATGGATAGTATCATTCACCGGCACACTTGGGAATAAATTCACAATGTTGAAAGACACAAGTTTAGCATTTTGTGGCACAACCACATCCTTTAACAAGTTTGAAAAATCTATTGAGCTTTTAACAGTATATTTAGGTTTAAAGTCAGTAAACTGTAGTATGAGATTGTTCAATTTCGAAGAAACTTTGTGAACAGGAGAATCAACGCTGGAAACCACCGGTCTTATCGGAATATCCTTTTTATGAAGTTTCGGTAAACCATAGAATCTCAGAGGTAATGGGTTCATATTTATCAACTTCCACCGATCACTGTCACTAAATAAACCAGACTTATTTACTGCTTCCTTCACCTGCATCTGCAATCTATTTGTAGGATCAAGTGTGAGGCTTGTAACATCTTGATTCTCAAGAAAAGATTTGCATTTAGACATATAATCACATTTCTCTAAAATGACAATACAATTCCCTTTATCATAAGATAAGATAAAATCCCTAAGATGAAGTAAAGTTTTTATCTGGGAGTTACCTGTGGTATTTGAGTTCATATTTTTGGAAGACGAAGAAATTAAGTTGGCACAAATAAACTCCTCATTTTTACACTCTGGGGGGAAAGCTAACTCACAAGATTTTTTAACTGTTTGATAGACAGAGTACCTTGTGGTGAAAATTTTTAACCTAAATCCATTACATTTAGTTCCGGCTCACTGAAAGTATGTTGCGACAAATTCAAAACATTAGGGTGGAAAGAATGGGATGGGGGAGGAGGGGAACACTGCACAGTATTTTGTACTTCCAAATTGCCCATAAAAAACGATTTTGAATCGCAACAAAGAAAGAGTTTTAGCCCATACTTGGCCGGCTTACTCGGCATATACTGCACAAAGCTACAGCGACCTCTAAATGGATGTAGCAGTTTGTCTACTGTCATATATTTGCCTATCGTATACTGTTTTTTCAGGTTACCAACAAATTGATCTAAAATTTTTCATATAGCTGCTAGTTTATTGGTCTTCTGACTTCCCTTGTTGTAGAATCATCAAATCGAATGCAACATAGTAAAAACAAAAACCTCCTATAACTCATGACAGCTCTAAAAGCAATGATTCCAGTACCATCTGGATTCCACAGTTCTAAAACATTGGTATGATGACCATGTTTGATGGCAATTAGGAAAAGGGCTCCAAACAACGCAAGAATTTCTGTTACTGAAGTAACTCTGGCATCCCTATCTCTAGAGTAATTCACCTCAGTGCATTTACGCTCGATGTATAAATTGGTAAATTTCACAATATCCTCAACCATTTCACCATCAACCATTTCTTGAAATGCACTAACTTTGTCAATTGGACAGGACTTCAGGCCGGGTTGAATCTTGCAAATGTTCTTTCCCTTAGTTTTAGTTTTCACTGTATATGGAGTTTTCTTCTACAAGAAGGCATCCTCGGCAGGGGAGACTGTTACCTTCAGGTTTTTAGATTTACCCCTTTTGGGATAAGATGTCCGCAGCACCCCTTTGCCGACTAAATAATCCTTCCTCTGAGTGGTAATGGTTTCGGGAAGCTCGTCCTCAGAAGCCTCTTCTTCCGAATTGCTCTCTAATTCGTCCTGAAGTATGACTTCATTTTCGCCTTCAGAGCCATCATCATCGAATCTATCGTCTTCTTTTTCCTCCTCAACGAAGTCCAGAAGAAACTTCGAAGCGATGATGCTACGGCTTCTGTGAGGATTATAAGACGTAGATTCCAAATAGTAGCTCAGGAAACTTGTCACAGAATAATAAGAATATAATTTCATTTTATCATATTATCAGGTATCAGGAGTAAATTGTGAATACACTTACGTGGAAGGAATATCCATTTCTAAAGTATCACGCGTCAACTTCCACAGCATTCGGCGTCGCGCAGTGTTCACTCACCACTCAAATGCTTTATTATTAGCTAGTTCAACTGCTGATCAAAGAAGATTAACATAAAAATCCTTTATCTTAACATTTAATTTCCCTAAAAGTTAATAAAAATCAAATAATATTCAAATCGATGAAAATTATGGGTAATTAAACTTACGTAAAGGAATTATCCTGCACAATGGTGTTCAGCAGAGCAGACTTCTCCAAAAGTTTTCCTTTTGTATCTTCTCCAAATACTATATCGCAAAAGGACATCCACACTCTACGAAGGCTAACCAAACAATGAAAGAATAGCAAAGGGTACGGAGTCGGCACCGGTACAGTAAAAGGTTTTCTGCAACAAAAACCAGCCCCCATGTAAGGAGTACACGTACGCGCCTACTGGAGGGTTAAGAATGCAATTTGCCAAGGCATGGAAGTCTGTGAAAACATCAATGCTGAGAAATGGATAGCATACATTGAGGGCAAGTTTAATGTTTGCTTCTCACTCTAATGAAGACACTGCAGGGTTTATGGTATTGAAAGAAAAGCAGCATATACAGGAGTTTCTTGCTTATGTTTAGATATAACTGATCTCTATGCCAAGAAATTTTCATCAAGGATAAATGAAGATATTTAAACAGAATGAATGGATGTTGATGAAAATGTGCCTACAGTTCATCATTACAATAGAAGAAAACCTCACCAGAGAATTCAACATTAATAAGGGTCTACAACAAGATGATGTGCTCCACCATGCTCTTCATTGTGGTCCTGGAATTGGTGATGAGAAAATAGTCAACGGCCCAGGGGGTACAATGTTCAACTGTATATCACAAAACCTAGCTTATGCTGATGATGTTGATATGATATCAAGGAGGTTCAAGAACCTAGAGGAAGGATTGGAGAGATTAGAGATGGAGGCACAAAAAGTTGAACTTAAAGTAAACCGTGCTAAAACACAGTATTTGTTCTCTTCAAGGAAAAATACGACTGGAAACAATAAATTTATAGAATTAAATGGGAACAAATATGAAAGATGTGACAAGTTCAAGTATTTGGGAGTGTTGGTGACAAAAGATAATGAAATGAAAGAAGAAATAAAAGCTAGGATTGCAGCAGGCAATAGNATTTTTCAAAATTATTTGATATCTAAATAAAAAACTCCAATGTGTGATAAGAAATGTATTCCTGTAGAAAATACAGAAAACTTTTGCAATACATAATGTTTAATAACAATTATTACATTACACTGATGTAATCCTTACGTTTCTGGGTTCCTTGAGAATCTATTCAATGTCACGGTAGAACCTTTTCACTTCTTAACCTTACAGTGCCTTGTATAGCATGGGATCTCATAAAACTTTTTCTAAAAAGAAATAAACACCTTATTGAATTCATGTCAACCTTACCTAGGTAGTTTGAGCTTTCTTTCTTCGCGGGAGATCTACAGTCGCGCCAGTTTTCTGTCGACAATGGCTCACAGTATCGGAGGAAGGGGAAAGATATAAGCTGTATGTCTGTGATGTCAGGCAATGTTGATAGCAATATGGCTGACATGTGTTGAAATCCTTGTATTTAACTTGGAAGACCCTGCCGTCGACTACCTTGCGGGCCCTGGGTTTCGTCATCCTCGCGACTAGGGTTTAAGTGGTGGGGTAAATGGGAAAGAGCTCTGAAAAGAGAATGGATTAGAACATCTGTACGCTTTGACGGCTGGATTGAGACTAGTGTAGTGGAATGTAATCCTTTTTGCCATATTCTGCTAAATTGGTTATCCTCATAGAAGTCTCGGACACTGTCAGCAATTTACTTTGGCAGTGGTTTTCCAGCTTTTGCACCTAGTAGTGCATAAATACCTGTCTTCTTTATGTTTCATTCTGTTTCAACGACATGTTTTGAAAGGCCTGAGATTTTTGCTGTCACTGCTATTGATCAACTCCTTGGGTCCAAAGTCTGTACTGTTGTTTTTCCCAATTTTTTCAAATCATTCCACATGTCTATATTGACTTTCAGCAACACAAGTTTAACCACGAGATTTTTTTCTCAAATGGGTTGCAGTATAACTTTTCCAGGTACATCCCTTTGTGATGCAAGCAAATTTGGTCATTGTCTGTGAGCTCAACCTCTGATCACTAGTAATTAGTATATATAGTAATAGTATTAGTAGAGAATTGTCAGCTGTGACATTTCTCCCAGTCCCAAGAATAGGCACAGAAAGCCGTTTCACAACCTCTCTAGGAGTATTTTCCACCCTAAAAGGACCCTCTGGCTGCTGCCCATAGTAAACTTCCACATTCAGCATATAGAAGACTCTTGCATCCACCAGAGCAAATACTTTTATACCATACTTGGCAGGCTTGCTGGGTAAGTACTGCTTGAAAGAACATCTCCTGCAAAATCTTACAAGCGTTTCATCTACAGTCACATATTCTCCAATCATATACCATTTTTGATAGTTTTACAAAGATAATTAAAAAATCTCCTTTATTTGTTCTTATTTATCAAACTTTCTTCTTCCTGTTCTATCATTGATATCTTCAAATCTTAGGTTGAATAAAAGAAATCTAAACCTTTGAATGTTCATAGAAGAATGAAAAATCTCAACCTTTGAATGTTCATAGAAGAATGAAAAATCTCAACCTCTAATCCTCTTTGATCCCACAGATCTGCAATATTTTGTCTACCTGATCTATAAACACCTGTAAAAATTAGAAGACCAATGAAGCACTTGATCTCCATTTCATCAGTACGTCGTGCATCTCTTTCCCGAGTGTAATTGATAGATATTTTATTAATGTGAATGTTGGCATACAATACGATACTATTTATCATTTCCTTACCAAACATAAGATCAAAGCAATCTTTCGGAGATTTTATACTATCTTTTGACCCTTTGAATCCTGGTGTTTGCGTGACAATGTTGCAGGCAGGATTTCTTACTTTTTGGTGTGGTTCCTCTTTTCTCCAAATTGTGGGAACTTTTCCTCGCCAAATATTTTCCTTATTTCTCCCAGTATAAAACCTGCTGTCCCCCCCTCGGTGTGGGTTCCTCCACGTGGTGAGGGGGGGACACAGGGAGGGCTCTCATGCTTCATCACTTCTTTCTTCATCTTCAATCACCCCATCATTTTCTTCTTCTCATATCTTGCTGGCCCTCTCTGTGTGCTGAACGCCCACCCATGCGTTTGCCGTGCATGGCGACCCGTGTCGGGGGGAAAGGGGATCCTGGTGGCTGAGGGGACCTCTCTTGCGGGGGAGGTATCCCCAACACTCCACTTTGGCCCCTGCCTCTCCTAGACGGGAGGCCAGGAGAAGCCCACTCCTGGTCAATCGGCTGCTGGCGGCTGGGGAGTCGGGAGGCTCCTTTCGAGCGT
>KZ308796.1:359023-369479 GCA_000376725.2 Ladona fulva
ATTGTGAGAAAAAGCTCACAAGTAAATTTTTGTGGTTGCAATGTAATTTTTTACTTTACAACCACAAAAAAGTAAATTTTTAAGTAATTAAAGTAATTTTTTACTTTTTGTTTTGTAATGATATGAAAACAAGCTATTTGTGTTGCGTTTTTATTTTTCTCTTTTTTCCAATTTCTTGAAAATTATTTATGATGTATATGCTCTGTGAATGTGACTAGGAAATATACTACTTATCATTTATTATTTAAAGTATATTTTGATGTTATTATCTACCTTAGAAAATATATTATTTGTTTACTTTATATATCTTGCTTTAAGTAGAAAGAAGAATGTATATTTCATGTAAAGATTTAGTTGCTTGTATATGCCTAGATCCATGTTGTAGCATATTTCTCTGTAGGACAACTTTATTATGTTTCTAAATGTATGAGAACTGAAATTCTACTGCCCTTCCATTATTTTTTTAGTATATTTTGTAAGTTGATGTCAAATTTAAATACATCCATGTCTATTACAATTTGATTTGGCTCTTAGTTGTCAATAAACCAAAAATGACTTTGATATAGGTTTTCTATTGGTGAATCTATTTAACCCCTGGGCATTCAAAGTGGCACCTCAAGTGTCTAGGGGTTCAAATAGTGATTCTGCATTTCAGTTGACTTACTGAGCCATAGTGTTGCTCAGTGGACATGATAGTATGGTGTTAATTATTGTTGTTTTCGATTATTTTTTAATACCTGTTAATATTTTTCCACCTTTTGTATTTTAATTGTAAGTGATGTGTTAAGTTATAAAAATAACTTTGGTTTGTATTTGTGGCAAGATGATCTCGAACAGTTTTGTATTAAATGATAAAAGCCATTGCTATTATAATAGGTGTCAATGAGCCTTGGCGATTTCTAAAGTTAATGAAACAATGTGGGTAAGCAAGACTTCATAATACCTATGACCTAATATTGAATATTTTTTAAATGTGATCTTGTTTCCTCTTGATTTTATATCAATAAAAAGTGTTAGCTGCTTTCTATTCTGTGGTGTCTTAGTATGTATTTACATTTACTCATTTTTATGAGAACACTCTAAAGTCTTTCAAAAGGTCTGTGCAAGTTACTAATTTTCCACTTTTTTGTGCCATGTACAATGTTTTTAATCCATACATTGTTACTTACACTGAGGAAAGGAGAGAGAAGTTGCCTATGTCATAATTAATTTCCCTGTTATGTATTTTTATTAAAAATTGTTAGTGTCTAACAGGCTAGGTGGAACTGAAACCTGAATCAAAAAGATAACTTCTTAATATAACTGCAATTATAATTAGAAGTTCCTTTTTAAGCTCTTTCAAAGGGGTAATAAAAATTCTGTATATTACATAGTTATTGTGAAATTTATTGATATTCTTCAAAATTCCTCATGCCTTAATGCAATTCTGTTAAGCAATCTGCCATAAGGCTAGCTGGATCCTCTACCATATGTTACAAAGCTTAGAAGAAGGGATAAAGAGACTAAGAAAAATGAGAGCTGAGAAATTTTGCCTTCCACACCTAGCCAAAATACCGATACTGGGGCAAGTCCATTGAAGTACTGCACAAAGACTCGATAAATAGCTGATTTCAGTAAGTGGTGATCAGCTGTAGCTCAGGCAACCTATGGCGCACAAAATGGCATGCAAGAGAATTTTTGGCATGCATAACTCAGATAGCACTATCATGGTTCAGTATTCTTCCTTTGAAAAAGTAAACCCCAGAGAAAATATATTTGGATTCTGTTAATTAGCTATGATCATTAATAATTATTTACATCAATTACTAAATCTTAATTCCATTGTTGACATAATAAAATAGAAATCTCACTCTATGGTTGTCAACTCATTGCCATATAAGTCCTTTATATTTATCAAATATGGGACTCCAGACACAAAAGGACCACCATCCCTGCTTTAAGTATGTAAATGTACCAATGATGAGTTCTTCAAAGATGCCCTCTTGTCTATCTTCTCCTAAAAATAGGCAAGGAATTAATTTGTGGCTCTTGTCGTTGCCGAAGTGATATTTATCAATTTTTGGACATTATAGTAAATAGTTAAACTGATTAATGTGCTTTGTAGCACATTAATAAGTTTAACTATTTACTCTCACTATTAACTACTCACCACATTCTATCTTTTATATAATATGTATATAGATATTTATCATCACTTCATGATAGAGTGGCCATGTTAAAGTAAACAGTAGAAGAAAAACTTGACATGATAGAAAGAATTAAGTAACTTAACTAAACAGCTGAATAATCAACAAGAAATATATAAAAAAAATTGCTCCCCAGTGTAACTGTAGTTCTGTAATCAGATGAACCATCAGAGGCTATGAATGCACTATCAACTGTGGCCTGTGAAAGAGTTCATAGACTCAAATGTGGAGGATTGTTGTTTCTGGTTGTAGAAAACTCTTGAACCTATCAACAAGCATCTGTGATGCCAGTGAGGATATTTTACCCAGTTTACATAGTTTGTAGGTTAGGTTAGGTTGCAAAAACCATCACTCTTCTTCCTAAATCGATTATTTTCACATTTGATCCAAAGAAAAAATGAATTCTTCATAAAACTACTTCTATAACATCTATTTTTCTGATTTTCCTCTCAGTATCAGAACAGCCTATGTAACAGGGATTTAAACCTTCTATCTTCTAGATCTTATCTTGTATCCTGAAGCATCTGAGTAATGGTCACTGATTTGTTGTAACAATTTTTTTACAAAACATCACCTTTTACTGTACCTTTTCTAGTTCTCGAATGCAACACTTTTTGGCAGGATCCCATATACAATGTGCATACTCAAGGTGAAGCCTAACTAATACATAGTAACATCAGTCATGGACTTTTCCTTTGCTCCTAACATTATTTTCTTGATGAGTAAGTTTTTTTACATGCTTGTCCATGTATATTACAGATATGAGTACCACATGCCAAGTTATTTGAGGGGGTTGGTCCAAAATATTTCATCAATTCTACTATTGATAAGGTTTTTCCTCAGAGGCTGTACAAATTATCGTAGGCAAATCTTTTTCAAAGAAGTAAATTACTGAATAAGATTTTAAATTGCTTCTAAATTGAGCCTAATTGCCAGTCATCACACTATTCCATAATTACATCTAAATCCTTAAAAAATAATAATACCATCCAGTACTACTTGTTCTCTGTTGGAGAGAAAGTCCTTAATCCTGTTTATTACTTCTCCATTGATACCCGCAAATTTTAATTTGTATAATAATTTATTATGTGGAACCTTATCAAATGCTTTCCAAAAATCTAAAAATATCACTTCGACTTGCCTTTTATTTTTAATAGATTTCAAGGCATTGTGAACTAATGACACCAGCTCATGAGACTAAATTCTCTTATTTGGGCAATGTTTTTTCTTGGGATGGAAGGTGCACAGTTGAGGTAGGAAAATGGAATAGGATTAGCTATGGAAGATTTTGTAAAGTAAAAGGAACTGATGACTAGAGGTCACAATAAAGGAATCAGGAAAAGATTGGTAAAATCCTTGGATTGGAGTGTTTTATTGTATGGGTGTGAAACATGGAGCTTAAGAAAAGAGGACATCAAAATATCAGAAGCCTTTGAGATGTGGGTGTGGTATAGAATGGAAAAAGTAAGTTGGATTGATGGAAAAACAAATACAGAAGTACTAGGGATGTTTGAGGAAGAGAGGATTTTAAGTAGAACACTTTCTTTTCAACAATGTAATGATATGAATAAGTAGTAGTAATGTTTTAGTGCTTCTACAGCTAAGGTCATTTCACATGTAAGCCCCCAACGGGAATCGAATGATAAGATTAATTATGGAGGAATGATCATTCATTCATAAAAGGAATTCTGTCTCTGTATCACTATATTATGTAAAAGGTTGATCAATCTGCTCGAAGAGGTATTTTATTCTATTTTTGGTGAAAGTAATGCTGTGAAAGAAATATCCCTAACAAAATGAAACACCATATATGGTAGACTGTATGAGATTACATTCTTTCTTAGTTTCCTTTAGGTAGTCTTACTTGCTATTCAGTTCCAAGAGTGAAACCATTTATCACAGGGGACTCACATCCCAGCTAGGGATGCGAGTCCCTTGAGTGCTGGGATGTCATTGGTGTTGTCCTAATCAGACCAATGAAAGAAATAACCACCAACCAATAATGAGTCATATCTTTGTTTTAACATACGCTTTTGCCATCACATATGCTTTATGGAAATGCTGCTGTGGGATGTCAAGTATTCCCTTTTTCTCTGTAACTCAGAATGAATAGTTTTCTATAACAATAGTACCTAAGAAGTCTTATATATTTGACCAAATTAAACAATTAGAAGCTTTTTATGAGGTATTTAAAAATATACATTTTTATTCTTCTTCCAATCATTTACTTTAGTTATAAACAATAACAAAATGTAACATTGTGAGTTCCTTTTATACTGAAAGTATGCAATTTTAAAAAATCTAATATAGTCATTACCCAAAATTAAAATGTCTTTTTTATTAATGAGGGATCATCCATGATATCTATTGTAGAATTGTTTTAATTCATTCATGACCTTCAAGAATGTAACTTGGCTTCTCACTTGAGAATTAGTCCTAATTATCTTACTATTTTGCAGCATTATATGTAAATGTTTAGAAATACTTAAGTAATACTATCCATATCTGTGAAGCAATGCTAATGCTAAGATTCTCAATTCAAAAATAAAATATTTACTTTGCTGCATTCTCAAATGCAGTCTTAAGTAAAGTTATTGTTAGTCTGAATAATTTCATTTTCTCCAGCAAACAATTTATAAAATCCTTGGGGAGCATGATCAGCAGGATTTATTCAAATTTACTTTCCTCAAAAAAGAATTAAATTTTCAATTATGGTCTCAAATGAAATTTCACTCATCAAACTGCATAAATTCACTAAAAGATTAGTTTAAAATTATATCATCATCTGCTGCATTACTACTGGCAGGAGAATACAAGAAAAACCAGCGACACCCTCCTTCCCAAGGAAGAATGGACTTGAAAAAAGTCTGACGGGACTGGGAATCAAACCCGGGTCTCCCAATTGCCGGTCGGGTGCTCTGTCCGTTGAGCTATCCCAGCAGAACATTTCTGCAAGCCATTCGGGAGACTTTGTGGGCAAGGACTGGTGGGACAAGTCTGGTTTGTATCTTAAAGGTCTAAGATGTATTCATAGCATCATGAAAAAATGGAGAGATAGCTGTTAAGTAGTTGCACTTCCAGAACAGACTTTTAAAGTTCTCAGTGGCTGCTCAGTAATAACCTAACATTTACATATATACTTTAAAATTGGGAGACCCGGGTTCGATTCCTGGTCCCGTCAGACTTTTTTCAAGTCCATTCTTCCTTGGGATATTTCCTGGGTGCGCACCATCTTGCGCAAAGTCACCCTTACCCGTTTTCCTGTACACCCTCCTTCAGTAAGATAACAGGACACTGGAATGTTTTTTTACTCCTAGTATTGCTGGGATCCTGACGCTTATAGCTGTGCCTGATAGCCTTTTTCCAGCTAGCTTTTGTACTGCGCACCCAAATCTTGCCTCGTAAACGTTAGTTGTTCGCCGAAAAAGTTTTTGAATTATTTGATTCCAGCATCTATTTCCTTGGTCTAAGTGATCATCTAATGAAACCAAAGAACACTTTATTTGAAACGGTAAAAATTCAATGTTTATTTGCTTCCTCAAAGTGCAAAAAGTCTGGTTTGTATCTTAAAGGTCTAAGATGTATTCATAGCATCATGAAAAATGGAGAGATAGCTGTTAAGTAGTTGCACTTCCAGAACAGACTTTTAAAGCTCTCAGTGGCTGCTCAGTAACAGTTTAGTTTTGTCATTCTCAAAACATTCCACATGGTTTTCAAAAGGCTCTAGAGCAGAAGTTTCCAGCATTCTAGGTTCACATACATTCTACGGCGAAAAGGAATGTTAACTTGTACAAACCCATATTTGTATAAAATAGAAATAAATTTGAAGTAAACCAGAGTACCTACTTTGAAAAGAAGTGTAATGTTACTATAAACAATACTGACTCGGAAATTCATGTTAATGCCACTTAATACAGCTAATTTTAATTGTAATATTTTAGTAGCAATGTTAACTTCATTTACAGCTATTCACAGTACCCCAGGACAATCTTCCTTTCCCTCAAGGGATATCGCAGTTTGGGAATCTTAGCTCTAGAGTTTAACATCCTTATAGAAAACTTTCTCGGGTTTTCGACCGGCTCGCCTCGTTTCATGATGCTGACGTTTCGAACGCGCACACTGATGGTTTCCACGCCTACTCAAATAGTTGTATCATAGACAATATCAAGCTTTTCTAAATCATTTGCAATAGCATATCAATGTAAATACACGTACTTTAAAACAACTTCGTACAATCAACCAATTCAAATGTTTTCAATATATCATTCTACAACGTAATTTGTTAAGTAAAATAAGTAAATCTCGAGTTGTAAACTATTTCTTCATATCAGAGAAATCGAATGCTAGTTAATGTTTGAAACGAAATTTCAGTGCTTCTTCGGTCATAAATCTTGGTCGAAAATTCTTAATCCTTCCACCCGTTTTGTTAAGTTTCAAAAAATATGTATGTTAAGACAAGTGGCCGCTTTCTGGAGTAGGCCAAGAGTAAGTGACCAGATTTGTACATCAAACTGTCTAGTGACGTCAATCTACTTCGACATTCCATGCAAAAACCTGAAAACTTTTAACCTCCGTCAAAAGTTTGTGATCACCTCGAGCAGTATCCTATTTTTGCATTAGCGAAAAGTTGTCTAGTGCTCTCATTCCCGTCTACTTCCCTGACATACAAAAGCCACCGGGAATGTATTCTAAACATATTAATCACTCTATACACAAGTAATCACCTACCCGACACAGCTTACTATGCGTTAAATGAATTACAATGAATTCGGTTAACTGATCAGGAAATGATCTAGCAAAATATACTATTCCTTCATTGAGGTGTGATTTGATTTGAATTACGGAACTGTAGTTTTCATTTCTACGAGTCAGCATTATCTGAGCTAGAATACATTAATAACACTAACTGCCAGAACTGTCATTTTCAATCAAGAAAACGTTCTTTTGAAACGTGTTCTGTCGTTAATACTATTACGCTTCTACCCCTATAGAAAAGATCAATCGCTGGCTGCACAAGTGATATGAGGGCTACAGAATGTAATTATAAAACTTAAACTGATCGAATCATTTACCGCGACTTAAAGATGTCAAAATTTAACAAACTGTGATGCTGAAACGCAAACTTCACTTTGAACAATTGAACATTAAGCACGCGTAGTCGTGTGGTTCTGTCCCCATCTAGTGGTTTGATATTTCCCATATTTCCGTCCAACGAAATAGCGGTAGTAGCTATAGCTGTTCTTTGGCGAATCGTTATAGTAGTGGTATTTGTCAGATGTGTTACCCTTGTTGTGGTCCTTGAAATCGAAGTATTTCATCAAATCACTGCGGAGTTTATATTCTTTCCAGCTTATACCATCCTTATTTCATTCCTTCTATGAATATGTTTGAAATAGAAATGTTCATTATGAAGTTTTTGTGACCTTTTGGGTAATTGTGCTACTCGTTATTTACACTATTAGATTGACGTTTTTTGTGTTGATGAAATTCGGATGTGCGTTGATTTTGATACATCTCATATAAGATATTAAAATGCCTATTTATCATGCAAAATTAAGCGTGGCTTTAATAGTATAGAAGATAAATGCCTAATCTTGTGCCTTATGGAAAGCGTAACGTTACTGTCTTTGCAGCTACCTTGGAGGTGAAATAATTCAACTGGTTCTTGTGTAAGCCCAGACTAACTTGGAAGTAATTTCTCCCTGTTCCATCTGATGAAGTAAGTTTTCTACTGTTTTACTTCTGGCTTTCTTGGCCAAAAGTCAGATTTATTTTTATTGAATTCCCTGTCTATACTAGGCCAAGTTGTAGGAGTATATTAATGCGTATTTGTATGTAGGTACTTTATTTATTTTTGAGAATATAGAATAATCTGTAATTTTCTTGCTACGCGTTTCATTTTATGGTAATGTGGATGAATTCACGAGAGAAAAGGCGAGTAGCTACGTGGGTTAAAATTTGAAAAAGCTGAATTTCTCCGTAGGTTTTTTCTTGATATTTTAAAAGAAGTTTCTTGTGTCCTAGTTGTTCATTAATTGTAAAGTGGCGTTTTTTCTGGAAGATAGACTTAGAAAACAATTGGTTTCGTATAGAAGATAGGCAAAACCTCAGTGTAACGGATAAACATAATTTTCTATGCTTTTCGCATCAACGATTGCAGCAGTATTTCAACCTCATAATTTAGGAACTATAGATGTCTTCAATTAATTTTCATTTTAGACATGTTGACTAGTATGAAATATTTTATTTGACCAAATTCACGAGTTCTAATAGATTTAAAGGGAAAGAATAGTTCATGTTTGATGAATTTTAGGTTTAGTAAAGTTATTTTTTCCCAGGGAAAGTGCTTTCCATTCCTCTTTAAAAGTTTGTCGCGGATTCAGTTTTCTTTTATGTTTCTGCTTGTTTGAGGACATGAGAAAGACTGGGAATACTTATTACTATTTTGCTAAATCTAATATGGCATTATATTAAGCAAGCGTCTGTTTTTTAATCTTGTTATAAGTAATCTGTTTAACCAATTATGTTAGTTTTCTCTTAGCTTTCTGTGTTCACAACTTATTGAATCTCGATAAAGTAAATGAATGTGCAACGCAAAGTATTTCAGGATTGTTAATATATGGCCACACGTGAAAAATCTTTATGTTACTTAATAAACATTTCACCCTTAGGATGAGAAAAATCTGTTGAACTTTGTTCAAGATGTGTGCACCGTTAAATAGATGTGATACACAGTGATATGAGTGGAACTTGAACACAGGTCTCCCTCTTTCTGGACAGCTATTCCAAGTTCCAGTCATGTTACTGTTTTTCATTGTTTCCTTTGGGGGAAAAACCTCTACATTTCTCTCTAAGTTTTTGATTCACGTAATTCTTAAAGCGCTTCTATGTGCTGCTTTCACCGCATTGTACCCGTACTCTATTCATTGTAAATTTCAAACCTTGTTGCGTTTCTCAAAAAGTATAGTGCATAACTATTCGTAGCAAGGCATTCAGTTTTTGAAAGTATTTCGGTAAATTGACTTAGTAAGATTTATTCCCAATATTCTACCCGTAGAAGTTAATGGCATGCAAAAATACATTTTAGAAGTTTTGAAATCCTAGCAAGCCATAAAAATAATTTGTAAAATGGCAATTTTAGACCTCTGCATAGGTCTTTCGGTAATTTCTCCCCCCACATTTAACACTGTCATGCCGATTCTAATGATAAAATTCACCAAACACTCGGAGAGTAATCTGATATTACTTTTTGAACCCATAAGTTAAATCGCAAGAAAACGTAAGAGGTGTCTCTCTTACCAAAATATTTTCAATATTATAACAAAATTTGAGGTATTTTCAGTTTTTATGAATTAACTGACTCATAAGTTGTCAGTAACTCATTTACGTAAGTATTAGGCTTCGAAATATTATTAGCATTAACAGAGTGTTTTTCTGTAATTTAAAACTGTCATTTGTTGTAATTTAAGTTTTCACTCTGATGGGTCATTTTGAAAGAGCTTTCAAAATACTCTCATTTTGAGGTGGAGAAGAAAACAAGTGCTATGGCAAGTGCCTGCTCTCACCACCAGTCATCTAAACATTCTGCTTCAGCTGAACTCTTACGACTATCTGCAGCAGCTGGAAATGTCCAAGAGGTGGTTCGACTTCTTGGAGAGGGAGCCAAGATAATGAGTGATGAGGTTGATTTACTTTCTTTTAAAATGAGATAATTTGTGAACATTTTGTTTGCATGGATATTTTTTTCTTTATGTGCATATAACTTTTTGAAGGAAATATTCTCGGGTTTCCCACCGGGTCGCGTCTCTCCATGTTGTCGACGTTTCGGCTGCAAAAGCGTTTGCAGCCGAAACGTCGACAACATGGAGAGACGCGACCCGGTGGGAAACCCGAGAATATTTCCTTCAGTCTACACGCCGGGAAAGAACCACTTCTTACTTCCCCTCTAATAGGTTTTCAACTACTTTGTCTGCGTGCCCTTTCCCATCACAAACATCACTCGCTCCTGCATAAATGAAAAATTTTAATACCGTTCCATCACTCTCTGTCAGAACATATAGCTTAATGCCAAACTTATGTTTTTTTCCCTTTACATAAATTCGAAACTTTAAACGTCCTTTCCAAAGAACCATTGATTCGTCTATACACAAATTTTTAACTGGAGAATAAATTTCCGCCATCCTATTATTAAAGAAATCCATGACAGGTCTGATTTTGAAAAGAGGATCTTCAGGGCGAGGCTTACCTTCCTCAGGGTTTCTGTTAAAATG
>KZ308796.1:372722-382889 GCA_000376725.2 Ladona fulva
TCCTTCAAAGAGCATATTCAAAGCATAGTAGGTAAAGCGAATAGGATGCAAAGTTTAGCCAGTAGAATTCTGAGGGGCTGCTCATCGAGTGTAAAAGAAATAGCGTACTTTTCCCTGATTCGTCCTCTCCTTGAGTATTGCTGTGCGATTTGGGATCCTCACGAAGTAGGATTAACATCCCATCTTGAGATGGTTCAACGTAGGACAACTAGGTTCGTTAAGGGAGATTTCAGATTTGACAGCAGTATTTCGGCAATGATAGAATCCCTCGGATGGAACTCACTTAGTGATAGAAGACTTGAATACCATAGGAAGCTTTTCGATAAGTTTGTCACTACAAATCTCAGGGAGGAGATAGTTGATTTTCTCATCCCAGCTAGTAGCACACACAATCTTTGAAAGAAAATGAAAAAGCGATACAGGGAAATAGTCGCCAGGGCGGATAGATATTTTTGGTCATTTTTCCCGCGAAGTATTAGAGAAGTTAAAAGCTAAGCAGGGTAGTTAGGGATATAGGTGTTTTACACCCCCTGCCACGCGCCATTGGCGGTTTGCAGGGCTTAAATGTAAATGTAGATGTACCTTCAGACCCTATGCATTGATCAAGCTTAAAATAATTATTTAAGAAAATCATTGTTTTGCTAAAATGGTAGTTGCATTCAATCCATTGAACCTTTTTCATATCTTAAGTGCTGTGCTGTAGAACCTTAATCTATTGAATTTTAAGGGACTTTAGGAGAAATGACTATAGGTCTGGGGAACCTGGAAGTGGGATACGAGGACTCAGCTTATATTATAAACAAAAACATAATGAGAGTGTATGAATCGCAAGGCATCAAAAAAACCCTAAATATATTGAACAATAAAATATTTACCTTGAAGATGGTTTATTTATTCTTGAAGAAACTGGTGATAGTTAGCTGCTTTCTTGCAAATTTTCATTTTAAATTAAAGAGTGATTCTTCCATAGCAGTTTGTGCTTGTCATCTTCCCAAATTTCATGGGCATAGGAAAAATTCTAGGCATAGGAAAAGGATTTGAATTTTTCTGAAGCATCTTGTACTTTGAAAGATGTCTGAAGAGGATCTGGCCCTTAGTTGACTTCATTAGGTGTATGCCTTTACATACAAATTCACTTTTTTTTCCTCATCCAATTTATAATCTTTGAATGATCTATGATATATCCTAATTTATATTTGCCTTAAATCATTTCAGGCTGGTTGTACTGCCCTTCAGAGAGCTGCCTCACAAGGGCATGTTATAGTTGTCAAACAGCTTCTTAAACATGGTGCTGATGTTAATCATCAAGACAATGTGGTGGGTTGAAGCAAAGATCAGTGGTAACTAAGCAAAGATATTAAAATGGCAATTCTTAACCCTGTGATTTTACTTTTCAGCATGGTAATTCAGCATTGCATGAAGCAAGCTGGAAAGGATACAGTCAGACTGTGGCTGCTTTGTGTAAAGGACGAGCTCAGCTTCAATTAAAAAATAGAGGTGGTTTTGCTGCCCTTCATCTTTGCTGCCAAAATGGGCATAACCAAAGTTGTCGTGAACTACTCTTTGCTGGATGCAACCCTGATGTCCAAAACAATGTGAGCATTTTCTTCTTTCCTCTATGAATAATATTTTTATTCAAAAAGTCTTTACTGCAGCAATTCCAAGCCTAGTTATCAGTTTAGTTGTTCCTATAGTTGTGCTTGCTTGTCAGCCTTGGACATTCCAAACATAGCAGTTTATTCTAATAGGGAGGGGCTCCCGGTAGTCCACATTGTGGATCTACAGAGAGTACAGTAGTACATTTGGAGAAATTAAAACATTTCTTTTAAGCTTGAGCATAGTCCTTCTAAATCTTAATTTTACCTTTAAGTTAGAGTTTTTTATAAAATCTTACTATCATGAAAATCTCTTTCAAATTTCTCTTGTCTAGTTGAGTTTGTTATCCTCCAAAATGTGTATAATTTTTTTTACATTTAGTATGGTGACACATCACTTCATACAAGTGCCAGATATGGTCATGCAGGTGTGACTAGGATTCTTATAAGTGCACAGTGCAGAGTCTCTGATCAAAACAAGGTAAAATGGAATTGTTACAATTGGAGTCATTTAATTATCTGATTATTAATTACATCATAAATTAATTGTAATTTTGTTTGTAGAATGGTGATACCGCTCTTCATATTTCTGCTGCAATGGGTCGCAAAAAATTAACGAGGATATTGTTGGAAGCAGGCTGTGACAAAAGTCTAAGGAACAAGGTGACTACTAAAAAATATTTTCATTCCCAAAATGTAATACAATAGCATAACTTAATACAGTAAAATCTGTCTATGATGGAATCACCAAGGACCAAGTACGTAATTTTTTCTGTCTTAAGGAGAAATTTTATGTTTAGCTGGTTATCAGGAAGGGTACCCATTCCTTTATTTATTTATGAAATCATCCATACACTATTTTCATTCAATTGGCTTTTGAGGAATGGGAGACCCATTAATTAATTGAAAATGCAATGTGTATGATAGAGGAGAAACCGGAGGCCCATAATATATATGCAGTCTACTTCTGACATAAATGATGAATGAAGACAAAACAAACTTGTAAATTTTACATACAATGTCAAAAGAATGCAAAATCTTGTTCTATGAATTCAAATTTAACTGTCAAGTATGAAATTTTGATCTAATGTGTTTGAAAATGTCCAGTTTCTTCGGTTTTATTTTTAAATAGGTTTCCTTATGCAGATAGAAGATTCTTCATAATTTTTTAATGTTCAACTACTATTAGAATGTAGGTAATATGCCTTGCGAAAGCATCTGGCTGGTCAGAGGGTCCTCACCCCTGATCTAGAAGTTGTATAACTGATGTACCACTAAGTATTAAGTCTAGCCAAATATTTGAAAGTTGAAATGTTTAGGTGGCAGGTTGTATCATCTAGGAAAAGGATAATGTTCCTTTTAATAATCCTTTTGTTTAATTGGCTCAGAAATTCCTGAAATCACATTTCATTTGTGCTTTTCTATTGCTTTGCTATTCAACTGAACGTCGGTCCTTCCTTAAATTTTTAAAAGAGTGTGTTTTCACTTACACCCAATGCCATTTATGAGAATGAATCTAACATCAAGATTATGTGCCTTGTGAATTCTTTGCTTACATAATACCAGTCGTTATAAATAGTGCCTTAGCAATTTCCCCAAATTAACCATTTCCAGAGAAAGGTATACAAATGAAGATGAATTAGAGTGATTAACCAATTTGGAAGAGAAATAAGGAAATGATAAATAATTGTATGAACAAGACATTTTTTTCCACTTTTCAAAGTTTCTAATCTTAATTTTTAATGTTTGAGGTTGGAGAAATGTAAGTAGTTTTCCCTCTGTGTTATGTAGGTTTTGCTGCAGTACTCCCTTTGAACAACCTTGTGTAAATGCTGTTTTGGTATTTTCAACTTGTACAGATTTTCAGCTTGAATAGGTTATATCTTGGCCAAGTTTTACTGTATTAGGAAAAACAGTTGTCAAGAAGTTAAATTATGTTTGTGGTTGGCATTTTGAAAAAATATTCTTTCTTCCTTGATAAATGATGTGTTTCATTGCATTTTTATTCCTCTGAATGAAAACAGAAATAGGGGAGTAACTTGGAGAGATTGCTCTCAAATTTCATACAATAGTGAAGAAAGAAATCATTTATGTGTATATTTTGATAAAATAGAGAATTTACTTATATAATTCCAATGCTATATTAACTTTGCCTTAGTAAAAAAATAATCCTGTTAATTTAAA
Source organism: Ladona fulva (assembly GCA_000376725.2). NCBI lineage: Eukaryota > Metazoa > Arthropoda > Insecta > Odonata > Libellulidae > Ladona > Ladona fulva. Next base: position 376,502 of record KZ308796.1, read on the forward strand.
TAAAATTTTAACATTTTTATTAAAATTCGTGCAAAATCTTTTGTATCTTATGTGATAGAAAAGTATCTCTCCATTTTCTGCAATGAGAAGTAAAATATTTTGCATTAAAAATGCTTATTTCTTTGAAACACACATATATAAGCCCTGTGTATTTTTGATGTTATATTTTGACCATCTAATTTTCGTTTTTATGGAATTACAGCAAAATGAAACAGCAAGAGATATTGCTACAAGGAAAGATCTGAAGGAAATTTTAGTCATCCTCAACACTCCACCTGTGGCCCTAAAATCACAGTCAGAAAACAAGAAAAAAATGAGCCGTAGTAGTCAGAAAAAATCTGAAGGAGAAGAGTTACACAATAAATGCCAGGGTAAGGATCACAATGATCGGAAAAGGGAGAAAAATGGAAGTGGTACCAGCAGCAAAGAAAGCAATAGTCAAAGGAAAGAGAAAAAGGTTGGAGAATTAATTCTATTATTAACTAGTGTTGATGGTTATTAACATTTCTTAACTGTACATGATCTGCTGATTTATATATGCCTGTCTCAGCATGTTCTCTTTTAGAAGGTTAATTTTAATTTTATTTTATAAATTCTATTTTATATCACAAACCATTTAAAATAACAAACAATGGTAGATTTCTTCTATCCGTAAATTAAACTATCATTATCTTCATTTGTAATTTTTCCTTTCCAGTAGTGTTTATGATTTATTTTTAGCAAAGAAAGCAATAGTCAATTTTGATTGAACTGCCATGCTCCTTTCACATTAATGGTGGTATTCCCCAGCATATCAAAATACAGCTGAGTTTTATTGGTAATTCCAATCTGACCAAAAGCATAACTCAGTTAACTAGAAAGTTGGTACTAGAATGCTAGGAAGTTTGCAAACATTTTGCCCAGAACTTACACCACATTGTGATATGATAAATTTTGGATGAATCTATCTGTAGAGTTGCACTTATTAAACATTGATTTTCAAAAGTAATGAGGAAAAAAAGAAACATTTTACATCCCTTCCACATTTTAAATAAATTCCCTGCAAGCCAACTTTTGGTGTGTGGCAGGGGGTGTAATCACCAAGCGTTTGAGTAACTTCTTTAGTTTATTGTTATCTCATATCATTTGCAGTAAGAATGAGTCCCTAAAATTACTTTTCCTCGCATATATTTCTCTTATTTTATGCTCATTGTCGGATTGATCAAAGTAGCAGGGGGGTCACATAATACCCAATACATCTTCTGCAAATGTACTTTCTCTGAATATAGGTAGTAATGGCAGCCTAGCTTCTAATCTCCTTTCTTTCAAAGATTCCCAAACTGCGTCTGAGAGCATTTGTGTAACGCTTGCTTTTCTATGGTAGCACTTTTTATCAAGTATTGTTGCCTTGCACTGCACTTTCTTCAGTATCTTGGTAAACATTCTATCTGCTCAATCCCATATACTCTGTGCATATTCCAGATGGGGTGAAATAACATCACTCTCAAACCTTTTCATTGTATCTTCCTGTAATGCGCTTTATCAAACCAAGCATTTTAATCGTTTTACCACAGATTTTTCAAGTATGTGCGCTCCAGTTTATGTTATTTGTAATGATGATTCTGAGATATTCAACTGAGTTGGCTACAGTTATATTGATTCCTCTAATTTTGCATGTGTGCTTGCATTTATTTACATTAGGATCTTGTTTCAATTTTTTGCACCACCTTTGAATATAAACTAAATTGTTTGATAGTGAAATGCTGTCTTTATCACTTGATACTTCTCTATATATTACTGAATCTTCTGCAAATATCCTAAAATTGCTGTCAATCTTGTAGCCCTTATTTTTTATTCAGTGTGTAATTCTTATCAGATGATTAAACCTTGCTATATAATGTATTTTAATTTGATTTTCATGAATTTATTTTTTTCTTGCTAAGACAAATATAGCTGCTGAAATCTTTTGTCTTTTGAAGGAATCAAAGTGAAGCATCTCAACTATGATTACTTTGTAAATGAATACATTTGATAAAAGTGAAAAAATTAAGTTAGTATTTAATTTTCGAAAAGTATCATTAACTTAGGTATTTTTTCTTTCTTTAAAAATCAACAAAAATGTTTAAGTTGTTGTCTTTTATCTCATTTCAGCATAAGAATGCCCACAAAGTGCACTTTGGGAAAGCATGTGCTACTGTCACTGGAAGGCAGTGGTCTCCTTATGGTTGTCACTATTATCCTGATCCAGAAACGTTTCCTGCTCCAAACTTGGACTCTCTGCCTGATGAACCTCTTCAAAAGGGTGAACAATATTTTCTTGACTTAGCAGGAAATATATGCAAAGGACCTGTCGGAGTAGGCTACACTTGCTATTGTGCCCCATTTTTTCGCAATGTGGAAGCTAGGTTGGAGAGAGATAAACAAGAACTTAAGGAGCACATAGATCGTGCTCATGAGAGGTTGGATAGAAAAGTGAGCAGCTTAGAGCAGCGTTTATCTCATACAGTTGAAAAGGAGCGAAGTCAGTGTGAAGCTCGTAGTCTTCGCCTCGCTGAATGGATCTGCAGGGAAATTTCAGGGTTTGAGGCTCCTTATAAATGTAATGAAAAGCATGTGAATCACAAACTCTGGTATGGTAAAGCTGGTTATGACATTCGTAGGACCAAGAGTTTAGAAGTGTTACCAAATGAGGAACCAGCCAAAGGTGAAAGATCTAAAAAGCCAGTCCTTATTTCTAATTCAGATCGTGTAGATATGGAATCATCACAAAGTGATCACTGGAATGAAGTGGCAGATGATAACAGTTCATTTCCAGAAGTTCTACCAAACCCTTGTGACATAATGCTCCCAAGCAGCAGGCAGTGTAAAGATAGATTTGGTTCAGTGGATAGCTTGCAGAGGGTTTGCAAAGGCAGTTGGAGATTACAAAGAACTCATAAAGCAGATGGAAACAGTAATGATAATGTTTTATCGAAAGATGATGAAAATGATCATAGAAGCTCTGAATCCAGTGATGGTGAGGATGGTGTCTGTCAAGAAGTTCCTTCCTCATTGGCTATGCAAGAGCTACAGCATTCGGACTGTTCAGATGTTTTTCAGGAGTCCAACTCTCAGCAGGTACCAGATTATGAGAACATAGTATCATTTGACCATGCTATATGGAAAAGTGGACAGGAAAAACAAACATCTGGTGTTCCATACAGAAGTAGGACTGCAGTTTATGATAATGTTGTTTCGGCATCTGCTGCTGTCTCAGCTGATTATCAAGCAACAGAAACGGATTTGCACAATGACTCAGGTTACAGCACCAAAGTGTATGGAAGTTCCAAAGGTCCTTCACCATCTCTCTCAGGTTTGTAGCTCTTAAATGGTTTAATTATACATACTTTTCTTGTGTTATTCTATAATATTCATATATTACCCTACTAATGCTTATTGAGAATTAGCATGGCATAAATTAAAGAGAGAAGGTAGACATAATGGGGTAATCATTTTTTGTTAAAATATGAATTAGACCATTTAGATTTTTATATATTTATTTTATTAATTCTACAAATATGCTATTCTATGAAGTGAAAGTACTTGCAATGGATTATATGATTTAGTCCTCTTAGGAAAGAAGTGTAGTAAAATTAGTCTAAAAGGCCAGTTCTACTAATTATTACTCTAGCAATGGTTATGTAGTAGCATACTTTTCTTTTGTTGGCAATTACAGTAGGTTGCTTTGTAATAGCATTGTTACTTCCTTACATTTGAATTTATTTTATTAACCTTTATGAATTCTTTACAGGAGAATTTGTAAAGTTTAATTTGTTGTAATTCTCATATGTGTATGTACAAGTAAAAGATGCTTGCATACGTCGAGCTTAATTTAAGATGCATTGGCCATGAAATTATACACCAACTGCCGTACACTGATTGCAATACACCAACTGTCATGCACCGCCTGCCATACACCGCCTGCCATGGCGGTGTATGAGATAATGTTATGTTATAATATGATTCTATCTGACTGGTTTCAAGTTGACACCATATCCTGAAAGACCATTTCTGATCCATAGGGAAGATAACAATACACCCACCACCCAATCGTGCTGAAGTCTTATCCGCTCTTAGCGTCCTCGAGCGTTATGTGGCCACAGCTATCATTTCAGGCGATTTTTCAAGTTGTTTGGAGAGCATTTCATTTGAATGTATTTGTAATATGCGCCGTGCTTTGGCAACAAAATATTCTAGATTTTTTCAGGCCTAGTGAAAATTAAATAAGAATTATATCAATATAGGAAACGGGTAAGGGTGACTTAGCACAAGATGGTGTGCACCCAGAAAAATCCCAAGGAAGAATGGACTTGAAAAAAGACTGACTGGACCGGGAATTGAACCCGGACTGATCAGGTCCGTTGAGCTATCCCAGCAGAACTATCAATGATATCAATTTATGTTTGCTCTTTATAACTTATTGTTAGATAATACATTTGATTGTATTTCATTTGAGTAATGAATGTCTATCTGAAATAGGCTAAACGAGTTTGCATAATTTTCTTCGATTTCCATAACACGCATTTTTTTTTATATGAACTCTCGATTTTACGGTCCATATGAGTTTGTTGTTAACGAGGTTTCACTGTATAGGGTAGATAATAATACACCCACTGCCATGCACCAATCCATTTGCGGTATGTGGTCAATTCTATTACGGTTTGATGCTGCTAAAAGACTAATATTTAATTATCAAGGCAATATTTCTTACATAGAAATACTTAATCCGCTCTGGTGTCAAACCAAGGATCAGTTTAGTAGTTCTTAGTCTTGAATATGAAACACAACCACAAATACTCTTCATTTGCCGAATTATAGCAAATTCGATTTTCGGTAAATGCCAAGAAAAAAATTTTGAAAGACTTCCTGTATATTCCTTATGGGCACTATTTGATGCCTCCTAGAATCGAACTTGTGACCATTAGGGCAAAAACTTTTTCAGCATACAATAGAAATCTACATTTCCTGTTGATGTCGTGAATTTCAATTTTCAATCTTAACAGGAAATACCCATAACGAATTTTTGAAAATTCAGTCATACGAATAGTCCTAGCATCGAACCTGGGCCACTAGGACGAAAGTCTTCGGACTTACTATAATGAAACCTTTGATTCTCAGGATTGATGTCATAATTATTGGCACAAAATTTATCAACCTTTTTGTTTGGACCTGACTAAAGGAAAATTTAGTGTGCTCAAAATTCTCAGCCCATACAGACCTTCTAAGTCTTGATTTTTTTATTGCTATATTGTTTTATTTTGAAATTTTTTGCTCATTCATATTCTTTCAGGAAACATGGATCCTGATGGATCTCTTCCAACGTTAGTTGTGAAGCCTCCAAAATTTTCCAGCATCATTAGGTGTGAGCAGCAGTTGGCAAAACATAGTTATAAATGTTTTCACCATTTCTCAGCGAATGAGAATGACAAGATTGTGAAATCAAGAGCAGCTGTAATTTCAGGTTTTAAAGTAAATGGTGGACTAGGATCTGGAAGTATTGTGTGATTTACTGAAATAGGAAACTATTTTGTGAAAATTCTAAGATATTTTTATTTCTTTTGTAATGTCTCTCTAGAGTACAATTTATTATTTTTTATGCACATAAGCTCTCTTTTAGAGTACATTTTGATTGCTGAATTTTTTAACTTACAACTAATAAATTATGGTGCTACATATTTAGTAATGAAGGTGAGAATATCATGGTTGAATTATCTGTTTTATGCCATGTGGTGAGGTCATCTACCATTTAATGAGGATTAGTCATCCAATTTCAGCCATCCTACTACATTCCAATTACTTATCCTTTGAGTACAAATTTCAAAAGATTCATAGTAGAATTGTTGTCCTTGACTAATTAAACTAAGCAGAGGTTGTTAATAATTTTTTGTTAATGCAGAGATTCTATCAATTAACTAAGTATTGTTATTTATTATCAGAAATTATTGTAAATTTAATGTACAATGACTGTAACAGAAAATGTCTTGTAAATTGGAATCATCTATTCAAATACACAAATTGTAATGAAGTAGTTAACTTCAAATCATCTTTAAACATATGGGGGAACTAAAGCTTTCCTAAAAAACTTGTAAATATAGGGACATTTTCCCAAACATCTACGATTTATCTTATTTCACATTTCAAAGCTCAATAGGTTAAAAGCTGTTGTCATTTTGTAAAAGATCGAAATGTTAGTAATATTTTGTATACACTCATGTAATGCCTAAAATTACTTAATCATTTCCTAGAATTGTGCATATCTTTATTCTATAAGGAAATCCTTATTATTGCCTCATTTCAGTCAACGGGCAAAAGCATTCACATTCCTGTTATTCTCTTTCAGATATTGTTACAGTATATATTTACTTGTTAA
>KZ308796.1:394084-407610 GCA_000376725.2 Ladona fulva
CAAACTGCACATTGAAAGCTCCTGTTTACACTGGTGGAAATTGTTCCAAAATATCAATGGAAAGTTTAATCAAAATATTGGACCAATGCCAACGATAGAGCAAGTTGTCAAAATCCACTTAAAACTCTTTAAAGTTAACTTAAAAGTCACTTCATTAGATAACTAAGTCTCAAAGAATACTCAAAAAACAAAAAGATACTCTACACACGAATCACTGATATTCATCCACACAACAGAACATAACTGCTGAAATTTCCCAGCAGACATGCTAAAGCAAGCACCTTTTGTAGACGATGATTCTTTTTCCAGGGCCCATTTTCATGTGTGAAGAGTTTGAATTCGGAAACGGCAAATATGACAAAATAGGGCAGTATTAATTTGCACATGGTGATCCTTTTCTTTAAATGCAAGGCTACCTTCCTCAAAAAATCATTCCTCAGGAATTATTCTTTAAAAGCTAGAAAGAAGAAAATTTTGTCAGCTTTCCAATTTAGTAGCAAAATGAAAGAACGGGTATTAAAATGGCAACGTGAAACTTACAACTACTTTTCCATTAACTTGGAATCAAATAACAGAGAAAAATTCCAGCAGATATGGACGTGGGAAAAGTCTGCCAGGGCCTTTAACCCAGAATCTTTTGCATTCCAAGTTGCTGCATTACTAAAGTAAGCTATCAAACAAGAGGGTCCCAGATAGCCAACTTAGCAATGCACTCTACTTCAGTGTAAGCAGTCTTGGGTTTGATTCCCGGTGGTGCCTACATGCAAAATGNCAAGTTAGCAATGCACTCGACTTCAGTGTAAGCAGTCTTGGGTTTGATTCCCGGTGGTGCCTACTTGCAAAATGATCTCAGTTGTCGATGCACTATTAACATTAATACTACTGGAAAACGGGTAAGGGTTCTAGGAAAAAAGTCGGACGGGACCGGGAATCGAACCGGGTGCAGCAAGTCTCCGGGTTAGGTGGCCTGTCCGTTGAGCTATCCCGGCAGAGCATTTCTCGAAGCCATTCGGGAGATTTTGTGTACAAGATACTTTGCGAGTTCATATCACATATGCACTCATTCGGAGAGATCTATTTTTCGCATATCTATTTGATGCACTCATGCCAAAGTCAGCAATTTATTGAAATCGACTCCTTAATCGTATTTTTTAAACTTTATTTTAAATTCTAAAAATATTTCGCANTTTTAGGGGGCATTCCAATCAATTTTATTAAAATTTTAACATCTTTTTTAATGAATAGGAAATTTTATATTAAGATCAATGCTTTCAGATCGGATCTGGAGGTCCAGAGAGCAGGCGTGCCTCAGGGCTCAATATTATCGCCATTACTTTTAAATTTATTTACTAGAGACATCCCTACTAACTTCAGTACGAACATTTATCTGTATGCAGATGACAGCACAATAACATGCCAAACAAGAAATGTTAACCTTGCCAATGTTATCCTTCAAGATCACTTGGATAAGGTTCACGATTGGACTGAAAAATGGAATTTGAAAGTCAACCCCTCCAAGTGTGCAAGAGTGGTGTTTGCAAGGAAGGGTAAACAGTGTGATAAATCCGGGCATGTTTGGGGGGATGTCCCAATACCGCATTTAGATAAACAGAAATTCCTCGGCGTAGTCCTTGACAGACGATTGTCGTGGGGGGCGCACACGGATTCAGTTGTGATGAAGGCCAGAAACGCCACAAGGGCATTAAATAAAATCTCATTCAACAAGAAAATCCGTGAGAAAACTAAAATTCTTTTATATCTTACAATGATACGACCCATTATAACTTATGCAAGCCCTGCATGGCATTATTGTGCAAAATATCAACTACTTAAACTAATTAGATTTGAGAGAAGAACACTGAAGTCAATATTAAATATTCCTAGATTGACCTCTATGAAGGATGTCTATTCGGCCCACAATTTAATATCATTAGAATGCATTTTAGCTGAGGCTACAAAAAATTTAACCAAAAATTACTATCTGCAGATTCAGAAATGTTTAAAACCCTTTGGAGTGAACCCAACATTAACACTAAATATTTAAGACCTACTTCGGCTCTGTTAAAGGTTTGATTNAAAATGCGAATTGTTGTGGATAAAGACAGTTTTTTGTCTGGGTGCCACATAGTAAATAAATCCGGTATACCGGAGTGAAAAAAAGGTTCAGGTTCAATTGTATGAGTAGTAGTTCTCTTTTCGCGTTCAACACGAGTTAAAGGAAACGGCAGATGCACTTCATTGGCAGAGGTGTCAATCAATTTTTGTTATATTGTTGCATTTTCCCCAAAAAGGTTGCTATAAAGTCGCTTAAAAGCAGAAAAACATGGCTAGCATGTGATATACAAAAATTACATCAGTTCAGATATTAAATGAATCGAACAGATAATAAGTACAGTCAAAGAGAGCGCCCTTCTTTATTACTTCATTTGGTCATATCGGTCATATTTCAATCTACGATGAATATGGGATGAATAACGAATTATTTAACTCCAATGATTCACATACAGCAATTGCTAAACAAAATTTCTGCCGCTTGTTTATTCGATATGTTTGCAAGTTGAGTTTTCGACTAAACAGTCATATTATAATACACGCTGTAAAGAATGAGGAAAACCAGTGATGAAAATTTCACAAAGGAAACCTCGCGAGTGGGTTAGAATCTGAATAACCTGGCGAAGAGACCAATTTTCGTTTCATCGATTCCAGAATTCGAACATTTTCTGTGTTTCGCAAGAGACTATATGATCTAATGACTAAATGATCAAGCGAGACAGTTATCGATGTCTTTACGAGTGTTATAATTGACAAATGTATACCGGAAAGCCAAAAAAGACAGATGTCACTCCTAGGGAAAGTTTATTTATAAAATCTAAAATGGTAGATAGCGAAAAAAGCTATAGGGATATCATTGTTTTTATACCCCTTGTTCTACATCACTGGCAACTTTTAGAGTCAATTTTGTTATTTATTTCAATTTCATTTCTTTTTGCAGTTTTTAATATCACAATTAATTCGATAAGCATAGTTTATNAGTTACACATGAGCCAGGTATATCCATTTTTTACTATTCAATTAAAAGGACATAGATTGATTTTGTTTCAGAATAATACTTATAATAAATTCGCTATATATTTCATCAACTGGCAGGATGCTTCATTAATATCTAAATTATTAATACCAAATACTGCGAAGAGTTGTACAGTAACTAAAAAATGTATAAAATTAGAAGCTCTACTTATGAACATCTAAATCAAGTCGACATGGACTCTTAACCTGTTTTTTTTAGATATAAACTTGCTTGAATATAAACTATGACTAGTTAGACGTTAATCTCGAATACGGTTATATGCTCCCATTCTCACTTTCCAGTAAGTAAATATGCTAAATTACCTCTAAAACAAATTAAAGTTTGAGTTTGGAAGGCTCATATGTGAGCGAAAAATCAAAGTTTCATTTCTGAGTGGCATTAAATGCAGAGAATTTCCTCTGAGTAAGCAAGTTTATATGCATTTCTAAGCCTTTCGCGAGGGAAATGAAAGTCCATCTCTGTCTTCTTTCACTAAATACAATCTGTTATAAACCTTTCCCCGATGGATTGATAACAAACTCCGTTTATCTAGAATCACTAGGTAAAAACTTTTCTCCTTCTGCAGTCAATAAATACTATTGTATATACTAGCAATGGTAGCAACAGCGTATCAAACTCAGTTAAAGTTGCTAAGTAATTTAAAACTTCAACAGTTTATTTATAAGCCAGAAACAAAGTAACCTTTTTCTGCAATATTTTTCAAAACCGAACTACTAGAACGAAAACATCATGGATTTCGGCCAATCCCGGTAATAATTGAACCACAATTTGTCTATTTATTATAATCTCATCGTATCAGAGCAACATTCAATTGAAGAGAAAACTACAGGAGAGTAAAATTATGAGAGAATCGCAGCCGGAGCAAGTTCAGCTAAATTCCATTTCGACAAACTTCGCAGAATAAAGAATTAGTGAGCTTGCAAATGTTTCCGCAATAATGACCTGAAAAGAATGGCTGATGATGGTCATTTCATTTCTGTCATTGAACATATCATGCTCTTGTGCGTGTGAATTGAATTGAATTCCTCCGTGATTTCTAGCAGGTAGCTTTGTGAATTTCATACAGAGTAAACAGGTCACTTACAAGAAGGCTAATTTAAAGAAATAATCTGTGAATCAAATAATTTTTCAGTTAGGTTGGTAATTATAAATTTTTCGGAACATTGCGGGAAAACGTAACATTTACATGTTAATTTTACGAATCCATCATGCAAAGGTAGGTGTCAGACGTTCTGTACTTAAGTAAATCATAATTAGATGTTTATTTTTCATTAATAAGTACGAACTATTATTAAGTACATGTATCTTTAAAATAATGTGCTTCGTTTGAACTTGATAATCAATCTAATTCAACCAGTAATTTGTTCATTTTTGTATTTAGTATTGTTTGTGGCTGACGTGACATTACCTCGTAACATATTTAGTTTGTGACAATCTTAATTTTGATAATTTTTTCTGCGTAATTTAAATACTGAAGTTAAAGTTCTAAAGTGGAAACTTCTATTTTATGGCTGGATTTGCAAATACTGATGTCGGATACTCTTATTCCAATCCAGTTTCATAAACTGCCAATGAACCTACATACTTCACTTGGTTTCTTAAATGTCCTGTATCCTTTGCAATGGACTTTTCGTACAATATGAAGCATTTTCCCTAAATTTAGGCTATAATAGCAACTTTAAAGTTGCTATTATAGCCTCAGAAAAGGAAGATGTTGAAGGAAACAGTCAACTATCACGTTCAGCTTAAAATCAGTTTATCATAGTTTGGAAAATAATCATTGCCATACAACAACTACCACTTTAATGGTTGTAATTCCCTCTATCTTCCCATTGTTATTTAGGAATTTAGTTTCAAGGTAATTTTACAAATGATCATAAAGGAAGGTATTTTCATTCTACATTCACAATAATTTATCTTCAGGGATTGCGATGATGAGGTATCCAAAGTAGGAGGCAATATCCCTCTCACTGATGTTTCCCTCTTATCTCACAACGATACAAGGATTACCAATTCCACTTATCAGTGGTTAAGAGATGACATTTCAGGAACTGAAGTTAGATCTCAGGAAACAGGTTTGTGTGATAATTACTTTTTGTCTTAACACTAAAGTTTTCTATCTGTGAATCACCAACTTAAAGTTCTGTGACTGACCAGTGTCCTTAAGTGATAAACACATAGCATCTTATCATTATACATTTCTACGTGGTACCCAATTTTATAATGAAATTCCTGGATGGTTGAAAGGAGGAGTAATGTAGGTTTATATAGGTCACATAAATTTGCAAAATATATACTTCTCTGATTTTAAAATGTAAGCTTTTGATGACTATAAGTGAGTAACAAAGAGCGGAAGGAAATAAAATTTGTAATTTGAAGGGGGTGTATTTAGATAGTGAAATTATAGTCTTGTTTAGCGCTGAAAACATCTGCTTTAATATAGCTTCCAAAACAATAAACAGTCTTTAAATCATCACTTTTTTTACAAAATTTTCAATGAAATTTCATTGATTTGCTCCTTAGACTGAGGTAAGATAGACTCCTCTTTGATAAACATAACTATTAATATAAACTACTACTAATTTATTTTATTCGGTGATTCTTTTGAATTTCATCTGGGAAAATTATCAGAATTCTATAATTTGCATTTCTTTGAATTTATTATTTCATATTTATATAATTTTCAGTTGTTTTTTTGTTTGGCTTTTCAAGACTGTATTTTCTTCATTGTGTGTAGCTGTAATTTATAGTAGTAATTTGAGTAGGATTTTACTGACTGATAATTTCCCTCAATCTTCATCATTTATAGCAGAAAGTGCCTCTTCTCAACATGAAGATAATGCAGCAAATGATCACCAATCTGAGAACTCTGGCTTCCAAAAGATATGGTTCCTTTGCTCTGATTTCATACATTGTATACAGAAGAATAAGCATAAAACTCTTTTATTAAGTATGATAGCCCTGATACTTATAATTTCGTGCGCAGTTGGAATGCATTTGACAGATTATGCTAGTAAGTATACATTAATTATAGCTTAAATTATTATAGCCTTTAGCTTAAATTGTAACTACTTGATTTGAATTGAATTGCTATGAATGATTAATATATTATGTTGTGGAAAGTTCAGAATAGGATTGTAAAGTACTGAACTATTCCTCTGATATTAATGTTGAGATTAATTTTAACCTAGGGCACGGATGGGAATAGATTTTGAGAGGTAGGTACAAAAGAACGTCATGTCTACATGGCTTAACAACTGGAACTGAGCTTTATTCCTTTTGCATACATCAACACACACACAGTATGAGAAATTTAAATACTCCAAAACAAAAGAAACCCAAATGTGCAGGATTAACCAAAGATGAGAATTTCAATAATTAATGCTGTCATAGAAGAATTTGTTGGGAAATATTGCCATACTTGTTGAACAATCCTTCCTTAAGTGCAGATATTCAATTATTTTGTACATTTTGGTTGTTTACAGTTTCCAAGAAAGTATTAAATATTAAGAAATCATGGATGAGGAGGGCCAAGGAAATATAGATAAAGTTTGTTGTTTATAGGCTACATTGACTTATTGTCAAGCAGTAAATATAAAATAAGGCAAACAGATATATACTTTTCCACAGAATGTATTTAAAAAATGACTACCGGTTTCGGTGTAACTACACCATCATCAGGTCACACAGAAACTAATACATTAAACAGAAAGTAATATGTTATAGAAGTCAGGAAGGGGAAGCAGAAGGGGTGGTGATGGCAACAATGGGAGGAGGGGGGGAAATGGCAGCTTGAAGGATAGGGAAGGAGGCTTCAAAGAGGTGCTCATTAGTGAGGCAACAATTAGGTAATACAAAGTGTCTCATAATTTCTAGCTGTTCTGAGGCGTTAATCTTTAAATTCAAAGTGTAGGATGTCTGGGGAAAAACTGCTGGAATGCTTGTTTTTAAAAAGGTGCCTGGGAAAGTGGGAGGCAGGTGACTCATTTATGAAGGCCTTGAAATGTTCTTTAGTGCAAATATCGAAATTCCTAGAAGTACGAGCGATGTAAATAGAATTGCATGTGTCACAATTTAACTTATAGACAACAGAACTATTCCGAGGTTCTATTTTGTCTTTTAGGAAACATAAAAGTTTCCTTAAGTTGTTATTATTGTTAAAAACCGGCATTATGTATGTAAATCTTCTGTCTTCCAATGCGCATCCTTTGCATTGCAGACAAGAATTCGTGGACCCCACTGCAGCCCATTGTATCACCTCTGTCTAAGGAAATTCCCTATAGTCTTTGGGTGTAAAAGGGTTTGGAAAACCCAGCCTTAATGTTTTCTGGGAATGCATTCCCCAACCTGCATAAAACTTTCTCTGGGATTAGTTTTCCCCTTGAAACCTTCAGTTTTTCCAGAGCTAAAATATTAGGGGTGGTGACCTGTTCCACCCGCTCTTTCCTCTTTTTCGTTGTATGTTGTCTATTAAATTATTCCTTGTCTTATCTCAATTGTGTTGAAATGGCAATGATAAGGTGGTGAACGTATCACTGTGTGGCCATTAATTTCTGCAAGTTCATCAATGTAGTGTAGTTTTGATATGTCTTTATATGTTGTTTTGTACTCCATCAATTCTGCCTTGGTCATGTGTTCCTCTACTATGACACCTTTCCCTCTCAACCACTTAAAAATCACTTCTTTACGACTTGCTTGCATCGGGGCCCTATTTATATGAACAGAGTGGTAGGAAGCATTGTCCATAACAATGACAGAATTCTTCTCAAGGTTGGGAATAAATTCTATCAATTACTTTCTCAATCGGTAAAAGAGTCTCGTTATTCTTTTTCTCCTCCACAAAATAGTCTGAGATTGAAAACCATCTCTTAGGCTTGACTACCAAGAATGCGTTTACGCTTTGATTCTCCCTATCCCTTTGGCACTCTCCCGATCACACATCTTACCCTAATGAATTAAACAGAGTTGAAATAGATGTAAAACAAACCTACAAATACGGTAGTGGAATATAAAGTGTCAATTTGGGATACGAAGCGAAATTTAAATTGTAAATTTCAGTTACAGAATCTAAATGACCATAGAAATATCTAAATCTAACACAAATAAAGCGAAACTAAAGTAAAATATAAGCTAAATGAATATATGTAAAAATTAGTGTATGCTAATGCAAAAAGGATGACTTAAATCTACTATATAAAAGAATAAATAAAATTTCAAGCAAAGAAAGCAAAAAACTACAAGTTAAATCACTATGAAATACACTGTAAATAACTATGAAATATAAGTGATAAAAGGAATAAAATCTGGGACCAAAAAACTGACTAAAACAAAGAATTTACTGAGATATTACAAAGAACGAGAATTGCAGCGAAATGAGCTTCCAAGCAGTCACGACCAACAGAGAGTTAGAGAGAGAGCTGAACTGACTGTTGGAACTGCAACGCTGTACAGATTTTCAGGTTTCTCGCCCAAAATCGGGACTTACTGTTGGCTACGGCTCCCCAACCCCTGAAACACCTCGTGGGCGGAGCACAGATCACAACTTAGCCGCTCAACCCTAGTCACAACTTCGTTCACATTGTTTCTTTTGAGCAACTCATCCAACAAAACAACAGAATCTTCACACAGAACACTGGTAAATAAGTTATTAACGTCAAAAGATACAAGTTTGGTACTATTAGGGAACTTCAAGTCTTTCACCTTAAGGGCAAAGTCCACTGAGTTTTTCACACTGTGTTTTGGTGTAAAGCCTGATAAGCTATCAATTAAAAAATTCAATTTAGTGGCAAGTTTATGGCATGGGAAAGAAATACTGGAAACCACAGGGCGAATGGGGATGTTTTCTTTATGAATTTTTGGAAGGCCGTAAAGGTGCGAAGGTAACGGATTAGATTCTGAGAGACGAGATGCCGCATGGTCTCACCACCTCTTCTGCTTCCCCTTCCCTCAAGTCTCCTTCCCAACCCCCCTTCTGACTTCTATAACATATTACTTTCTTTTTGATGTATTAGTTTCTGTGTGACCTGATGATGGTGTAGTTACACCAAAACCAGTAGTCATTTTTTAAATAAATTTTGTGGAAAAGTCTACATCTGTTTGCCTAATTTTTTATGATAGTTTTCCACAACATCATGGCCACCTCCGTCGATTTTAAGCAGTAAATATGTTTAAGATACTCAGAGAAGGGATGGAATTCCTCAGACAGCACGGTCTATGCATGAAATGAAAAATTAAACATACTGGATAAATGCTGCTTAAATGTTTGTTAGATATCATACATGAGATATTGTAGAGTGTTCTCTCATACCTCAGATAACCTCTTTTATTGAACTAATAATAAATACCTCTTGCTAGTATAGATTTACTTCACATTTTTTTGATGAAAATTATGCATTGAAAGCTCACTTTAAGAATGAGTATATACAGTAATGTGAGGGGTAAAATTATATTTTGATTCCATTTTTTAATAAATTATAAGAGATGTGCCCTACATAAGGGGAGTAATCCTGTAACCTTAAACATGTATTTCTTGGTTCAGTCCTATTCAATACACTTAATCATCTATTTATGGAGCCTTTGCTTTAGACCAGGTGTGGTCAACCTTTTTGAGAGAGCATGCAAAAATTGGTCAAATCTCTGACACAATATTTTCATCTGCCAACTGAAATTTTTTGAGGAAGTTTTGTTTAAATATCTAGATATTTTGTTTGTAAGTGATTATTGAAATCATGTAAAACTGACTGGATGAAAAATGGCTGGTTTTTACAGAAAGTAAACCTTTACCCCTAAAAATTGGAAATAAATTTGGCAAGGATTTGTTACGCACGCCAGAAGCAATCATCAGCATGCCATATTTGGCATACTTGCCAAGGGTTGCCCACCCCTGCTCTAGACCCATTACATCTATGTCAGTTAGAATTGAATATTGAAATACATTTTCTTTCAGATGGTGGTTTCATGAATTCAAATAATGATTCTTATCCAGCTTCAGTAAGTCAAGATTCAGTGGAAGCTATTAGTCCTGTTGATGAAGAAAAATTTTCTGCTATAGATCAAGGCATTCTTTTAGAATTTGACCTTGCACCACGAGATGATGACATTTTAGAGAGTAATGCAACTGATAGTCTTGCCACTTTGAATAGCAAAGGAGGTTTAGTGGAAAAATTTGTTAAATCAAATGATTTCCAAAATTTCAATGAAAAAAACAGTGGTAGACAACAAAAACGAAATGCCAAAGGTGATTACATTAAAAATTCATATCATAGTAGCCTTTCTCAGCCTGAGATACATTTTCAAAGCAAAATTTCGCAGGAAAAATCAGAAAAAACATTTAATTTAGATACCCAAAATTCAGAGGGAGAAATTTATTACCAGCCTAAGAGTTTGATTTCCATNGGAATTCTTTAGACCCCCCCCCAGAGCGACGAAGAGAGCTTGACAGCATTCTATTGGTGATGCAACGTAGGTATGGGGAGGATCATCTTCGGAAAGTTCATCGGCTGAGGTTAAGGAGCCCAATTCAGCAACCAATTCAGCAATCCAGAAAAACAGGAGCAGCGACGCTCTAATATTCGCCCTAGCCAACGAGGCAGCCAAACAAACTTCTCGATATTGGCTGATGTGAGGATGGCCTCAGTCATTGAACTGAATCTCGATGCACCAGAGGTAGTGTGGCAGGCAAAGGATACACTACAAAGGAGAGGTAGAGGAGTTCGGGATGTCTCTCGTATCCGATGCTGGGATTGTGGAAGGAGCGGCCATTTACAGAGAAACTGCTGGTCCAATGGAAGGATGAGAGATATGGTAACTAGCCCTAGCCGGAGTGCGAGACAGGGAAACGACGAGTAGCTGCCTTTGGGGGGCATAAGGCAGCTATTCTTCGGGAGTCGCCCCGGATTGTAGAAATTAAGACATCCTGCTCGAACACTGGGTTATTCGCTGAGGATAGGATTCATGGTAGGACGGTACAGATGCTGGTGGACACAGGAGCCAGTGTAACGCTTATTAATGAGAAGATAGCAGACAGGCAGAAGATAAAGCCAATAAAATCTAGAAGGAACGTGATTTTAAAGACGGTAACAGGAGAAACTTCGCCTATACGTCATGAATGTCAACTGGATCCGACTGGAGGAGAAAAGGATGGTACAGCGCGCATACATCGCGAAGATGATGGATGACTGCATCCTTGGAATGGACTTCTTACACAAAAACGAATGTGTTTTGGATTTGAACCGAAATTCCCTATGGTTTAAGGATCGGGAGGTGGCTCTGGTTGATAGTAAAGAAGAATTATCTATATCGAATTGAATTCACAGAGCAACTGAAGCCGTGGAAATTCTCCCACAATCTGAAGCAATGATCCCTGTGAACGCGGAAGCGCAGGGGAGAAGGGTGTTGATAGTAGCTGAACCAACTGAACCTGACCAAACTCCCACAGGACTTGCAATAGGTAGGACATTATTGAACTTCAGAAGCAACTACTTAGTAATACGTGCGGCAAATTTATCTGACGCGACACTGGGGATCGAAGCAGGACAAAACATTGCTAGAGGCCAACCTATTGAACAGGTATTCTCTGGCTGCAATGAAAAATGGACTCAAAGTTCCGAAGAGAATGAGCTTTATCAGGATGCGTCGCAAGAACTCTCAATTAGCAAATGGGAGGAACTTAAGAGCCTACTTCTAGAATTTCCAGATATCTTTGCCGGCTCCGACGCTGACTTTGGGTGCACGGGACTAATTAAACATCGAATCGAAGTCGGAGGGGCAAAACCGATCAAACAGAACCCTCGGAGAATTCCTCTGGCGAAACAAAAAGAGGTGGACGAACTCGTCCAATAGATGATCGGACGGGATATAATTGAACCTTATGATGGACCATGGGCATCTCTGGTGTACTCGTGAAAAAAAAGATGGAAATTCTCGCTTCTGTGTTGATTATAGATTGCTTAATTCAATCACGAGGAAAGATTGTTTTCCTTTGCCCCGCATGGAAGACACTTTGGACACTCTGGCAGGGTCACTGTGGTTTTCTACCCTTGATCTGCAGTAGGGGGTACTGGAAAGTGGAAGTTACTCCAGAAGACCGCGAGAAGACAGCATTTGCCACTGCAAACGGTCTTTGGCAATTATAGGTCATGCCTTTCGGATTATGTAACGCCCCCGCTACATTTCAATGGTTAATGGGACTCGTGCTCAAGGGGTTATCGTGGTCTCAATGCCTGGTGTACCTCGATGATACTATTGTACTAGGTAAATCTTTCGAGGAAAGCCTCCCAAATCTCCGAGATGTTTTTATGAGACTCAGCGGTGCAAGCTTGCGGCTCAATCCCATGAAGTGTCAGTTGTTTAGGAAAAAGGTAAAATATTTGGGTCATGTCGTCTCAGGACGTGGATTGGTGGTTGATCAAGATAAGGTACAAGCAGTGCAGGAATGGCCTATTCCGGAAAATAAGACCGTGATGAAGAGTTTCCTTGGTTTTTGCTCCTATTATCGGAGGTTTATTAAAGGTTTCTCCAATGTCGCAAAACCCTTACATCGGTTAACTGAAGAGAATCGAAAATTTGTTTGGAATTCTGAATGTCAATTGGCGTTTAACCAACTCAAAGTTTGTAAGTGATTATTGAAATCATGTAAAACTGACTGGATGAAAAATGGCTGGTTTTTACAGAAAGTAAACCTTTACCCCTAAAAATTGGAAATAAATTTGGCAAGGATTTGTTACGCACGCCAGAAGCAATCATCAGCATGCCATATTTGGCATACTTGCCAAGGGTTGCCCACCCCTGCTCTAGACCCATTACATCTATGTCAGTTAGAATTGAATATTGAAATACATTTTCTTTCAGATGGTGGTTTCATGAATTCAAATAATGATTCTTATCCAGCTTCAGTAAGTCAAGATTCAGTGGAAGCTATTAGTCCTGTTGATGAAGAAAAATTTTCTGCTATAGATCAAGGCATTCTTTTAGAATTTGACCTTGCACCACGAGATGATGACATTTTAGAGAGTAATGCAACTGATAGTCTTGCCACTTTGAATAGCAAAGGAGGTTTAGTGGAAAAATTTGTTAAATCAAATGATTTCCAAAATTTCAATGAAAAAAACAGTGGTAGACAACAAAAACGAAATGCCAAAGGTGATTACATTAAAAATTCATATCATAGTAGCCTTTCTCAGCCTGAGATACATTTTCAAAGCAAAATTTCGCAGGAAAAATCAGAAAAAACATTTAATTTAGATACCCAAAATTCAGAGGGAGAAATTTATTACCAGCCTAAGAGTTTGATTTCCATTCTACGAACATCTACACCCCTACACAAGAGCCAAGCATTAAATGTTCTTTATGGTGGATTACCTGTTAAAAATGCAAACATACAATCAATCACAGAAAAAGAAGAAAAAACACACATTAAAAACATAGAATATTCTATGTT
>KZ308796.1:412496-430125 GCA_000376725.2 Ladona fulva
GCTATTAGTCCTGTTGATGAAGAAAAATTTTCTGCTATAGATCAAGGCATTCTTTTAGAATTTGACCTTGCACCACGAGATGATGACATTTTAGAGAGTAATGCAACTGATAGTCTTGCCACTTTGAATAGCAAAGGAGGTTTAGTGGAAAAATTTGTTAAATCAAATGATTTCCAAAATTTCAATGAAAAAAACAGTGGTAGACAACAAAAACGAAATGCCAAAGGTGATTACATTAAAAATTCATATCATAGTAGCCTTTCTCAGCCTGAGATACATTTTCAAAGCAAAATTTCGCAGGAAAAATCAGAAAAAACATTTAATTTAGATACCCAAAATTCAGAGGGAGAAATTTATTACCAGCCTAAGAGTTTGATTTCCATTCTACGAACATCTACACCCCTACACAAGAGCCAAGCATTAAATGTTCTTTATGGTGGATTACCTGTTAAAAATGCAAACATACAATCAATCACAGAAAAAGAAGAAAAAACACACATTAAAAACATAGAATATTCTTCAGGTGGAATAGCTGAGGAAGTACTACCAGAAAAAAAAATTTATATAAAAAAATATGTCGATAAATTACCAAAGAATCAAATATCAAAAGCTAGTGTATCCACTATATATCCATTTTTGATAAAGAAAAGAAGTGTAAACTCAGGAAAGAGAATAACAAGAGCAGATTCTCCAAAAGATATCGTTCAGAACACCAAGGAAGGACCATTTGATGTATCTGTGACTGGAGAAAGATTGCAAACTAGTCATAAAGTTATAGTGAAGCCGGATACCTCAAAAGGAGCTATTCTGCAGAGTCCATTTTGTTTTTATGGCTCACAGATTCAAAATATTCCTCAGTTTGGTATTCAGAATACACACCCGCCTCTAACTTCCTATGGTGGAAGTTTTCCAACAGCTGTTGGCATGGGTTTTCCGGAAGCTCCTAACAATTTTGCCTTTGCTGAATATCCGCTTTTTGAAAGAGTGACTAGTAGAGCTCATGTTTTTTCCCCATATGCCTATGCACCTAGACAGCAATCAATTGTTCAGCAAGTATATCCACCACCACAGTACATGCAAGCTTCAATCCTTAATCAGCCTTTCTACAGAGCAAATCCACCTCCTGTGACTTGTATTTTTAGACCACCTCCTGCAGACATTTCTTTACAGCAGTTTGAACCCGTTTTCAAATCTGCGTTGAATGTGCCAGATTATCATGGAACAATAGTACCAGCAAGAGAAAAAATAATCAAGCAGGAGCGTATTGATGGAGCACCCAGTTGGGAATTTCAGAATTATTATGGTAGTGCTGACTGGAGCTTTGTCCCCTACCAACCTTATGACAGAGAGGAGACAGAAGAGAAGTTAGCAAAACCTCATGCTAAGCCCATTAAAGGTAAGAAGTAGCTATGAACCACTTGCCTTTTTAACAAAAGTTGATTGCAATGATTTTCATTTAAATATTAAATCATAACATTTGATTGCGCAAAAAGTAAACGTAAGCTACAACATTAAATTTAGATAGATATGAGCAATATTAATGTTAACATTTTTTGATTTTTATGTAATGAAGCTTCGTCTTAAGAAATTTTGATTTTATTAATGAAAGAAAAGAAGCAATTTTTTCATCCACGGAGGCAGTTCATGAATTTAGATACAAAAATTCCTGCAAATCTTGATTTTTACCAATTTTGAATCAGTATAAGAATTTAAATAGGTGCTATTACTTGTACTACAACTCTATCATTTGAAGCAGATCATCTACATCTTTTATGCAAATCACCTGATGAAATAAAATGTGCAAATGGAAATGGTTGTGTACATCAGAGTAAATGGTGCAATGGAAAGATTGACTGTGATGATGCAAGTGATGAACGAAGGTGCTCTTGTTGGAATCGTGTTGAAAAGAGTCGATTATGTGATGGTTACTTTGACTGCCCTAATGGGGAAGATGAGTTGGGATGCTTTGGTAAGTTATATGAATTTTAGAAAGGTTAAATCCTGAACAAAGCCTACCATTTTAGCATTTTTCTTTTTGATCTCTATTTTCATTGTAAGTTACTTTTGAAGGAGATTGGGAAAATGAGAATTCTATTAATGATATTTAAATAAATTGCATATTATGCCCCAGTGAAAATTATTAAAAGAGGAGAATGATAAATAACTGAACAGTTCCTACAGATAATTTGATGAAGTGCTTTTATCAAAAAAATAAGATGCCATAAACTCTCATTAATGAATACTATGAACACTTCAAACTGGTCCACAAGTTTGTATGCTTAGGCCCTGTTTGCAGTATTTAAACTTTAAAAAACTCGCATATTTTGCCTTCTCACAAACAATAATTTATATCATCATTAATTTACCAATAAAATTCTGAAAAATTTGAATGTTGTAGTACATGGTTAGTTCTTAAAAAAAATAACTTACGTCTCATTCCAAGTCTTTACGTTCAAATTCTCTTATAATCTGCAAAAGTCGATATTAAATCTAATCTTTTGTTTCATAAAGTTTAAAACATTCTTTCAAACAGAGAGATCTACATTACACCAATAGGGCTCCAATAGACAGTGTCCCTAGCTTATGAAGTTGCTCCAGAAGACCGCGAGAAGACAGCATTTGCCACTGCAAACTGTCTTTGGCAATTTAAGGTCATGCCTTTCGGATTATGTAATGCCCCCGCTACATTTCAATGGTTAATGGGACTTGTGCTCAAGGAGTTATCGTGGTCTCAATGCCTGGTGTACCTCGATGATAATATTGTACTAGGTAAATCTTTCGAGGAAAGCCTCCGAGATGTTTTTATGAGAATCTGCAGCGCAAGCTTGTGGCTCAATCTCAGGAAGTGTCAGCTGTTTCGGAAAAAGGTAAAATATTTGGGTCATGTTGTCTCAGGACACAGATTGGAGGTAGGTCAAGGTAAGGTACAAGCAGTGCAGGAATGGCCTATTCCGGAAAATAAGACTGAGATGAAGAGTTTCCTTGGTTTTTGCTCTTATTATCGGAGGTTTATTAAATGTTTCTCCAATGTCGCAAAACCCTTAAACATTGGTTAACTGAAGAGAATCGAAAATTTGTTTGGAATTCTGAATGTCAATTGGCGTTTAACCAACTCAAACGAAGTCTAACCAACACTCTAGTCCTAGCATATCCTCTGGATGGAGAAGATTTTATACTGGACACTGATGCTAGCCAGACTGCTATAGATGTGGCATTATCACAGCAGCAAGGGGGAGAGGAATGCACCATTGCATTTTTCAGCAAAGGACTCAGCAAGCCCGAACGTAATTATTGCACTACCCACTTGGAACTGCTGGCAGTCGTAAAGGCAGTGCAGCATTTTCATCATTATCTTTATGGAAGACCATTTACCATTAGAACGGACCACACTGCGCTAAAGTGGTTATTGAAGCTAAAGAACCCAGAGGGCCAAGTTGCGCGATGGCTTGAGCAACTACAGAATTACCAATTCTCTATATCACATCGGAAGGGAAAGGCACATCAAAATGCTGACGCACTCTCATGTCGCCCATGTATAACCGATTGTCGTCAATGTCAATGGATTGAGGATAAGGAAGAAAGAGTTGTGGTTAAAATAGTGCAGCTTCAAATGCTGGATAAATGGCTCACGGAAGAGGTGCAAAAGGTGCAAGAAGATGACCATGATATTGGTCCCATTCTCGGGTAGAAAATAGGAGGTGCACGGCCAGCCTGGGAGGACATATCTGACAGAAGCGAGGCAGTAAAGTGCTACTAGGCACAGTGGAATTCTCTGTCAATTGAAAGTGGACTGCTTAAACAGTCTTGTATAATGCAACTGATACTTCCAAAGTGTATGGTGGAAGAAGTGCTGGAGGAGATACATGGGGGAGCATCTGGTGGGCACCTCGGCATTAATAAAACTGGCAAAGGTTAGAGAACGTTTCTTCACTGCAGGGAAGATGTTGAGCGATGGTGCAGACAGTGTGACTAATGTTCCGCCTCTAAAGGACCGTGTAAAAGAACTAGGGGCAAGTTGAAAACCTATAATGTAGGGGTTCCTTTCGAGAGGATCGCAGTGGATATCGCTGGACCATTTCCTAGGACCAATGGCAGCAACAAATACATCATGGTAGCAATTGATTATTTTACAAAATGGCCAGAAGCTTTCGCAATACCCAATCAAGAGGCTCAGACTGTCGCCAAGGCATTGGCGGCAAACCGGGTTAGCCAGTATGGAGTTCCTAAGGAAATACACGCAGACCAAGGTCGTAATTTTGTATCTGAAATTTTCCAAGGGATGTGCCAGATCTTGGGCATGCACAAGACTCGTACTACCCCTCTCCACCCACAGTCAGATGGCATGGTGGAACGGTTCAACCGTATGTTAGTGTCTCATCTGGCTAAAGTCATTGACGAACGTCAAGATAACTGGGATACGCACATACCTTTATTTTTGTTAGCGTATCGGGCCGCTGTTCATGAGTCCACGGGAGAAACTCCATCACGGATGATATTTGGTCACGAGATTAGATTACCTTGCGATATAGAATTTGGTCGTCCCGGGGAGACAGAAATGTGTACAAGTGACTACTTATCGAAGCTAGTAGGGCAGATTGCATACATTCATCGCCATGCATGGCAACACCTTCGCATAGCCTTGGAGAGAATGAAAAGCCGATATGATGCCCAGGCAAATCCGGTTGAATTTACGGAAGGAAGTCTGGTGTGGCTCTTCAACCCACATCGGGAAAAAGGGAAATCACCCAAACTACAGCCAAACTGGGAGGGGCCATACAAGATCATAAAAAGAATTAACGACTTAGTTTATCGAATACAAAGGAGCCCCAGGGCAAAAATGAAAGCAGTACATGTAAACAGGCCTATAGTGGTACCCAATATACATGGCACCCTATAGTGGTACCCAACAATAGTGCAGTTTGAGGCGAAATGCCTAATTTTGCTGGGGGCAGTGTGGCGCCTCCAAGCCCAATTTGACTGGTTCTCCTAGCTTCGGGAACATTCTCGACCCGGAGATAGGAGGATAAAAGGAGGGTGCTCGAGGAGAGCGGGGCATCGGTTTTTTGGTCGCCACAGAGAGCAGGCCGCGATAGAGAAGTCCTAGGGAGAAGAGCGGACAGCGGAGGAAGAACGGTGTCGCAGAGAGTGGTCGCGGCATTGGACTCACTGTGAAGTAACTACTTTGAAAGTAAAGGAGTCTATTGGTTTTAAAGAATCTTGTGTCATCTTCTTTCTCGACGATCCTTCCGGACCGCACAGAGCACGCAACAAATTGGTGTCAGAAGTGGGATCCGTCGAGATGGACGGCACCGGCAGGACACTTACGGACCTTAATGTGAAAGAGCTTCAAGCGGAGCTGGCGAATCATGGCCTGCACCAAGGCGGGAACAAGAGCGAGCTAACTGAACGACTGGAAAATTACTTGAGGGGGGAAAATAAAGATCCTGAGGTTTTGTGTTCGGCGATACAGCTTCCGGCGGCGAGTTCCCGGAAGCACCAAAGAGAGAGGATTTGTTGGACCAGCTCAACGATCCTTCCGGACCGCATGGAACACTCAACAGTATCTTAAATATATAAATGTTAATTTAACTTACCTTGACTAGTGAAGTAATCCTACTGAATGAACCAGGTATTATCGCCAGACACTGAATCCACAGCAATCGTTTCGGCCATTTTCAAAACAACTGTCAACATGCTATACTAGCGCAATGAGACAGCAGTGTTAGTAAGTTAAAAGAAATAATACTGCCAAAGTTTGGTCGAGCTCCCAGAATTTCCCAAATATCATTCTAAGCCAATCCAATTCGCTGACATGTTTTAATAATTAAACCCTATAAACGTAACAGTGTTTTTAAATAGTTTCACAGATGTTCACTGTTTTTCGTTGAATTTTTGGGACTCAATGTCAGCTTGGTGCATGTGCAGTACCACGAAGAAGGATCCACAGCAACCACTGTGCAAAATTAAATGAGGATTTAAGACTTTGCATTTTCGGAGTGGAATTAGTGGCAAAGGACTCAGTCGCGTGCTACTAGAAAATAATGGTGGATGTGTATGTAAGAAATTGTATATGTCTTTCCTGTGCATTATCACCGGAAAATGGAACATCGTATACTCAAACGCCAACTCAGACAAATGTTGTCTATTCAAATAGACTAGCACAATATAACTCCTGGGAAATCCAGGATGCTAGGCCAAAATAATTTGAGAAATTGTTAGCATACAGAGAAAACTGAGACTCAAAATACATCTGAGTAATAATGATTGCAATAACTTATTGGAGGCATGACAAACAAATGTAAACCTTGTTTATTCTTCTTTATATACAACTAACAGTGGTTGGCAAAAATAAGTTGGCCCAACATCGGTCCAATGCCTGCAAAATCACCTATTTCTTCTGTAACTTGGTTGTAAATTATCTGTTGGCCCAATGTAGGCATTTGTTTAGTTTTCAAATGAACTGTTTCCCAACAGTGCTTACGTTATGCCAACGTTGGCCCAACAACCTGTGCTACTAGGGTAAGATCGAATAATTTTATACAGTGATATCTATGCCTTTATTGTGAGACATATTTAAATTCTGTTGTAACTTTGGATCCCTCTTCATGATCAAAACAGTGTTGGCTGATAAATGATTTAATATGACAAGTAAAGCTGCATGAAATTGGATTTGCTATTCCTTAAACCTAGCTATCAGCTAGCCTTTCAATTTGGTTTGCTACTACTTTATGTGATTCTCTAGGACCTTTCTGTTTGAAACTACAATCATGTCATTTTAGATCTTTTTTGATACACTACATCAAATTTGACACCTTGTTTGATTTTCTAAGGCTCAGTATTATCATGTATACTTTAAATGATCTTAAACTGATGATCACTTTAGACCCTAATATTATAATGTTTTGTCAGAGTTAAATTGAAGATTAGTGTTAATTTCCATGGCAATTCATCTAATATTCATTTTAACTCTAACGAAACATTATAATATCAGACCCTCAAGTAAACAATAGTTAAAGTCCATTTTAAGTATACATTATAATACAAGGTCTAATTTTTTGTGTAAGATGTTTCTCCCATTTGTAATTTTACTAATTTTTCTGAGTACATCTTGGTTGAGGTATGTTGTTACTGGTAAAATGCAAAAAAAAATCTGTTGAATTTAAGGTTTGGTAGTGAGTTGAAATCCCCATTCATTAAAATATTAACTTTAATGGATGTAAAGATGCTTCATGATTCTTTATGAATGTACTTTGATAGCTGAGGTCACTTGCATGTGAGCCTCCATCTGAAATTGAATCCAGGACTTCTTTCACCAAAGGCAAATGCATTACTCACCTCTTGGGGCCTGAGCATACAAATAACATCCGGAAAGGATACTAAAAAGCCTTAAAGCTCTTCATTAATGAATAATTTTTTTGTAACAAAATAAATCAGTGGCCGGTATCGGCTACAGATTTTCTGCTGTTCCCACTAATTCATCAAAATTCTCCAACATTTACATGAAATCTTATTCTTTACCTCACTTTGATTACATATTTCATGGAAATCATTCCTGAACCACTAGAGTATTTCCTCTAGGATCTAGATAATTCAGTTTATTTCTTTATAGGAGTACTTAATTCATTATATTTCACAAGAAAGAGTAATTTTAACTAGAAACTTCTTTGACAGAATGTAAAGATGATGAGTTTAGTTGCTATGACTGGACTTCACACCAACGCCATGTGGGAAAGTGTGTGTCTTTGGATAAGAGATGTGATGGAATTCAGGACTGTAGTAACAACAGAGATGAAATCGATTGTTTATTGCTGAGTGCATCAGTGAAGAAACATGAGGTAGGACACAGTTTTTGGAATATTTAGAATGTATGTTCAATTTTATGTGACATTTGACGTCTTGTTTGCAGATATTTTTAGTTTCATATTCTGAGGGTTTCCTTTATCACAATATCCATGGAGAATGGTATCCTGTTTGTGCACCTGGGGATCCTGATTGGGCTATAGAAGCATGTAGAAATGAAGCTGGACCTAATGATGTTCTGTTAGTAACATTTTATACTTTCCAAAACTTTCTCATACTTGTTGCCTCTATATTTCTAGTGATACAATCTTTTGATAAAGAATCATAGAATATTTTAGCTACCCACGAAAAAACTTCATTTGGTTCTGAAAGAATTGTACCCTTCTTTTAAAGTAAGGAGCATGTTCTAATAGAAGAGATTGCCCCAGATGGATATGATGGATTGTATTTGGTGCGGTCAAACAATCAACTCCATGTGTCTGATATGTGCCCTAAAGGTTACGTAATACATGTAACTTGTCCTTTGAATCCTTGTGGAGTGCGAGGATTCAATGTAACAAACAATGATGATGAAGAAAATAAGAGGAAAAAGCGACTTATTGCTCCAGGGAATGTGGAAAATTCTGATTGTTTATCATTGGGGATGGATCGGAAGGAGAGAGCTGGAGAGGGTCGAGTTGTTGGTGGAAAGCCAAGTCATCCTGGAGCATGGCCTTGGCTCATAGCACTTTATAAAGATGGCAAATTCCATTGTGGGGGATCTTTGATTTTGGAGCAATGGGTCCTTACTGCTGCACATTGTATGTCAAGGTAAGTTACTTTACTGAGGAGAACTCCAACTGTACTTGTTGCAGAAGCATTGTTGTAACCTAAATATACAGGTTGTTGTCGACATGTGACCTATCCAACTTATGATTTGACTCACAAGCAAGCATTTGGTGGAGGTATGAATGTTAGAGCTCAGCTGGGTAATGAGACTATATTCATTCATTCAATGAAAAGTTTGAACAACCTCTATTTTGAAACAAAATTGTGTGCATAGAAATTATTCCTATCAAAATTACATAAATATCATGAATATCTGACTTAAATCCAAATCGAATTATGAGTGCACTGTCAGAACCAGGCATGGTCTTAAGTTGACAACTGACTTTAGTCAATATTTTCTACCATTAACCATTTTGTACCATTAATATTTTGTAGTCAATATTTTATACCATCCATTTTGCTCCTATAATCATAAAATCTGCATTCATTTGGTTGGTTGGTTGGTTGGTTGGTTCACATATTTTGAGTATTGCTCTACAGAATATTTCTCTATTCTTTCATTCTAATGCATTATTGGATTCAAAGTAAGGCAGATAGGCCACTGCAAAAGACTTTGAAAATCTTAAAGCTTGCAGTTATTACTATATATTTGTATTAATTTATTTACCCCAGAAGAGAGAAAAGGATGACCTGAAATTGATGAAAGATGGTCAAAGGATGGGAAACATACATAATAGTTTTAAGTAAAAATATATACTAGGGGTACATGAATGGAAGGCCAAAATGACAAATTTTGTCATTCTGTACGGAGTAGGTTCAGGCACCCCAAGATAATTTAATTAAGTGTTGAGGACTGTCACATCCGCAGAGCAATCTTACTGTGTTGCAGGTAGAAGCATCTTTGACGCCATATCCACCATACAGGATATGGTGAAGGTGTTGAACGTGGAGGACGCACCTCTGGCCATCCTCTCCCTGGGCCAGTTTAAGGCCTTTGATTGCGTCGGCCACTCTTATCTGTTTAACATTTTTAAAAGAATGGGCTTTGGGGACCGGCTGGAGCACATGCTGCGGATGCTCTACAAAGAAGCCGTATGCATGGTCCATGTCGGTTCGCCCCTTATGGCACCCATCCCCTTCCAAAGGGGATTAAGGCAAGGTTGTCCACTCTCTGGCCAATTGAACTTGCTAGTTGTACTTCGAGCCCCTTGTGTGGACGCTCAAGATGAAACTGAACGGCACCTATATCCCACCTCACCCTGAAAGAAGGATCAACGTCAGCATCTACACCGACGATGGTGTTCATGTCGTTGGAGGAGAATCTGGGGAAGGACAAAATTTAAAGGAAATGCTGCTGACGAAATTTAATAGATTATTAAGAAATACTGTTATAGCTACACCTCTTAAACAAAGAAGCGTATAACTATAACGATATTTGAAAAACTATGCCATCCGTAAGATTGTCAGAAATTAATATAACATAGTAACAATAACTGAAGTAGTGAGATGCGCTCAGTTGTCGCAGTGCTGAATCGGTCTAGATCTTTGTTAATACACATATTGTTTAACATAAATTAAGGTAATATAGAACGTAGAATGTTAAAATTGTATATGGTGTGATTGTGGTCTTTAAGTTCACGTGAAAAGAATTTGTCACATATATCGAAGAGTTGACGTAAATACTGCCGACGACATTTAAACGAAATACTGCCGTCATCCGTGGTTAAACAAAGAGATAACTCACTATAAAAGTATTCCACATATTATGCTATCTGTCAGATTGTCAAAATTAATATAACATAGTTTTTAGGTTAAGTTTAGTTGTGAGACGTGCTCAGTTGTCGCAGGCGTTCAGTTGTTGCGGAACCGTCCCTGAGAGGTAGGGTGTGCATGGAAAACCAGTTTGTCACACCAAAAATATAGCACACCCTACAGACATTCCAGCCTTCTCCTTCCTGCATGAGGAGAATACAGGAGATGCTGGCAGATGCCATATGGATGGGGCAAAAACATTACGTTAGAAAGAAGGTGGCCACGGCACCGGCCTGGGAAGGTTGACTCGGGCTGGTTGATGTGGCAATAAAAATGGACGGCTTCTGTTTCAACACAGTGCAGAGACTCCTGATGGACAAAGACGCAGTCGAACCCTGGAGGTTATTGGCCAGGGCCGCGATGGAGTGAGCAATGGGGGGGCATCTGTGAAAGGACTATCGTGCGTGCTGCCGGAATGCACCGACTGACTGGCCTTCAGCGCTTGATGGCCAGGGCATGGCAGCTGATGGGTCCCACAAGCAAGGGAATGCAGACCCAGGAGGATCGCGAGATCAAGGGTTTCACGATAGAAAGCAGGAGACTGGGAAGGTGCATCCGGCTCCTGATGCCCAAGAGAGTGGCATACAATGAACTATTGTACAAGGGTAATGCGCAAGAGTGGCCGATCTTGGGTCGGTACCCGAGGGAGACGGTGAGGTGGCGATGAGAGAAGGGACCCTGGAACCAGGTTGGCAAATTATTTTATATCCCTAGATAAAGGAGTGATTTGGCGACAGCTAGATGCCTACATCAGAGGAAGACTCTGAGAAGTGGGCTATGCAATGGCATTCTCCAAAGCCCTCTGAAATATATTCGTGTTGGAGAAGGACCATGCTGAGGCATGCCAGAGCGGGCGATGCTCAGCGTGTGGATTCACAGCGTGGGGTATTATGGGAATGGAGCTCAGACCCTCACTGGGGTTTTTCAAGATGGTAGAGGTGTCGTGGTCTTGGCTTTGGCCTTGTGTGGGAGGTACGGTGGCATTTCTGGGAGGTGACTTCGACCTGGGACTGGAAGAGTGATGGGGTGGTTGGAGGTGGCCTTGCCCTGGGTGGGGAGGTGGGGTGGGGGTTGGGTGGTGGCTTTGGCCCGGTTGGGAGGTGCGGTGAGGATTTTGGAGAATGGCCCATGTCAGGGAAGGTACGGAGGAGGCGCTAGGAGCTGATTTAGAAACCTTTATTATGGAATAAGTAAAAGTCACTCACATCATAAAAAACACGTAATGTGATAAAGAACAAGGAATACTCCTTACCAGGATTGTTAATAAAAAAAATAAAATAAACACACCCATTTACATTTACTTACTCACCAATAAAATTTTATAAATAATTTAGTGAAATAAAAATAATATACGTAATGGTTTCATGATAGAATATTTTTTACTATTTTTATTTAGCATACAGTAACTTTTGTTTGGTAACTAAATATTTATATCGTATTTGTATTACAATGACTCAATAGATACAAAAAAGTACTATTTATTTCTCAAATGGAACAGGTATAAACGGCATTTTTATGAAGTGCAAGCTGGGATGCTGAGACGCTTTTCATTTTCACCAATGGAGCAAACTCGAAAGGCTGTCCATGTTTTTGTTCATGGTGAATATAAGCGTTTAGAAATGCAAAATGATCTTGCTCTTATTCTTGTGGATTCTCCATTTCTGATTAATCGATGGGTTCGAACCATTTGCTTACCCATTGAAAGTTTTATGAGGAGAAAGCCAGATGCAGGGACAATCTGTACAGCTGTTGGGTGGGGTGCAACAGCAGAACATGGGCCTGACCGTAAGCTTTTTAATGAAGATATTTTGAAAAATTAATTTTAATTGCGCTATTTATAGTATCTATCTTCACCTTTTCTCAGTTCTAATAATTTCTGTAAAGTGAAACAATGCATGTATTCAAACATGCTAGAACATATCTTTCTAAATTAAAAAATCAAATTTTCATATGGATTACAACAGATGTATCNAATTATGTCAAGTATTCTAAAGTCCTGTTTTGGTTAGTTTATACTTTACACTAAAGAATACATGTAACTTCTTATAGCTGACCACCTACATGAAGTAGAAGTTCCTATTCTTCCCACATGCAAACATCGTGAAGATAAGGAAGGTGATGAAATATGTGCAGGTGTGTTGGAAGGTGGAAGAGATGCTTGCCAAGGAGACAGTGGAGGTCCTCTTTTATGTCGGTAAGTTCTTTTTCACTTTTGTTTGAAATTGGTTCTGCAGCATGTGATGTTGATTAGAAATTTTTTATAGGTACTGTCTGTCAAGTTATGCTGTAGGATTCAGTGGTATCCCAAATATCTAGCTGTAATAATTTTCTAGTGAAACAGGTACTGAACATGAAGAATATACTAAAATAAAGTATGTTGTAGAGGATAAAGGAAAGGAAGGTAACTTAGTAGGTTGTAAAACCTACGAAAATCCCAAAGGAATAACAAGTGTGAAAAATAGCGACGCGACTGGGACTCGAACCCAGGTCTCCCACTTTNGTAGAAAGTTCGGGAACTTGGCATCATCATCGTTAAAAGGGTGTTGTTAGCTGTCAATTAAATATCCCCCACCCCCTCTCCACCCCAGATAAATTTTGCAGAAAAACAGAATAGAATCACCTAAGAGGTACTTAAACCGCTAAGGGTATTTTGTCGTCGTGGAGGATGCGTATCGGTCAAGCATCGGAATGCGTATTGACGAACCCTTTTAGGGCGCCTAGCTGTCGCCCGTTGTTCTCGACTATTTAGAGGAATGCTTCAATATTAGAGCGTGGAAAGAGAATTTCTCGGACCCCGGTACTTCACAGGGTTACCACAGGTTATTCGGAAACAAAATATGGGCACGTGGTTTAAACATAGGCATAAAAGGTACCCGAAATCGGGAGTCGAACTCATTCTGACTCTACGGCTGTGTGTACGTGCTACGGAAGATGTTGAACCCTGTCGTACGAGCGAAGCAGATAAGGAAGCTGAACGCAGTGGGAACTATCTGTCGCCCGTTGCTGAAGGCCGCAGAGGAGTATGTAGAAGGGCACAATAAGGGAGGTAATATGATTTCATTCAATACTAATTACATATCTTGCACATATATGTATTTATATCTTTAAGTATATATTTTAATGTCATTTCCTATCTGTAGTCTGGGGTTCCGCGACAACTGAGCGCGTCTCACAACTAAACTTAACCTAAAAACTGTTTTATTAATTTTGGCGATCTGACAGATATGTAGTATACTGATATAATGATTTATATCTTTGTTTAACCACGGATGACGACAGTATTTTGTTTGTCGTCGGCAATATTTACGTCAACTCTTCGATATATGTGAAATTAATTCTTTTTATGTGAACTTAAAGACCCTTAAATCACACCATACACAACTTTAAATTTCTACATAGTATATTAGCTTTATTTATGTTACATGTATATTAACAAAGATCTAGACCAATTCAGCACTGCGACAATTGAGCGCGCCTATTTATATATAACTTAAAACTATGTTTTATTAAATTCTGACAATCTTACGGATGGAATAGCTTGTCAAATATTGTTATAGTTATACGCTTCTTTGTTTAAGAGATGTGTTTTAAATACTGTTATAGTTTAAACTGTCTCTGAGATATATAAAATTTGAAAGTAAGCACCCTATTAATAAGCGCGGAATATCGTGTACTTTCTTCGTTCTGCCTGTGGCAGAAGACTAAGGACGAAAGTTTTGGTATTACATGCTTGGAAGCTGGATGAAAGGTGCTGAAAGTGGTGCAACTTCTTCGTCTTTGGGATCGCTGCTTCAGTTTCTTTTTACTTTAAACTGAAGTATTCATAATCAAAAAAATCTGACAGTAGGTCCTCAAACTCAGATGAACGATATTTTATTTCATTTCATTCTTATATAAAATTTTTAATTGTAATGATTTATTACTATAAATGGGAAGGTTATTAACCTTTTAAAACAGATTTAAAGTAAAAACTTTATTTGGAAATCAAACAGAACCTAGCGAACGGATGGTTCGAGCATCGGGCAAAAACACGAAGATTTAATTTTTCTCACACCGGAATTAGTTACATATATTCATATTACGTATGAAACTGAGGACTAATTATGAGCAATCGGTATCAGTTTCACGGAAATTTCAATTATAAAGTACTTCTCTGATAATCATTAGTACCAGAAAGTGATGATTCAATTTAAGCAAGAAATTCCAAACACTAAATAAATTGGGAGTATTGTAAAGTATGTATTGAGTATTATAAATAGGGAAAATTCTTAATTAAGTTTAGAAAACTAAGAGTATGATGAATTACCCTTTGCTTTAAATAACAGTAACACAATATTATTGCGATATTCGTCTTCCCTTAGCAATAAAAAGTATCATACCCCGAAAATATAAATTTATGAGAAATCCTTTGATTAACGTTAACGAATATAGGAAGAGTCAGCAGTCCGGGTCAAGATCCAAAATCGTAATCCAAGTCATTTGAAGTCAAGAAATAGAGGTAAGGAGGTTACTGAACGATACGCACACGACGAACACTGATTAGACTGACGACTCGAGAGAGAGGCGTAAGGGTCCGGGATTTCCATGTCAACGAAAGATACTGTTACTTTTGGAAGCAGAGAAAACCGAGAGTCAGAGAATACTCTGCATAAAATTGGTGGATGGCCGTAATGAAAGGGTTTCGTTTACAATAATCTTCCATCATTCCAACATTTCAACATTTCCACGGTCTTCCAACATTTCTTTTACCTAATAGCTTTTATTCCATACTTTGCTTTGGAAATCTTTGTCTAGCATTCGTTATTCATATTTCTCTACATCAAAAGGTTTATATAGATTATTTTCACAAGGAAATTAAAACATCTCACTTGAATTAGGCAAAATTGTTTACATATTTACAAACTATTTACATTGACAATAAGCTAATACACACTGTTCCTATAAAACTATTTGACATGACAATATTTTAAATATTTTCAAAGTATGGTATGCCTCAAAACATCCTACCACACATAATGCTGGCTTTCCTAAACATTGATCGCAATAATGCTTTTTGCTTTCTATTCAATCCCCTTTTGGAACATAGTGAGAGCAAAACAATACACACTTCACAATTTGGTTGGTATTTTTTATCTTGCGTATTGCTTTGGAAAATGTCGTTCTGAGAGTCTAGGCAGAAGAGGCGAAGCAACGTTAGGACTTCGGATTGGCAGATCATCTCTCCTGCATCCCTTGAAAAGACCATCAATCACCATATCTCTAAATCCTCTTTGTGTCAACTTTTGGGTTTTATTTTCTAAATTGTAGCCTAACCAGCCATTTATGAGTGCCATCTTGATTATGAAATGCCACAATGTCTGGTACCATTTCATTGCTTTTCTGTTAAATGGATACGTTGAGCAAGATTGATTAAATCTATCCACTCCTCCCAAATATTTACTGTAAAATATTTGGATGGAAGGCTTTTAACATGAGGAGGATGGGAATTTCGCCCTACCTAGAAGGACGGGAAGGGGTCATTTGACCCCTACAATCTTTTATTCCTCTTTAAATACTTAATTGCCTTTTATTAGCCAGATTTTTAGTATTTCTTCAAGAATGGACCTTTAGCTAAACAATTGAGATTTTTCCCTTTTCATTTGTTTAAATTTTTATTTATTAAACAATACGTGGACTGATGTCCTAAATTTACAGTCTATCCTATTCTAGAAGGCTTTTCATGGTAAAACTGGAACTACGAACCTCATATTTTAGAAATATGTAGTAGTAGGTCCAATATGTTGATAAAAGTCAGTCAATTTTTAATAAAAATCCTGAGGACAAACATAGAAAAGCACTCGTTCACTCTCAAGAACAAATCTCATGCGATAATCCGTTAAAATATGGCCTAGGCTATACTCTAGTTGGGTGAATTCCATTTCTTCATTGAACTGAAGGAGGTAATTCTCATCTGTTTTCCTTATTGTTCCAACGAAAGGTATGTTGTTCTTTTTTAATTTCTCTGCCAGATTAATGGAGGAAAAGTAGTTATTACATACTATATTAATACCAGAATTCTTGTACAGCTCTACCAATCGAAGAACAACGAATTCCCCTAGAGACTGATTAGATTTCCTCACATCATCTTTGCCGCAATACAGGAATACATTAAGGCTATATTTAGATTTCACATCCGCTAGAACCCAATACTTGATCCCGAATTTATCTGGTTTATTTTGCATATACTGTATGAAAGGACATCTGCATTTCATTGGATATAGTTGTTCATCGGCTGTTACACTTTGGCCTGGATTGTAGCAGTCTCGAGAATTTATAATGAATTTATTCCAAGGTTCAGAAACCAAAGCAAATTTATCTTCTCTTAAAACTTGACTCTGAGTTACTCTAGTATCAAATCATAAATGTTTCATGATGTTCAAAAATTGATCCCTGGGCATAGATCCAAGAATCTTTTAGAGACCCATGTTTTGTCCCAACAACTATTCATTAGGTTGTGTTTCATTCAATATTTCTTATACGACAGCATTTTCAATTATTTCCTTTTAAATTTGGGATATTAATAAAAAAAAGCCAAAATGTATAAAACATCTAAGCTAAATATTTTTATGCAACGCTCAAAAATGGTGAAAACGGTAAAGGAAATGCCAAAAGTTGAAAGTATAATTCTTTGAATTGATAGCTCTTCGTTGTCGTGTAGAAAAACAAATGAAAGTCCATTTTTGATTAATCCATGATAAATTACTTCGTTGGACAAGAAAATCTGAGGCTTTCCTGCAGTTAACAAGTTGGCCACCCTGCTTCCTAATAGTTTATAAACTTATATTGTATTCCAAGGAGTTACGACAATTTATACAAAGAAAATCTGTGCTCAGGGAATCTCTTTATTTATAAATACAGCAAGGACATGACACCTTATTTAGAGATACATTCTGAAGATTGGCAGCCCTGCCTTATGAAGTTGGTACCCTTGAAATGAATTCATAATTGTTCAAGAAAGATAATTGTAACTAAAGCCCCTATGACACGGTCCAATATATTGGCCAATATATTTCAGATTGGATTGTGTACCGTTTGCCACATGCCAATTTCCAACCCAATTTAAAATCCCCAATTTCCCGACCAATTTCTCATCCAATCTGGCAATTAGAGCATGTTCTTTTTTCTCTGGCCAATCTCCAACCAGAAGTGAGTTAGGTCGTGCCCTAGTGTCCAAAACAAGAAGCTTCATGAAAACATCCGGTTCTTTCTT
>KZ308796.1:431022-463388 GCA_000376725.2 Ladona fulva
TAAAATATTTTACTTAAAGATTTTTTATGTTAAACTCTGATTTGGGGTCAAATGACCTTCTAGTGCTAAATGACTCTCCTCCCCTTTCTGAAATTGGTTTCCGCTCCTCTTATGCCTGCATTTTAAATGAAAGCAAAAAGTAAATAATTTGAGTAATTAATAATAAAGAAACCACTCAAAAAGTGTTTGAATTCATAACATGTACATGTAAATGTACACAATGCAAAAGCTTGTAACCTCAACTGGATATCTAAGAAATGGAGATACTGACTACCTCTCACACTGAGCTAAAGTTGGATACTAACTAAAAGATTTTCTTTAGCGCTTTGGCCCTCTCTTCCCTTCCTCACATTGCTTTCATAAACACTTTTTCAGTATCTGTGCTGCTTCTTTATCACTATTGCTGAAAATTCTCAATGACAATGAAATATGTGTAAGGATTTTTGACTGGAAAAGCATTGGATGTTTGTTTTTCTGCTGTAGCGAATCTGGTGTTGCTATGTTGTTGAGTGCTTTGTTGTATTGTAAGCTGCTGCTCTCTCGTCCCACTTCGTATTACTATTAATTTTGAGTTCTGACCCTCTACTCATGGCTATTCTAAACTCTTCCTCGATAGCTCTCATGCTTATTCATCTCAAGGGATATGAAGCATTTTGTCCACGCAGTTTAATTGGTTCTCATTTCCGCTGAAGCTCTTTTGCTATTGCTTTTGAAGAACCGCAGTAGTTCTCAAGTTCTCTTTAGTAATAGTTTCTTTTTGGCTTTTATTATTTTATAAAGGAATTACATCATTGAAAGTAATAAAAAGTAAGGTATTTCCTTATCTTACGTTTTGCATGATTTCTCGAATTTCATGAATTTGATTTAGTTCATCATAATTTTTTTTCATTTTAGATGACGCAAAACTATTCAATGTTTAACTTTTATTTATAGGATGTTGTTGTTTTTCTAATCAATAATTGGAATTTACAAGATGAAATAATTGAAAGTGTTCTATTTTAATTGTGTGATGATAGCAAGTCTTCATCGGTATTGGATGATGAAGGCTTTAGCCCATCAGACATTAATAATCTGCACATCTTTGTTCATAAAATCATTCAAGAGTTATAGAAGAAGCATGTAATATAAAAAATGTTTTTTAATGGGTGTGGGGTAAATCCGCTATCCTCAGCCA
Source organism: Ladona fulva (assembly GCA_000376725.2). Classification (NCBI taxonomy): domain Eukaryota; kingdom Metazoa; phylum Arthropoda; class Insecta; order Odonata; family Libellulidae; genus Ladona; species Ladona fulva. Next base: position 432,197 of record KZ308796.1, read on the forward strand.
AAGGTATATTTTGCAGAGCAGATATATCTGCTTTCTGCTTCCAAAGGGTTGAGATAATTTAGGTTTAGATCTGTAGCATGTGTGTCACTAGTGGCAGGGGGTGTGTTAACACCTTACCTAATATACCCTATTACCTTTCTGATGCTATGCGGAAAGAATGACCAAAAGTAACTATCTGTTTTAGTGATCAATTCCTTGTAACGGTTTGTCGATGCCTGTCAGAGATCATGCTCCTCTTTTACTGGAATCAGACCTTCTACTTCACCATAAAATTCTAAACCAATGAATTTTTGAAAAGGTTGCATTGGTAATCTAATGTTCTCACCTGGAGTGACATCCACCTGAGTGATTCTATCATAGCATTAACACTACTGTTGAACCTGGAATCTCCACTGACAAAACAGCCTGCTATACGTTGAAACATCTCTAAATCTAACCCTGCATCATGTGGATCCCAAATTGCAGTATTCGAGGATGGGTCAAATGAGAGAAAAGTAAGTAATTTCTTTGATGGGCTTTCATCAGGGTTCTCCTCGTTAATGTTTGTGTTCGATTCGTCTTTCCTATAGCATATCGATTATGTTCTGCTAACAACAAACTACTGCTGAGTGAAACTCATAGGTATTAATTGTGGCGTGCAAATTCTAAGGGATATCCTGAAATGTGGTATTGTATGCTAATAACGTTTGTGGAACACGTGAAAGACATAGCAATGCACTCATTTATATTCAAATCAACCAATCCTTGCACCAATGTTAGAGTACATTGCTAAAAAAGTGGGCTACAACAATGATTTTAAAGTAACTGAAGTTTGGTTGCCTCAGTGAAAATCAATTTGCAATATCAAATTAAAAGAATAATAAAACTAAGAAGTGTGGTTAGTGTCAGTGCCAGCGCTGGACTATGGGAAAATACAGAATTTCCAACTCGTTTATAGAATGTCAGGTTGGTTGATATTTGAACACTGATGAAACTGGCCTCTGTTATCGTTTTTGCCCGTTGGTGGCACATTGCATAGTCTAAGTATAAAAGGGCAATGGACTGCATTACTGGGTAATGCTATACAAATATCACAGATTCTAAAACTACCAATCACAGTGCTGTCAATAAGACTCCACAATTTAAAGTGTTACAAGCGGAGGGTTATTAATTTATTGATTTTTTATATTATTACTGTTATTATTTTTATATTTGTTTTATTATTTAAATATTTGTAATTACATTTTGTTTTCATTTCATATAATTATTTTATATAATTCACATTTCACATTCATGTTGAAAATATTTATTGTTTTTTAATAGGAATTCTCTTTATTGTGAACATTTCTCACTGGGCCTAAGTATCCTAGTCCCAATCAGGGACAAAACAAGAATTTTCATTGGTGGAGGGGGACTTAACTTAAGAATTGTAACAAATAATCTTTTGAACCCCTTCCAATTTGTGATGCAATGTGAAATAATTGATCATTATCATAGCAAAGCATTACCAATAAAGATATAATTAAGCATACAAATATTTGTTAATGATACCCTTGAAAATTTGGTTCTGAATGAAATATTTGTAGAAATTTGGGGGAGCTTAAGCCTGCCAGTCAGCCCCCTGAGTGCGCGTCCCAATGTGTCTCACTTAAGAGGAATTGACTTGACTGTAAGACTATTATCAAGTAAACCTAATGCTGTTTTGATTTATATGCAAGTAAAACATGTTGTACTAGGTGAATGTAAGCGTAATGCTTTGTTCACATTGAGGTTATGCACGATACGTGATATATCCTTAGTAATACATCATTATTGATGGTTCACCGGTGGGGTTTGCACAGGAATGTTATGATTTGGGTGACAAATAGCTGGCAAGGGCTCCACTATCAGTTTTACAGTCGCAATCTTGAACTTATGTCATAACGAAGATGTTGTTGTGGCATTCTTGTAGGTGAATGGAATTAAAAGAAGGAACCCAACTTTGCAATTCTATATATTCACTTGACTGGTATTGCTGTCACATATCGCATGGAAAGTTTCAATTCATCACACTTTCATGCATGACTTTCAGCACTAAGATACTGAGGAAATCTCTAGAAACATAGCTAATGAGTTAGAAATCGTCAATCAGGAGTAAAATTCTCTGGATATATATTGCCGTTATTAAACACATAGAACATACTCCCTCCTTACACTCAAGGAGAGATAAATCTAAATGTTTCTGATCTCAAATAACTCATGAACAGTTCTATACAGTTATTCTCCAACAACTGACAGTGAGGTTTTTGGGTGAGTCTGCTGCATGGCATATCCTAGACCAACTTAGTTCAAAGATCTTAGTTCACAGAGGCTCCCTTTTTCTTACAGAAAAATAATATATGACAATAAATATTTATACTTCATATCCCATAGATTAAACTTGGTATATCATTTTGGTGGAAGGGATAAACAAAGGTGGAAGTTTAAATAAATATTCTAGTGGGCCACTCTCAAAAAGGACTAAACTGATGAAAGGAACATTTTATGACTAAGCACTGGCCCAATAGCCTCATATGTCAGTCCGCCATTCTTTTTAAACCACTCAAAAAGTGTTTGAATTCATAACATGTACATGTAAATGTACACAATGCAAAAGCTTGTAACCTCAACTGGATATCTAAGAAATGGAGATACTGACTACCTCTCACACTGAGCTAAAGTTGGATACTAACTAAAAGATTTTCTTTAGCGCTTTGGCCCTCTCTTCCCTTCCTCACATTGCTTTCATAAACACTTTTTCAGTATCTGTGCTGCTTCTTTATCACTATTGCTGAAAATTCTCAATGACAATGAAATATGTGTAAGGATTTTTGACTGGAAAAGCATTGGATGTTTGTTTTTCTGCTGTAGCGAATCTGGTGTTGCTATGTTGTTGAGTGCTTTGTTGTATTGTAAGCTGCTGCTCTCTCGTCCCACTTCGTATTACTATTAATTTTGAGTTCTGACCCTCTACTCATGGCTATTCTAAACTCTTCCTCGATAGCTCTCATGCTTATTCATCTCAAGGGATATGAAGCATTTTGTCCACGCAGTTTAATTGGTTCTCATTTCCGCTGAAGCTCTTTTGCTATTGCTTTTGAAGAACCGCAGTAGTTCTCAAGTTCTCTTTAGTAATAGTTTCTTTTTGGCTTTTATTATTTTATAAAGGAATTACATCATTNTGGAAATTGGATTAAAAGAGGCAGATTTTGATGCCAGGAAACAGTGTTTCTTGAGAGATATACATCAGTTCAAAGAAAACTGCAACTAATTCCTGATTTCCTTGAAAGTATCACTTTCTTATTTTTCCATGTTTATTTAATATTGATTGAATCACAGTATGCTGTTCGGAATTACTTTTACTGTAGATTGAAAGTTTTCAATTATAATTATTGCCAACTTTCTCTCTCTGTGCTCTCTCTAAGCTCATGCTCTTTCACCATAAGAAATACATGGGGCCATAAGATTAACATTGTAATTTCAAGATGTTATACGGAGTATATAAGATAAGAAGGGATGCTCTTGGGAATCTTAATCCTGGCCACACTGAGTCAAGGGAGGCAAGTGTTGGTGATTGAGATGGAAGAAGCCAAGGGGAACACCAATGCCATCTATTGGAGATAAGACGTGAAAAAAAGTGATATCAAAACCTCCCGTAAGGTCAGCCCTCTACAAGATTATTCTATGTTAAGGGCAGTGGATACAAGCCATTCGATGCTTGAAAGATGTTGCTACACTTGCATACATTTTTTGTTAGGTTCATGCAAACCATAATGGAGAAATAAATTAGAGAACATACATAAAAATCTATCTCTTTCATTGTAGTGGTTTCATTTGCTTGGCAATAAGAAGTGATAAGAAAATCTTCTGGGACATAATTTTAGCTTAATCCTTTATCTTTGAATCCAGGCACTTTCTAAGTGCGTAAGTTTCACACAAATTCCGTAATCATGTAATTTGAGCAACATGTCCAGTGCATTCCACAGTAAATAGTTTGAAAGAGCTTTGGCATTAGGGTAAGTCACCCCTCCACCGCATACCTTCTTCCTCTTCTCACACGTGACCATCATAACGGAAGAAAGGGATTAAGAAGAAAGGATCTTTTCTGAGGCTCTGAAAGCCTTCTTCAGAGGAAGAAAGCAGAGGTGCAATATTGGGATATCGGCAACATGTTATGCAGCTCAATCTTCCGTAGACAGGCATGCCTCATCTTTCGTGGTGTTACTTACCGTGCGTTTAGCCATTTTGTGGTTAAAGATCATGAAGTACCATTTGCTGTTTTTGATAATTACACTGAAAAAGATTGATTGCATTATACTATCACAGAATACCTACTTGCATGCTCTTTCAGACAAACGTAGAAACATCATTGGATGGATGAATAAAGAGATGAGTAAAACAAATGGGGACATACATAAATAGAGAAAATATGACTATACAGTGGAACAGTGAAATATCTGCTGGAGAACATCTTCCTAAAGTGTTTTTATAGGAAAATTCATGAACTTGAATTTAACAATTGCGTTCGTTGTACCCCTGTATAACCATAAAAGTTTTTCAAATTCCATTTCTTTAATCGTGTACCTCACATTTTGAATAGAAACTATTACGAGTTGATGGTGGTGTCTTGTTAAAAGAAAGGTTGAGGAAGGCAAGGGGAAACCACCTCGACCACCACAAATTTATCCCTAGCAATTATTATGTGCCAATATAAGAATATTGTAAGTGGCGTAAACGGGACTCAGCCCACTATGGGGAGTGTTATGCCTGGCAGTGATAGGAGTAAGACTATCTCGGTCGCCATTCCACAAAACCCTTACTCAGGAAGCGACAAGAAAAGAAGAGAGAAGATGGCTAAGGAAACAAGGATGGGAACTTGGAATCTTAGGACAATGCTTAGGAAAGGGAAGTTGGAAAATGTAAAGGTAGAAATGAAGAGGTCCAACATTAACATACTAGGGCTATGTGAAGTGAGATGGAAGGATGGGGGTGATTTCTGGAGCGATGATGTTAGAGTAATTTTTAGTGGGGGAAATACTAGCCAGAGAGGAGTAACAGTAGTGATAGACAAAAAGTGGGAAAAGCAGTGATAGCCACAGAGCTAATAAGCGACCGGGTTATGTCAGTAGAACTAAAGGCTGAGCCAGTAAACACGGTGATAGTTCAGGTGTACTTGCCCACTAGCGAACATAGTGATGATGAAGTAGAACTTGTTTATGAACAAATAGAAGAAGTAATGGGAAGGGTTAGAGGCAATAAAAACCTAATTGTAATGGGGGACTGGAATGCAGTAGTTGGGCAAGGCAAAGATGTAGAAGAAGTGGGAGGGTTCGGACTAGGAAATAGAATTGAAAGGGGACAGAAATTAGAAGACTTTTGCAAGAGTAATAGCCTCTGTATTACAAACACACTTTTTCAGCGCCATAAAAGAAGGAGGTACACATGGAAAAAGGCAGGAGATACAGATAGGTACCAAATTGATTACATTTTGGTAAGAACAAGGTTTAGAAATAAAGTTAAAAATTCAAGAAGTTACGCTGGTGCTGATGTTGACTCAGATCATATGAATAGCGGGTGAAAGGGGTGAATAGGAAGAAAATATCAAGGTAGGGTTAACAGGCTCTAAGGAGAGGTGGAGTAAAACAGCGGGGGTTGGGTTAAAGAGATGCGACAGATAGCAACTGTGCAGGTGCAGGATTTCAAGTTGCAATGTTTTCTAATAGTCAATGAATATGCATTCTCAAGGTAAATATCTAAAAGTTGAAAGATTTGATCAAACATATCATAAATGATTAGAGAACTATTCGTTTATGGGGCAAGGACCTGTGATAACGACATATGCTGTGGGAAGCCAAAATGATTGGGAAGTAGGAGAAGATTAGCACTATCATCAGAGAAACAACTTTATTTGGTATTTAGAATCATACTTCGCTAACCAGCGGTGAGAAACCTTTTGAACCGAAAACAATAAGGATCGAACTTGATTCTACACCATGCTAAACGATTCTTGACATAACATCACAATTCCATGGAAGAACTTCTCTTCATAAGAAGAGTGGTAACTTTACGAAGGATTTGGGTTTATTGCCGTCTCGAAGACTCGACAGCAGCATTTCTTCGAACTAAATTCGGTAGGTGCGAAAGACGGCTAGTTTAAATGTTATCCAATCCCCTTAACAGTTTTGGCTTATGAACATTTGGGATGGCAAACCTCTTCCAGGAATATGAATTGAGGTTCTACTGTACTTCTGTCATTAGGGTCAGATTGTAAAGATGTGGAATCCTTCAAAAACAACAAAACTACCTAAAACGTTTTCTTATTGTGCAGGTACCCCAAGAATAACTTTCAGTGGTATGTTGCTGGAGTAGTTAGCCATGGAGAAGGATGTGCTAGACCAGATGAACCTGGAGCTTACACAAGAATTAGCCTCTACTTGGAATGGATAGAGAAGCAAATAGGTGAGTATATCTGTCAAACTTTTCCTTTCAAGTATGGTGATTATTTTTTGACCCAGAATTTGGACATAAATGAATCATCTTTATAGGGATCTGGCAAATTTATTAAATATAATTTGTTAATCCAGAATCCAACAAGGATAAGTTATATTACTAGGAGATGATTTTAATGAAAGATTTTGAAGAAGAAAATTATTGTCTCACAATTGTCAGTTCATTGAGTAGGAACCTTATAAATAGGAGCAAGAGATACACATAATATTTTTAAACTCTTAGTTTGCAATATAGATCAATTTAAAGTACTCACTCATGCATAAGGATATTTTTAAATTAAATTAATGAGTATTTACAAGAATATTGTTCTTAATTAAATTTTTCATCATAATATGTGGAATGAAAATTATGCAGAAACATTCCATTGGTATAATGTTCAAAAATTGTGATATTTAGGAATTTCATAATGATGTGTTGATAGTCAATTTTCCATACAGAAATATTTTCACATGCAAAAGTTCCTACTTTTAAAACTATAAGTTTTTCAGCTAGGAACTCCAAGTATTTTCAAGAATCTCAAATTCCTCTTTACTGCATGGAGTGTTAAAGAGAACTATTGATTATATTGTTTGTTAATCTGTATATCTATTTAACCTTCCGGCGGGCATGCCCTTTTCCATCCCACGAGCAGGCGCGCCGTATACACAGTACACTGCGCGCATATTCCTACTTTTATGCGATGTTATCTTAAAAAAGAGTAGTTTTTCTACAAATAATAACACACTACTTGTTTGTTGATAATTAAAATTTATTTTAACCACATTTTCTATAAGTCATCAATAGAGATCACCCTTAATTACAGATTCCTTCTCTGCGTGTCTAGCTCGCCGACGAATCTTCTTGTTCGTTTTCTTCCAGGCACGGGTGGCAAGTAATGGTGGATTTGGAATGTTTCTTACAAACAAATCTTCCACATTTATGACATTTTATAGTGGAAGTGTTATTTACACAGAGCTTACATCGTCCACGTTTGGCTCCCCCGTCGGCAATCTTTTGCTCTACCTGCGGGTGATAGCGCTTCAGATGCGCTGACAAATCTGCTGGTAAAGTAAAGATCGTAGATCTCATGACCAAGTGCTCTTTCATTAGGCCCATGGCTAAATCTTTCATGAATATCCTTCTTCTATATTGTTCTTTCTCATTATGTTTAGTGAAAAACAAAATTTGAGAATTTATTCCTGCTATGTTCATAAGGGCGAAAAACAAAGCAAGGGGCCATCTCCTTGTAATTCTTGCTACGGAGTATGCTGCACACATCTTATCGACTGTATTGACTGCTCCCTTAGTGCTATTGTAATCTAAAATGATAATTGGCTTTTTCGTTTTCTACATCCGGTGAATCATGCATGCTGGACAGTAAAATTACGGCTTTGTTTACTCGTGGTACGTACGAGACCAAAGTTGCGTTCTTCTGGAAACCAAATAGAGAAGAATTGACTTTCCTCGAATTATTTGGTTGAAATTCACTCGGAATTTCACACTTGTTTTTGCGTATTGTCCCTAGTAGAGTTATTTTTTTTGTTAGAAGGTAATGGGCTAAGGAATAATTCGTGTACCAATTATCCATTGTCAAATTATGATTTCCATTTTCAAACGGTTGAACAAGGCGTTTTACAACCTCAGAGGGAGAATTGAAGACTTTATATTTTCCATCCATTTGATGTCCACAATACACTTCCAAATTGCCCGTATAAAACAATTTTGAATTGCAACAAAGAAAGAGTTTTAGCCCACACTTTGCCGGCTTACTTGGCATATACTACACAAAGCTACAGCGACCTCTAAATGAGTGTAGCATTTCGTCTACTGTCATATATTCACCTATCGTATACTGTTTTTTCAGGTTACCAACAAATTGATCTAAAATTTTTCGTATAGCTGCTAGTTTATTGGTCTTTCTTCAGACTTCCCTTGTTGTAAAATCATCGAATCGAATGCAACGTAGTAAAAACAAAAACCTCCTATAACTCATGATAGCTCTAAGAGCAATGATTCCAGTACCATCTGGATTCCACAGTTCTAAAACATTGGTATGATGACCATGTTTGATGGCAATTAGGAAAAGGGCTCCGAACAACGCAAGAATTTCTGTTACTGAAGTAACTCTGGCATCCCTATCTCTAGAGTAATTCACCTCAGTGCATTTACGCTCTATGTATAAATTGGTAAATTTCACAATATCCTCAACCATTTCACCATCAACCATTTTTTGAAATGCACTGACTTCATCGGTAATATCAATTGCACAGGACTTCAGGCCGGGTTGAATCTTGCAAATGTTCTTTCCCTTAGTTTTAGTTTTCACTGTATATGGAGTTTTCTTACACAAGAAGGCATCCTTGGCAGGGGAGACCTTCAGGTTTTTAGATTTACCCCTTTTGGGATAAGATGCCTGCAGCGCCTTTTTGCCGACGAAATAATCCTTCCTCTGAGCTGTAATGGTTTCGGGAAGCTTGTCCTTAGAAGCCTCTTCTTCCGAATTGCTTTCTAATTTGTCCTGAAGTATGACTTCATTTTTGTCTTCAGAGCCATCATCATCGTGTTCTTTTTCCTCCTCAAAGAAGTCCAGAAGAAACCTCGAAGCGATCATGCTATGGCTTCTGTGAGGATTATCAGACGTAGATTCCAAATAATAGCTCAGGAAACTTTCCACAGAATAATAAGAATATAATTTCATTTTATGGTATCAGGAGTAAATTGTGAATACACTTATGTGGAAGGAATATCCATTTCTAAAGTATCACACGTCAACATCCACAGCAGTCTGCATTGCACAGAGTTCACTCACCACCCAAATGCTTTATTATCAGCTAGTTCAACTGCTGTTCAAAGAAGATTAAGATAAACATCCTTTAATTTTAAAATTCAATTTCCATAAAAGTTAATAAAAATCAATTGATATTCAAATCGATGAAAATTATGGGTAATTAAACTTACGTAAAGGAATTATCCTGCAAAACTGCGTTCAGCAGAGCAGACTTCTCCAAAAGTTTTCCTTTCGTATCTTCTCCAAATACTAAATCGCAAAAAGATGTCCACGCTCTACAAAGGCTAACCAAACAATGAAAGAATAGCAAAGGGTTCAGAGTCGGTACAGTTACGGTAAAAGGGTTTTCCATAGCGAAAACCAGCCCCCGTGTACGGAGTACGCGTACGCGCCTGCCGGAGGGTTAATAATACAGTGAAATAATTAGTTATATTTTAATAGGAATAAAATAACCTCTTAAAATATGATGACACCTTTACTCCAGAATGGTGTTTGATAAGAAATAATTTAAGTGACACATTGAAATATTGTATTTAAGGTAAGGTTGTGAGATATCAGCTGAACTCAACCAAAAATAATTAACATTATTATTTCAGACAATCATAACCATTCATCATCATCATCTCCTAAGCAAGAATGCCCAGGATTGGTGTGCACTATGGGAGCTGGACGTTGTGTGCCAAAGAAGAAGATCTGTGATGGTATTGTAGATTGTCTTGGAGCTGAAGATGAAATAGGATGTACGCATAGGAATTATCACAAACCTAAAGCAAGCTCACTGTCACATATGATACCAATTGTGAAAAATCCTCTTGAAGAATATTTACAATTTATGTCCCCATTTCGTTCTAAGGAAGGGAGATTGACAGCAGACACAACTAATGAAGACAAAAAAGAAAAATTACATGGCACATCTTCTGAAATAAAGAACAGTGACAAGGAATTATTGTTGAATGATTCCTCAGTAGTGAAGGCTGAAAACAGAAAATTAAATATAAGCAATTCGAGGCAATCTGATAACTTTTTCCTTAATGATTTTGATGAATATGACTTGCAGGAAGACAATATTGAAAGTAGTAGTACTTTTGTTGAAGAAGACTACAATCAAGGAAGTCCAACTTTTTCGAGTAGTTTTGAGTCACAGTCAGACAATATTGGAAACCTTGAAGCTTCAGAAGGTTTTATTACTTCAGTTGGTGGGAGTGAAGAAGTCTTAACAAGTGGGGAAATGATAAAAACTACTATTGAAATGGAAAAAGAAGGTATGAAGTTGACTGTGCATAGCTCGAAAAAAACTGAGGATAATTTAGATAATGGGAACAGTACATCAAGTGAAGCTTCAAAGAAATTGGATACTGATACCAGTAATGGTAATGGGGCAGGTATTATTCATTTTCAAGATGATGAAGATAATTTGGAGGATGCATTTAATACTTCATCCACTAATACAAGTAACCAGACTTTGATATCATCTACAATAATTCCCCCTAGAAAAAAAGGGATGGGTGCTCAAGTAACTAATTCTACAAGTGCATATGGGGAAACCCTCATGCTCATTCCCATCTCAGCTGGTGGTGAAGGTTTTACAAGTGAGCTGAGTTCATCTTACTATCACGATGGAGATGGAAATTTAACAGATTCAGAGAAAGTATATACCAATGGTAAATCTTACAGCTTGTATGATAGTGGCCAAGATATAATAAATAATAAAACTCAACCGGTAAATAACACATTTATAATTAAAACTGAAAACATGGATTCTGAAAATAAAAGATTCAATGTCAGCTTCTCAGGACAGTCTGATTCTGGAGTTTTTGAAATTTTTGATTTAAATAATAACACTACAGGATGTGATGATGCTATTGTAGAAGAGAACTACTTTTCTAGCTCATTTAGTGAAGAAAGTCAAACATTCACCCCCAACTTTGGAACCAAAATAGATGGAAATTCAGATTTTTCAATATTAACTAAGGAAAGTGAAGAAACCACATCAAGTACTAAAATCTTCCCAATTGAAAACTTGGATGGATCAAGTAAAAGTGGCTCCAAGGAGGAAAATCTCTTTATCCAAGAATCCACTGATCAAAATTTTGATCATTTTGATTCAGAGAGCTTTCTCTCCTCCATAGAGGATGACAAAAATTATTCAGGTGATTCACAAAATTCTACTTTATTTCCAATTACTGGAGGAAAAGTTACAACTTCCCAAACACTACTCAGTAATGAAAAAAGTTTTCACAGCCACTTGGAGGCCAAGAGTAATGTGACTTTTATAACTGTTCATAAAAACTTGACTGAAGAAGTCACCTCAAGGAAACCTATTTATCTTTCAAATGATTATTTAATAATGAATGATAGTTTTCTTATCAGTCCAATTGCTAATGAAGAAAAGAACCATTCAGGAGAAGTAAATACATTGGAATATGGCAGCACATCAAAAAATATTTTTTTATCGGATGAATACTTATCCTCCACTTATGGAGCACCTTACGCAGTATTTTCTGAGGAAATCTTAGCGACAGAAAGTTCTGCTATAGAGCAGTCATCTGAAGAAGACATCAGGATTAAGCTAGTAAGCCTACCAGAAGTTGAATCTTCAGAGCTAATTCAGACAGAGAATAAATCCCATCCATCATTTCGAGAAGAGGATGATTTAATTCCTATTCAAACTATGATACCTTTTAGTGATTCAGATTCTCAAAATTCATTGCAGAGCTTTAGTGTCACATATGATGAAACTGGTATCACTACAGAATATAGTGATCACATTCCCAGTGAAGTTGATTACCCAGATTCTATAAATATCTCAGAAAGTCATTTTTATCCAATGACTGATTCTTATAGTGATACTAATCATGATGATCATCCTGAATTCCATTGTGTCAGGTATCTTTGTCTATTTCTGTTTTCTGAATGCGAGGGCTGTATGATAAGTACCTGTGTTAGGCAAGAAAATGCATTTTTTTAACTTCTTTATAAATTTATTTCTCAATATAGTCAATATAATCTATATATGCTTTTAACTCAATACATTTAGTCCAGCCATATTCTAACTTTTTCAAGCCATCCAAAAAATGTTTTGTCCAACTCTGCAAAATAGGCCTCTGTTGTGGCGATGACTTCCTTGTTGGATGTGAATCACTTTCCCCCAAGCCATATTTGCAAACAAAAAGAAATCACATGGGGCCAAATCTGGAGAATAGGGTGGATGAGGTAGTAATTTGTACCGTAATTCTACCAGTTTTGCTGCAGCGATTGTAGATGAGTGAGCTGGTGTGTTGTCATGATGGAAGAGCACTTTTTTCTTTGCCAAATGGGGCCATTTTTTCCTCAATTCAGCATAGAATTGGTCCAATAAATCAGCATAGTACTGCCCCGTGATTATCCTTCCCTTCTCCAAATAGTTGGTGAAGATGATGCCTTGCAAATCCCAAAAAACGGTGGCCATTACTTTTCCGGCCAATGGAACCGTTTTTGCCTTCTTTGGAGCAGGTTCGCTGGGTGAAATCCACTGTTTTGACTGTTCTTTCATTTCTGGCATGTAGTAATGGATCCATGTTTCGTCAACAGTCATGAAATGCCGTAGAAACTCTTTTGGATTGTGCTTAAACATGTCCAAACAGTGCTCCGAAGTTGTCAAGCGATTCCATTTTTTCTCCACTGTGAGCAAAGGCGGCATCATGCCGATAGCTTTCTCATGCCCAATTTTTTGTGTAGGATAATTTGTATGCATTCAATTGAGATGTCAGCAATCTCTCTGATCTTAAAAAGGCGATCTGCCAGCATGAAATCATGGACTTATTAACCATATCCTCTGTAGTCACCTCAATCGGATGGCCTGGGCGCTCTTCATTTAAAACGGATGTTCGGCCATGCTTAAATTCATTAAACCAATATCTGATGGTAGTCATCAAAGGTGCATGGTTCTTATAAACAGCATGCAACTTCACCTTGATTTCCTCACATGTCTACCCATCCAAAAAAAAATAGAATCACTGATCGATATTGCTCTTTCTCCATGGTGGCAAAAAAACACGAACTTGACTACTTTCAACAGCTATCAAAACAAAACTACTTGATTAATCTATCTGAAATTTTGATAGTCATATATCTAAAGATGGCGTTAAATTATGGCATACGCATTTTGTGTCAGTGGTGCCATCAGTCGCTAAACACGGGTACTTATCATACAGCCCTCATATTTATCATTAATGTTGTAGCTGCATTGATCTAATACTGTGTATTTTATTTTACCTTCTTTTAAAAATCAGATTCTATCAAAATATACCTGGAAATAGAAAATGTGATCGTATAAAAGATTGTGAAGACGGTTCAGATGAATGGAATTGCTCCTGTAAGGATATTTTGGTCTCTTCAAAAAAAAATATGTTTATCTGTGATGGAATATTAGACTGTGGAGATTTAACAGATGAAAGCAAATGTGGTAAGTTGCGTTGTCTATTGAAAACATTCAAAATGTCTTACTTTTATATATGCAAACTTTAGCATGCAGTAAGCAACACTTAATGACTTTATATTCCTTTTTTAGCAAGAAGCTTCTTCCTATTTTCACTGGAAAGCTCTTTGTAGATTGAAATATTTTGATTTTGTTAGCATTGCTAGTAGATTGCTAAATGAGCAATTCAGACAATGGCTTCTCCAACATGACTCAGACATTCAAAAACAATAGACTTTGTGAATCTGCTCAAAGATGTTCAACTAAAAGCCAGAAATACTTTGATTTAATTATATTATTCTTTATTTAATTACCCTTTAATGTAATTACACTATTTACACTGGTTCTCTTGACTTCAATGCATCAGTTATATCCAATATGTTGTTGATGTAGTTAATTATTTGGTGGCTGGATTACATATTGGTAAACAAACTACACAATAACATATAGTGAATTTTGACAGAGAAGAGGATTTGAAGTGTTGTGTATGTAAGACTATGATGTTTATTTGACACTCCTATCATTTTCTTTACATAGAAGTGAGGCTATCTTCCTTGGGTACAGTAAATATGCATCCTTCCTTTCCATTTTTCTATTGGCCCCTTCACTTATCAAATTCCTCTCATTTGAAATTATTCAGTTGCTTGGCTATTTAATAGATTCCTGTATTAGCCATGGGAAATTTCTCCCTTCCTTGGATATGACTTTGGTCTTCTCTAAATTGATGTGAAGTCCAGGTTCTGAACAAGTGTGTTCTGTGGTCGCTGACAGTTTTGCTTAAATGGTCTGCATGCATGGCATCACATTGCTCTTTTTAAGTCACCCATTTTGAAGTCTCTAGCAAAAGTCTTCCAGCAAATCCCTGAAACGTGAATTCTTATATACTAAACTGTGTATGAATATCATCTGTTCCCAGACTATTTTCTGTGAGGAGGGAGACATCATAATCCACCTTGTTGGTTGGCTGATTATCTAGTATTGGAATCTCACACGACTTCCTTTCCACCGCTCATGTGACCTTTCATCATCAGTAACCTTAAGATTGTCTCAAGGATTGTCAAACTCTTGACTGGCAGCAAGCTGCTGGTGCAGGTGTGTGTGTTTTTTGTGTGCTTGTCAGTGTAAATACTGTGGCAAAACTTCTTCTGAATGATGCTGTGTTATGTGTTTTTGCTCACAAACTCTAAGTAAAGCCCACAAGAATCAAATATCTATGACTCTTTTGTTGGTACCAACCACATCACTGTATTTGATTCATAATTCAAGGGGAATTTGATTCGTCTTTCTCTTGATTTTTCTGGGTATTATGTAGTATTTCTGGGTATTCTTGTATTATGCATATTCACTATATTTCAAAGTTATATGTTTGCTGTTAATTATATAATGCTGCTTATTCTTATCTCCATCCAAGAAGGGAATCTAATAAAATCTGTTATTTATGCTGCAAGTGATATTAGAGCACACTTGGTCAGAGCCTGGACGTGACATCAACATTGAGAAGACCAAAATCATCTCCAAGAAACCAAGATCCTTAAACTCCCAACTCAGCTGAAACCTCTTTACTTAATTCTTAAATCAGTTAATTCCTTAAAAATACCTAACTATATTATAAATATTATTATATTAAAAATACCTAACTATATTATAAATATTATTATATTAAAAATACCTAACTATATTAGAATTATAAATATGTTTTGGATTTAACAATATCAAGCTAAGATAAAGTGATAAAAATTTTTAAATCACTACATTTCAGTTTATTATCGTAATCTTAGTTTCCATGAAACACAATGATGAGGATTTAAACCTCAAGTTAGTTAAAAATGCAGAGGATTAATAAGGATATATCATTATCTTTTCAAAATAAATTTGGCTAATATAGTGGTATGACTTTTTAAGTAAATGTCACATTACATTTCACTTTTATGTAGCAACTTGTACCCTAGTAGCACAAATTGGTTGGTCAAATTGGCAAGCTGTTGTCACCCACTACCATCTGGCAGACCATCTGGAATGGTGGCCTACCTAACAGTTGGCCAACTAACAATTTCCCAGCATTGGCCCAACGAACAACTGCAATGGAGGCCCAACTGTAAATTCACTTGCCCTTTGTTGGCCCAATGATGAAGTTACTCTTTGCTAACGTTAAAACATTTCCTTTGCTAACATTAAAAATTTCCTTTGAAACGTCGGACACAAGCTACCTGACCTGGTGGAGAGCCCACGAAGAATTTATTCACATAATATGCCAGGAAAGCACCAGATCCTTCATTAAAATAACTCTTTACCAGTAGCAATATACACCTTTCTGATTAAATTTGGAATAATGTTGCTAGGAATTAAATTTTGAACATCGACAGATATGTGCAACAAAAATTTGTTATTTATTTTCTATTTCTAATGTATTACATAAAAACAAATTACTACAGTTAACTTAAATCAGAATAATAAATTATCAACATATAGAACATTGTCCAGTGTGATAATCAATTGGCACAAATGTCTGTCATTGGATCTCAACAGGTCTGTCTGAAAATTGAGAAAAAGAGCAGGTGGGTCGATACAAAGTGCTTGAATATGGTACTCTTAATGCTGAATAGGCTATCAATTTATGATTAGTTATTAGAAGTATTACATAACTAGATATTCACTATTTGCATGAAATTAAATTTTGGATGAAATACATTATATAAACAGCTAAGATGTTAATGGCCCACAAAACAGGATACTCCACTTTTTCATTGAACAGCAATTTAAACAATAGGTATCTTAACCATATAAATGTTAATTTGACTAACCTTGACTAGTGTTGAAATCTCAGAAGTAATCCAACTGAATGGACCAGGTATTTTTGCCAGACACTAAATCCACAGCAAACATTTCCAGCATTTTCAAAACTACTACCAAACTACTATAGTAGCGCAATGGTGCGGCAGCGTTAGTAAGTTAAAATGAAAAATAAGAAGAATTTCCCAAATAATATTCTAAGCTAATCCACTTCACTTTCATGTGTCAATAAATAAACCTTAAAAATGTACCTGGTGTTTTTAATAGTTTCACAGATGTTCACTGTTTATTGTTGAATTTTCGGTATTCATTGGGCATGCCATGTCTGCTTGGCGCATGGGCAGTACCACAGAGCAGGATCCACTGCAACCACTGCGTGAAATGAAATGGGGATTTGCGAATTAGCATTTTTGGAGTGGAATTGGTGGCAAAGGACTCAGTCGCATGCTACTAGAAAATAATGGTGGATGTGTATGTAAGAAATCCTAATATATACACATCTTTCCTATACGTTATTGCAGGAAAATTGAACATCGTATATTCAAACGCCAACCCAGACGCATGTTGTCTATTTGAATAGACGATATAACTCTGGGAAATTCAGGCCAAAATTACTTGAGCAATTGTTAGCACATAGCAAAAAATGAAACTCAAAATACCTCTGAATAATAATTATTGCAATAAATTATTGGAGGTGTGACAAACAAATGTAAAACTTGTTTATTCTTCTTTGTATACAGCTGACAATTGTTGGCAAAAATAAGTTGGCCAAATGTCGGCAAAGTCACCTATTTCTTCTGTAATTTGGTTGTAAATTATCTGCTGGCCCAATGTAGGCAGTTAGTGTGTGGTTAGTTTTCAAATTAACCGTTTCCCAACAGTGCCTACATTATGCCAACATTGGCCTAACAAGCTGTGCTACTAGTGTACCTGAGCCGTCACGGAGAGATATTTTTATAAATAAATAAAATTCATGAAAAATAATAATTTAAGTTAATAAAATGAAAGAATCACAATTATTAATTGTTTATCACCAGGGTTTTGCAAAAAAAATGAATTTTACTGTCATGCTAGCTTGAAGTGTATAGCAGATTACAAAGTATGCAATCAGGAAGTGGACTGCAAGTATGGAGAGGATGAAATGTTCTGTTGTAAGTATATATGCTAATGAATCTCATTCTAATATATTGCAAAACTTTAAGATTTCTATTCATTCATTTTACATGTCTCCATTTTCATAGAAAATTTCCACTGAAAATTTCAGATGCCCTGACAGATGGTCACTCACTTTATTTGAATGAAATAAATCAACCTGTATTTAGAAATGAAGGGATTTTGGGTGTATCTAAAGAAGGGGAGTGGAACTTATTCTGCTCAGATGATGAAGATGCCATTGGATCACGATTAGCTTCTAGCGCCTGCTCAAGCCTGAATTTCAAGTATTTTCATCTTTTTAACATATTTAAATAACAGTCTAAAGATAATTTCATTTTATTCTCATAAAAAATGCATGTTTAAATGCACACAGCATTTTCATTGCATTCATCTTTTAGTGGCAACACTTAATGGTTCTCCAAAATAATTCTTTTCAGTGGCTATGAATGGTTCAGATCTGTACGTTTGACTGGAGTTGATCTTCAATTGAATCACTCACCAGAAAGTATGAGGATTTCTCCAGATTATATAGATATTAGAAGAAATTACAACATCTCCTCGAAACACCTGTTTCTTCCTAAGAGCCATGCTCCAGAAAAATATGACAAAGAAAAAAATATTTGCTATGGAATTCATCTCAAGTGTGGCAATAATTTAAATGTACCTCAAAATGAATACAGTGATGAATTGGAAAATTGGCCCTGGCATGGTTCTGTTTTCTTGGAAGGAAATTATATTTGTGGAGCAACATTGATTAATGACCAGTGGCTTATAACTTCTAAATATTGTGTAAATAATGTAGAGTAAGTATAGGATATCTTAAAAATATAATATTTATCACCACACTATTGCTCAATCACCACACTATCACTAAATTTGCTTCATATAAACTGATTTGTTGTAATTTGTCTTCCTCATAACATTGCTAGAGGAAATTTATTTTATCATTATTTATTATAGTTTGAAGATTTCAATGATGACAGTTTTAATTGGGATGAGAAGAAACATAGGAGTATCAGGTCCTTTTGAGCAGATAGCCCTTGTTGTCAACATTCGGACTGTTGAGCTTACAGATATTGCATTACTTTACCTGGAAAAACCAATAAAATTGTCCTATCATGTTCATCCTATTGAGGTTCCAATACATAGGTAAATATAGTGACAATTTATACTGTAAAAATCATTGCTAGAATCTTGATCTATCTATTTGATCAATCAGGTTTCCGTGGAAGCAAGGATCCAAATGTGTAGCAGTGGGAACGGATGAATATCAAACTATTCGATCCATTCAATTGGAAAATCATGTTCCTTGTAATGAAATGGGAAAGCTTTGCTTTGTGTCTGCATATAGTGGAAATTGTAAGGTAAATTGGTTGATTTTTAAAATTATAATAACCCTTATGCCTAATTCATTGACACATTGCCAAAAAAAGCAGCGATGCTTACCGCATACATCGCTTTTCTACTTCGCCCTTTTCCTGGCCTCAAGAAAGTTGCTATGATGGTGAGGTTGCATCTTTGATGTCCCACGTGTGCGCAGGAGTTCGGAGCCATCTTCGATGGACCCTCCGCAGTACAGCGAGTCCCATCATAGCCCACGAAATTGAAGGAGGGATCGTTCTGTCGTGGTAGCTTAGAGGACAGAGCACCCGCCCGGAAAGTGGGAGACCCGGGTTCGATTCCCGGCTGCGGCAGACTTTTTCTCTTTTAATTTCTTCTTCTATCTCTATTTTAGGAAAAAAGAAATTGATCTCTCAGGAAATTATTGTGACAATTGCAAAGTTTTCACAAGTATCATCTTAGTAGACTCTGCATTACTTACAAGTAGATTATTTTACTAATTTATAGAACATATCTAATATTTATTAATTACATTAATGTGCTAATTGTAGTCTTTCTCCACATGTTTTTTGGTTATGTATTTCAGGTTTTCTCTACAAAGTACAATTTTATAGGTTAGTTATAGAAAATGACTATGGGGTAACAATCTCAAATCAAGAGATCCTAGAATGCAGTAACAGTCATGTCAAACAGTGAATAAAACTGGTTACAGGCCAAAAGACAGCATTAGGGTAAATATGTACACATAGAAGATGGTCTTACAGTTCATTCTGAAATTTTAATTAGATCTTGCTGTTGAAAACCCCATATCACATATACTTAAGAACTCACTTTCCTTAGCAGAATCTTAAATACAAATTTTCAAATCTTAATCTTAACGGGAAATACCCTGAACAAATTTTTGAAAATTCGGTCGTACGAATGATCCTAGAGTCAAACCTGGGTGGTCTTTACCATATTTAAATAAATCAATGATATGTTGTTATTTAAATACTAATTGATTAACAGTATTATGACAAACAATCAAAACAGCAGGAAGATTGTTCACTTCGCAGAGATAGCCATTCGAACGATCGCGGCCCGTGCCGTGAACGGCGTTACCTCCGAAAGAAAAATTGTTTTTCTTGAGTTAGTTATAAACTTATGACGTTGAAATTTGCAAATAAAATAATTTCACTATTCTCTGAGAAACTTTCCCGCTGGAAGTTTTTTCCAAAGCAAATAAGACGGAAGATAGCCAGCATGTCCTTTCTTCAATGCATTTTACGAAAAATTCTCGACTTCCCCTACGATTTCTGTTAAATACATGCCTCAAAAACGTTTGTCTGCAAAATAAATAATGCTATCGGAAAGAAAATAATTTGAGGCAGAGTTAGATGTTAAAAATTCCGTGTTCCTTAAAGTAGGGAACTCAAGGCACGCTTACAAACAGAACGGGAAAAATATCCAGAATTTCTTTGAAATGTAACATTTTCGTTTTTTATGCAATTATGGTAGTAAAGATCCAAAAGTTAAACACACAGTAAAATCTGGCATCAATTCCATTCCATACTTTAAAAATATAAACTATTTTGACTTACTATATATTTTTATGCAAATGTCGCAACAGCGCCCGAATATCTCCCATTTAAAATGCACGGGCCAATGCATTTTAAATGGTGTCTTCATGATGGTGAATCTAGTATAGCATCGAATCCATGATACCTAGGATCAATGTCTGCATTTTTCCTTACTGTCGGATTGAAAATAGTGTAGACCTGGACTTTGACACGTTACCCATTGATGATCTGCTATTATATTGGGACGTGTTATACATCGTTCGAAAGAGCATTAATTTTCTTTAAAAAGATATACATTAAGAGTCAATATCGATCTCCTGCTTCATGTGAGTTGACGTAAACCAAGTCAAAACATGGTAAATGCGCACAAATCCATGACTCAGTCATCTTCACACTTCTGTGGAACAAATACAAAGAGTCAAGTTACCTACAATCAATGCATCAAGGCTGTAAAAGCAACATATATGATTTCATATATCAAGCAATAGTATCATTATATAACTTAGAGATGTTTCTGAATTATATATGACTGGCATGACTTAATTTATCTCACTGTTCTATTGTGAGAAATTCAACTACGTTTTGAGCGACTAATATAAAACTAGTATAATAATCAACTTATTAATATAATATAAATAACTTACCCAAAGATTGGAAATCTTGACGGGCTAAAGAATCAATGAAAACTTCAATGAACTAAATATTAACTCTTCAACTTGTAAACAATCCTTAGCACAAAATGAGCACTGCCTTCAAGATGTTGGCCGTGCATTCTTAAGCTCTACTTTAAGTCAATGAGAAGCAGGTTTAGTTAAGTCAGTGGACCCTTAATACGCCTTCTGAATACGGACTAGCTAGCTAACCCGGCTCAGCGGCCATTTATGGCACTTAAACCGGTTTAAGGGCTTTGTGTATACGGCCGTACCTGTTTCGTACCACTGAGAATTCCCTATCCCTTTTGTATATGAAACTGAGAAGATCCTTGCTGGTGTTTAACCTTCACCTCCCTTCCCTGGAAATGTTTATCTGATATCTAATAGATTAGTTGGTTCTGTTTTGCGGATAGAATATACCGTTAAAAAGCATTTAAGAGAAATCCACATTTTTCTTCAATCGGCAAGGTCAGAAGAGGCTTAGCCTAAAGTGTGCCCAGAAATATAATTGCGAGTGTAAAATCTTTCTATGAAAAATGGAAGAAATTGAGATTGTTTCTAACCATATGGTTGCTTTTGCACTTATGAAGGTTGTGGGACATGGGACTTCGGACCAGCTAAATGGTGAATATTACGGAACTTTTCCAGTTTAAATACATTCAGCACATTTTCAAAAATTTTTTTAGCATACTTATATTATGATAGAATGTAGAAATTCACAGGGTCANGTTAGAACGTATTTTTATCTTATTTTCGACGAAAAAAGCGGACATCCATTCTAGGCATCATGGGTTCGATTCAAGGAGGCCCCAAAAACGTCCACTTTCCCATAAGAATACATTCAGCACATTTTCAAAAATTTTTTTAGCATACTTATATTATGATAGAATGTAGAAATTCACAGGGTCATTAGATGATGTAGTTTACTATCGTTTGGCAAAAGGATTTCTGTTGTAGTGTTCCCAGGTTCGATGCTAGGTCAATTCGTAAGACCAAATTTTCAAAAATTTGTATAGGGTATTTTCCGGTAAGATAGGACATTGAAATTCACGTCATCGATATATCATATAGATTTCTACTGTATGCTGTAAAGGTTTTTGTCCTACTGGTCCCAGGTTCGATGCTAGGACAATTTGTATGACTGAATTTCAAAAATTCATTTAGGGTATTTCCCATTAAGGTAGAACGTTGCAGTTCACGGTATTGTTAGGAGAGATAGACCTCTATTGTATGACTTAAAGATTCTTGCCCTAATGGCATGGGTTCGATGCTAGGACCATTTGTATGACTGAATTTTCAAAAATTCATTAGGGTATTTCCCAGTAAGGTAGAACGCTGAAATTCGCAATATCGATAGAAGATATAGATTTCTATTGTATGCTGTTACGATGTTTGCCCTTGTATTCACAGGTTCGATGCTAGGACACATCTAATTGTGCCCATAAGGGATATACAGGAAGTCTTTCAAATTATTTTCTTGGCACTTACCGAAAGGAGAATTTGCTATAATTTGGCAAATGAAGAGTATTTGGGGTTGTGTTTCATATGCTAGCCTAAGAACTCCTTAACTGATCCTTGGTTTGACACCAGGGCAGATTAATAATTCTCCATAAAAAAATGTACAGGAAACTAGGATTATATTTTGAGCCACTTCCCAATATGATTTTGACATTAAACCTCAGGGATAGTTATTAGAATAATTTTTATCAATAATATGAATGGAATTCTACCGCAAGGACTCTTTGTTTGATGCCAGGATGGATCATATTTCTCCCATAAGGTTAACACAGGGTGCCTTTATAATTTTTTATATACCGCAATACCGCAAATGCATTGGCGGATGGCAGTGGGTGTATTATTATCTTATTAATTCCATATTAATGTTTCTGAAGGGAAATAATGAGAGCTATCCTTGGGCTGGAGCTATTATTTGTGAGGCAAACAATGGCTGGTATCCAGCTGCAGTGTTTTTTCATGAAAATGGTGCCTGCGGATTTGAAAAACCAGGATATTTTACCAGCATATCTTTACATACAATTGTAATGAATGAGAAGATGCAAATGAGGGAAAGCTGTAAGTAAAAAGAATAGGACTTTATGTTAACATATTATGTATAGAATCATTAATTGATACTATTTCTTACAAATATTCATATCATGCTTATGTTTGTGAAGGGAGGAAATGTTGCTCTAATGCCTTTTTACAGCACATGACACTGCATACATTCCACAACCAAATCAGAAAAAATTATGTTCCATAATATGAATTGCTCTTTTAATGGTTGAAGAATGTCACTTTTCCAGTCATTTTTATTAATCCTTAGCACCACAGATTCCTAAACACGTTCTCTGGGGATGATACCTTCAGTTTCAATGGATTTATCACTCTAACAGTGTGACCTGAAGTGAACATGCTAACTTACAGTAAAATAAAACGATTAAGTTGTAGCCATTCTTGAATTTTGTCAGTGAAGAAAAGTATATCAACTTATGAGACTAAAAAATCACAGCTGAAATTTTTAAGCATGGAACTAATATATTTAAAAATATTACTTTTATGATAATGGCAAGAAAAATTATTGGCTTTCCCAATTCAATTTTCATACATATTTGTTTAAACGTAGACCTTAGGAAAGCCATGTGGGTAATGCGCTCAACTTCACTGAAAGCTGTTCTGGGTTCGAATCTCAGTGTGAGCTAACATACAAAATGACCTTAGCTGTTGGAGCACTTTGAAATTACTACTACTTATTGAAATCTAATTCTGAACTTGTTATTCAAATTTTTGATTACACTTTTGCTTTTATTAATCTACAATTTTAGAAATATTCTGATAAAATGTCCAAATAATATATTAGCTTTATTGTATGTTATTTGACTGAGAAGATTCTCAAATAGTTTATCAAACTCTTCTTTCTATTTCCAGCTTTAAGAAGAGTAGAATATATTGGTCACCGTTGTTATCTTGGGAATTACATTCCACATGAAAAGTACTGTGATGGTGTCAAGGACTGCCGATATGGAGAAGATGAACCACATGACTGTTCCCAAGGGAAAGGATTCTGCAAAAAGTATGCAGATGGAACAAAATGTGGTAAGTTTCCTTCTCAGCTCCCACATAGCCAAGTGGGCAATGCATTTGACTTTGGCAAAAGCTGGAAAACTGGACAGCTCATGATCTACCTTCATACTTTTATTAGGAGAAGGGTTAGGTAGTCTTGGTTAATACAGTAGTCTTTCTAGCTTAATAAATAATCCAATGGGATAAAAACTATTTATTTTAAAAGTTAAAGAAAACATTTCCTCCAGTTCTCTCTTATAGTGTTGCAGGAGGTAAATCACATATTGGGAGATTACCAGTTTCCTTTCTTTATGAATAGAATTTAAGTGAGATAGTTTATGTTTGTTTTCTTCTTCATTAAAACAGTATGTGGCTCAACAGAGCTAAAATGTCACAATGGCAGCTGTGTAAAGAAGGAGTTTTATTTAAATGGGAAGGATGACTGTGGGGATTCTACAGATGAACCTTCATGGAATTCTGAATCATATGAACCTTCCTGCGCACTCTACTTAAATATTACTGCTCAATACAAGTTATGTGATGGCATAAGGCACTGTGAAGATAAATCAGATGAGGCATTTGAAATCTGTGGCTGCAGGAATGACTCCTATACATGTGAAAGGTATTTTAAAATATTATTTCTTATACCAGCACTAATTTTGTGAGTTTATGAAACATAAAATTCCAAATAAAAGGCTAGAATTTACTCTTTGACTTATATTTCTAGGTTTAAGATTCTTTGAAAGATTTGTGTATTTTTATTATCAAGTAANGTAAAATTAATTTTTTCTAGCAAGATTTGATAGAGTTCGATTATAAATCAATATATATAATAAAAGTAAGCATGGTGCATGCTCTGGGTATGCTGCTATAACTCAGAAAGCCCACACCTGCAGCACCATAGAGGTTATATTGTATGGTAGCCCACCATCCTCAATCCATGAAGAAGGTTTCAGTTAAGAACTGCAGGGATTGGGTTCAAAGATATGGGTATCAAAAGAGGGCATCCCACCAATGGACTTCTTATGAGAAGTCTGTGAAACAGAAGGGAATCGAGATCAGAAGTATCCGTAACTGGCCAGAATGTTCTAGAAGGTTCCAGACAGAATCTTCTAGAATGTTGGGGAATCTTCCACATACCCACAGAGAGAGATATATATTTTATGGAAAATATATATCTCTCTCTATGTCATCGATAGAAGATAAACACATCTATTGCATGTTTAAAGGTTTTTGCCCTTTGGGTCCTTATCTTGATGCTAGGGCAATTCGTATGTCCTAAGTTCAAGAATTCATTTAGGGTATTTCGCGTTAAGATAGAAAGTCTCAATTCACGGTTTTGTTAGAATAGATGGATGACTATTGTATGCCGTAAAGATTTTTGCCCTATTGGCCCAGGTTCGATGCTAGGACAGTTCGTATTACCGAATTTTTGAAAATTCCTTAGGATATTTCCCGGTAAGATAGAACGTTAAAAATCGGGACGTTGATAGGTGGTACCCATTCTCATCGTATGCCGTAAGGTTTTATTCTAGTGGACCCAGGTTCGAAAGATGAGGCAGAAGGAATTGCCCAGCAGAGCCACCGATTTTTTTCTGTTAAGTCCCGGGTTTGGACACTATGGAAAAAAGCAGACATCCATCCTAGGCATCATGGGTTCATTTCTAGGAGGCCCCAAAAACGGTACTTTTCCCGTTTAAATGCATTGAGCGCATTTTCAAAAATTCGTTTAGCATATTTTGCATTAAGATAGAATGTTGAAATTTAACACTGGGTGGCTTTTTAAAATTTTTTCCGGGGGCTTTCTGAAAAATAAAATTACTAAAATTCGGATAATGGATGAAACGAATGATTATGGCTCATAAATAAGTTTAAAATCTTTTAATTTGATCGTTGGTTCAGTGCCAGGGCACGTTAAGTTTTACTCCATAAGGTATGTACAGGCTAATCGGATAATATTATTAGCTACTTCCCGTTTAGATTTTACCTTGATAATTAAATGTTAGTCTTTTAGCAGCTAAGCCTTAATAGGATTGGCCACATACCGCAAATTGATCGGCGTATGGCAGTGGGTGTACTATTATTTTCCCTATAGATCATAAATGGTACTTCCGAATATGATGTCGTCTTGAAACATGTCAGATAGAGTTAGATTTGTAAATTTCCACAAGTTCCCTGTAAAGTATGTCAGGCGGTGTATGGCAGTAGGTGTATGACAGGAGGCATATGGCAGACGTTACATGAAATGTGGTGTATGGTAGGCGGTGTATGGAAGGTGGTGTATAATTTCATAGTCAATCCATTATAAATTAAGCTTGCAGTATGCAAGCATCTTTTACTCTAATATA
Source organism: Ladona fulva (assembly GCA_000376725.2). Taxonomy (NCBI): domain Eukaryota; kingdom Metazoa; phylum Arthropoda; class Insecta; order Odonata; family Libellulidae; genus Ladona; species Ladona fulva. Next base: position 458,833 of record KZ308796.1, read on the forward strand.
TATACGAGTAAAAGTTGCGTGCATACTGCAAGCTTAATTTACGATAGATTAGGTAAGATATTTATACACCCCCTGTCATACACTGCTGGCTATTTGCGGTGTCTTACAGATCCTTCATCGTTGTTATTACGTGTTTTATCTTCACTTTTGACTATTCCTACAATTTCAAGAATAATTCATTTCAGGAAGTACATCAAATTAAAAAAGCGCTAAGGCAACGTATCGTCCGCAACTATAAAAAATTGACAATCTGCCTAAGTCAAATTAAATTCCCTTTCCCAGTATCGCAATGGGTGAGAGGGATGGGATGCAATATGATGGCCAAGGAGCGATAACAGGAATACATGTGCAGAGCAGTGTAATCGGAGATCTGTGATCTCCTTAGATAAGGATTTAAATACCTTTAATTTCCCTGGTCCCTGGGATTTAAATCCCTTGAAGTTTTTTACCAACCTAGCGTCGAACCTAGGATCATTTGGAAGTGCTCTCTTAAGAAGGCGGTAGAGAATAACTTCCTGTACTAGCAGTTAAAATTTCAATTCCCTAGCTTCACGGGAAGTGCCTGAAAAAATTTTCCGAAAAGTGTCCGAAAAACTGTGCAATGCATCCATATAGGAAAAATGCTAATTTTCAGGACTTGTAGGATCGAACCCATGATATCTAGGACCGATGTCTCCATTTTTCCTTAGTGACAAACTCGGGGTCCTTATGCAAAAAAATAGCCAGGTCAGTGAGGCTTTCCAATTAGCCTCAGAGTTTGTATCCTATCATCATCATCAGCCATTTTCAATTCGACGTCGGATGTAGGCCTCTCCAAGTGCTTTCCAATTCCCTCTATTCTGAGCCTCTCGTTGCCATGTTACCCCTGAATACTGAATGATGTCTCTGTTCCATCAGTCCCTTGGTCTTCTTCTTGGTCTCTTCACATCTCTTGGTATCCACTTCAGAACTGCTGATGTCCATCGGTGATCGTTTCTCCTTGCAACATGGCCTGCCCACATCCATTTCAGTGATCTTACCTTATCTATGATGTCTGTCACTCCTGTCATCTTCCTAACCCAGGTGTTGCATTTCCTGTCTCTTCTTGTGATACCAAGCATACATTGTTCCATACTTCTTTGTGTAGTCGGAAGTAGCTGGGTTATTGCTGTGTTTAACACCCATGTTTCACATCCATATGACAAAACTGGTAGAATGCATTGGTTGAAGACCTTTCTCTTCAAGACGATTGGCATTTTTGACTTCAGAATATGGTTGCTCCTTCCGAAAGCACTCCAGTCTAGTTTTATTCTTTGATTCACTTCATTGATCCTGTTTTACTCTCCAGTCGTAACCAGTTGTCCCAGGTAAGTGTACTCTGAAGAAACTTCAAGGGGTACCTCTTGTAGTAGGATTGGTACTTCTGCTGCAAATGAATTATACATTACCTTAGTTTTCGATAAGTTTATCCTGAGTCCTATTTTTTGCCCCGCCATGTTCAGTTCTTGAAGTCTTGATGCTAGATCTTCACTTGTGCTAGTACTATATCATCTGAGGAATGCAAATGACTGATGTGCTCTCCATTGATCCTTAGGCCTCTTTCTTCCCAATCTAAACGACAAAACATTCTTAGACCAACAGGTCTTCGTTGGCTTCCCCTTTTATACCCAGGGAGTATGGATACCCGATTGAGGCTTGAACTTGCTCCTTTTGCAGACAGTTTCGAGGATTTCTGGAAAGGTTGTTGGCCGCCTCTTGATTCCTGCAAGTTTCTATTGTCCTTTGTTTTGCGCATTTCGGCTAATTGCTCCATGAGGGAAGACCCACCGGTAGTTCGAGTCGGATGCTCTGAGGGGAGAGACGTCAGTGTGGAACACGAGAGTCACCTTTAAGGGATTTCAATGCGGACAATTTGTGAAGGCATTTTGATAGTTTTAAGACCAAGAAGTTATTGGCAAAGTATTTTCAGTTAAGTTGTTTGATATTCCAACCTTTTGTTAATCGACCATATCACATATTGTCATATTAATCTATGTAATTATCAGGACCAGTCCGAATTGTCTATATTATAATTCTAATGTTATTTGATGGTATTACTTTTGTTATTTATGGCATGATATTATTTGTTAATTATGCTGTGGACTTATTTTCGATGTTTTTGGCTATCTACCTCTTGTAATATCTCACTGATAGACCACAAAAATAATCTAATGCACTGTCTTGGTGGATTTTCCAGAATTCTAATTTTCCTGATCCACCCTGACCAGTGCAATAGAAGGCACCATGCTACATTTCACGATTTTCTGAATCACCTGGGTTTTTAATGACTACTTTTTTTATCATTTTGCTCTAAACAAAAGGCGTCACAGACCTGGCGATTTTTTTCTCGTGAAGACCCCAAACATCAGAAAATGGAATTACTGAGATTTCTCTCCTACGTACTATAGGTTCGATTCTAGAAGGCACCAGAATGGTACTTTTCATGTTTGTACATTGCATGGAAATTGATTAGAAAAGATCACGGAAAAGTGAAAGTGATAAAATGTGAAATAAATTTCACTGAAAATTTTTAACGTAATAAGTGAAAGGGAATTGCTTAAGGTAGTATAAGTGTATTAAGTTGAACTTCAGTGTGTTAAGTAATATCAAAATTTAACAGGATGCCAAAATGTAAAAGAGGAGATCTTGCCTATGGTGAATGGAAAAGAAGGAACCAGAAATTACAGCAAAAAAAATTTAAACAGATGAGGAACGAGAAGCACGTTTAGCTACACTACGGAAGAGAATAAATAGATTGAAAGAAAAATTAACTTCTGAACAAGGAGAAGAAATTAGAGAAAAGGATTGAGTGAAACACTCAGCAAGTAGATGTAGAGAAACTGCCAAAGAAACAAGATTAAAAAATGAACTAAATAGAGTTACAATGAGCTAAGTTTGTGAAAGCCAATGATCACAAGTGCATGAACAAAACATAAGTGTACGAGAAGTGCGAAGCAGAAGTAGAGATTGCAGTGAGGGATTCTATTATGATCCCAATGAAGAACACAAACATGTTGTCATAGGCAGAATGGATAAAGTGTGTCAGTTCTTTGGTGCCAAGAAATACAGTAGAGAAACACCAGGATTGTGTTGCATGAGCGGAAAAATTTGATTATCACCATTGTAAGTGCTTCCACCAGAATAATGCAATTTTTCCTGACTTAAGATCAAAGAAGATATGATTTATGAACAAGTTCTCATGGGCCGTCATGACATAATAGCTTGAATTTTTTGACAGAAAAAATGAGATTCATGGACGTCATAGAATAGTATCATATTTTTGGAACCATTAGATGCTGGATGTACACAATTGAATGGCAGAAACGAGGATTACCTCATTCACTCAATTTAATTTGGTTACATGAAAAAATCTGTCTAAATCAAATTGATCAAGTAACTCAAGCTGAATATCTGAATCCAGAAGAGGATCCAGAATTGTACCATACAATAGTGAAAAACATGATTCATGGTCCATGTAGAAGATTAAATATGAATCCACCATGTATGAGTAAAGGCAAGTTTACAAAAAGATATCCAAAAACATATTTAAATGAGACACAGATTGGAGAAGATGGTGGTTTCACTGCCAAATATGAATGTAAGGTAACCAAAGGATAGCATGATTTACAAGAGAAACTGCAGAGAGAGTAGGCAGTGAGCCACCTGTGAATGTGACATTAACTGCATTTTTATAACTTCGTCAATGTGATACATTTGCAGGAACGTTGCTTTCTGCAGATGTACCATCATAGTATACTTGAAATACAGCAAGATGAATCTTTTAATGAAGAAAGCAAGGAACTCCAGTTGAAGGTTACCAAGTTATCTTCAAAAGTGATGCATTGGGACTAAGGCACACGGTACATCCAAAATTGTAGAGTGCTTCTATCTCCAAATGCTACTACATGAAATTCGTGGACCAACATGTTTCAAAAATTTAAAATATGTCAATGGATATATATGTGAAATATACAGAGAAGCATGTCAGCATTTAGGATTACCCTCCTTATAGGAAAGAGCATGCTTTATCACCTTTAAAAATGTAACCAAACTTTAAATTTTTTTTGCATTAGGCATTAGGAAAATGGAACTTTTTATTCAAACACTTTGTATAGAATAGTTATGTTACAAAGTTACGCGTTAATGTTTATTTGCAGAGATATAAAATGCCATACCTAAAATTTTTTTTGCACCACAATTTTTGGGCAGAGGTAACTTCTTCTGTATCCCGATTTCTCGGGCCTTACATGCCTGCAGTGAAAATCTAGATCTAGGTTTTTATAGGGATAAAAGCATGCTCTTTCTTTTAAAAACAATTTGGAAAAGTTTCGATAGGGTCTTTTTTGTGAATGTGAGCCGAATATATCCTATTTTCGGCGTCGTAACGAAAATCACAAGATTTGCACTCAATTTTTAAACTAACGGACGGCATTAAGAAAATGAAACTTTTCATTCAAAAACACTTTGTATAGAGTAGTTATTAGGTACAAAGTTTCGTGTTTATCTTATGTTTATTTCAAAAGATATAAAATGCCAAA
>KZ308796.1:481294-504906 GCA_000376725.2 Ladona fulva
TGGCTGTGAACGATGCCGCTTAGTCGGACGAACTCACGCGCCCAATACCTACAAAGTCTCCCAAACGGCATGGAGAAATGTTCTGGCGGGATAGCTCAATGGATAGAGCAACCGACCGGCAATTGGGAGACCCGGGTTCGAGTCCCGGTTCCGTCAGACTTTTTTCATGTCCGTTTCTCCTTGGGAATTTTCCGAGACGAACGACTTATCGTGCCAAGTCATCTAACCCATTTCCTTGTTAATACTTCTAAGAATGGGCCTTAATGAAAATGGCTCTAAAGGGACAAACATTGATTGTTTTAACTAAAATTCCTTTCCAAAGCATTCTTTTTCCCTTGAGGTAATTCTTGGAATTTTCTGTGGACTTGTCAAAGATGTATCTCTTTGCTAACAATTTCAAACACATTTGTCATATAGATCCGGTATGGTCGAGGGAAATTATATTCTGGAGTTATTGAGTTGTAGTTGCATGTATGGTAGGGCATGTAGGTATGAATTTACCATTGAGTTACTCAACTGACGTTTTATCCATTGACTAGGAAGAGTTGCTCACTCAGTGGCAGCCAAGGCACACTCAGCATGGTATAAATGTTTGGAGGCGGCGGTGACGTTTTGCTGGAGCAACGTTATCATAATAGACCCCCTCATATCTCCTCCCCCAATGTATTTAAGAAAAATCACCCTTAATTATTTCTTCTAGATCATTTAAATAATGAGTCGTAAAAATTTCAACTGTGTAGGATCAAATTTGTATGAGATGATGTCGATTTTTAATTCAGACGCTTATCAAAGGATAATAAATCATGATCAGATCTCAGAAACATGGATTATGCTTCAGGACTATATACCACATTTCTGCTAAAAGTTTGGTTTTTTTGTGACACCTGGTCATTGTTATACAAGGGTGTGAAGATGACCAAATCATGAATTTGCATGAATTAAACAAGTTTTGATTTGGTTTACGTGAACTCTGATTAAGCAGGAGATTGATATCGACTCTTAATATATATCATTTTAAAGGCAAAGAAGTGCTCTTTTGAATGATTTATAAATGTCCCATTATAATGGCAGATCATCAAAGAGGAACATGCCATAGTCCAGGTCTATACTATTTTCAATCTGACACTAAGGCTTCCCAAACTCATACCATTCTTATCCTCACATATCATGCGTTGAGATTTTAAAACTGGTACCCAAACATGAAATGGATCCTGAATACTTCCTGCTAAATCACTGGTATGAACAAACTTAATAACCTAATATTCCATGCTATAAACAAATGTTAAATTCAATAATGAATTGCATTAACACTAAGGGAAATGTTTCAAGATATAAAAATGATAACAGTATATCCTACTTACATACTCACTAAAATACCAAGCAAACCATGTTTTAAACTCTGGCAGATAAATGTTTTAAAATTAAAAATTAGTAACATTTACATACATATTCCCACATAGCTTTGAACATACTCCTAAATTTAGCTAGTGGAACAAGGATAGATATTCTGGTTACTAACTAGCCTAAATAGCTTGAACATACTCCCACACTAGCTTAGTTAGTAACCTGACCACTTCAGGTGGAAAAGATTGCCTTAAATTAGGGTTTGAAGGTAGGATGCAAACAGAAAGGAGAGGGGATGAGAGATGCTAAAATTGCTCAGTGACTAAATGATGATGTAACAACTGAAGGAAAGGTCTTACAGTAAGAAATTTTTGGATACATGAACCACCAAGTAAATGTTTTTGTAAAGATTGTAAGTGAATGAATGTTGAAGCTTTACTATATACCAAAAATCAGTCATGGCAATTGCAATGAGTAGCCCACAGATTACTCCAGTGATATGGAGGAAAAGTCCAAAGAAATGGTCTCGTTAAAAAAATGTTTCATAGAAAGTACAAAGTGTTGTTTTTCCATGGAAAAAGTGACTTTGGTTTAGAAAGTAAAATCTTTAAGAAACATGATGAAGTGAACAAGTAGTGCAGTAATTTCATTCAATATTACTCGAAGAAATGGTTTCTTCCATTTGAACTGCTTTGGTAATACTGGTACCTTTTAATGCCACTAGGCAGTATATATGTAAACTGTCAGAGCTTTAAAGGGCAGAGAGCTACTTTGACTACTGATTTTAAGATAAGGTTATTATCTTGAATCCTTTTCCCTTCTTTAGACTCATTATTTATCAGAAAATATCTGTTTATATTTGCTTTTGCTGTAATTTTTTGTATTAATTATGCTGTTTACTTGGCATATTTCACTTTTTTTAGTTGTTAAATTGACATTCTTGATTTCATTTTCCCCTTTTTTTCAGTCATGCTGTTGACACTTTCCTTTTTCTTATTTCCATCTTTCCTCTATTAATTTTAAATTTTAGTTGCTATTCTCAAAAGTTTTACAGGTTTTTCACGCTCCCTCCACCTGGATGTTTTCCTACTGGGTATTATTTTTTCCTAAGTGCAGACTTAGGTTTTTTAAACCCATATAATATGTTTTCTTTTCATTGCCTTTTTTTTAGAGACCAACTTCTGTCAGATTGAAAATAGTATAGATAAAGACTTTGACGCGTTTAAGACCTTTGATGACCTGCTGTTGTAATGGACATGTACAGTCACTTGCAAAAGTTTCTGGGCAAGTTCTGTTGCTGCTCTCTGTTGGTAATGTGTGGTTTGAAAATAGGAAGTTAAACAGTGGTGGGGGTATATGTTTTGGAACTTTAGGCGAGCTAGGGGAAAGTAGGAATTGCTGCAGAATTTTAGGGAACCGGATTCAAACAATAACTGCACCCCGCTCATTTGGAAAGGTCTCGAAAATTTGCTTTGAAAGACTAATTTTCCTTTATCGAGCTTATAATAGAACAGGTTACATTCCATCTTTAATACTCAGAAGTATACCACTCATCTCTTGTAGTTTTGCAGAGAAACACTTTTTAGTACTCACTGGTTTTCGAGAGTTCTTGGGTTTAGAAGGGGATGGAGTATGGCAATAAATAATGACTTTCAATAATGCCTTTTTAATTCTTGAAATGCAATTCTCTTTTGTAAAATCCTAATGATTCTTCACAATATACCAAGGAGATCGAAATGTAAACTGCAGAATTCCCTTCCATATTTTGTAAATATGTTTAAATTTTAGTCCTCTTGCTTAGTTGTAATCTCAGATACATAACTCCTTTAGAATTGCATAACAATAAGGATTTTTAAACCTCCATAATTTGTTAATTAATCAAATCCTTCCTGAGTCTTGCCATACTTCAGATGTTGGTCTATATCTTCAGGAGCCCTACGTTTGGGTCTTAGTGATGGATAATATCCAAAGAGGGTCTTGTGAGGACTTAAGAAAGCATTCAAAACGATTCAATAACCAAGCTAACCGCAAACGGGTAATCTGTCATTGAGTCACTGCAATATCCACCCATAGGCCTTCTGAGGATCTTAAACCAATTCAAAGAGAAAAGCAGACATAAAGACTAATGAATCCCTATCAAACCTTTAAGTTTAGCCAGCAAAACTCTACGCCACTTGGTTTGCACATTTCCAATTCCCCATTGATCGTCATTATATCGGGCAGTACCTTTTGTTCAACTTTGAACATAAAAAAATAAGCATGAGTCCTATTGACATGCCTAGTTGTAGCATGTCTTTTCAGGAACTGCTCCAAAGAAAATCTTGAAAGTCCCTACAGTGCATTTCTTTTGGGAAAATTTTGCATCCTTCATTATCTTATAAAGTTCCAGACAATTTTTTGAATACGTATTTGGAATTAATGTGGTGATTTTTCACGTTCAGGAAAAAAAATCACTATTAATGAATCATTTTAAAAGACTTTCCACTCTCAGAGTACTGCATTAATCTCCAATATTTTGGAAGAGTTACCTGACTACCCAATATGCACAAGACAAGATGCGCTTTGATGAGGAATATGAAAATAGAGAATCAAATCACGGGAGCAGCATATCGAGGAGTAAGCCGAAAGGAAGATAAAGAATGAATTAAGAGGTGTTGTTTCATTATAATCATTGATTGACTGAATACATCTGAAGACTATTTTAGAGATTATTTTAATTTCAAAGATCTATTCTTCAAGCAGCATAATTTTATTAGAATCTGCGATCATGTAAATGAGAAAACGATTGATTAATTTGGCTCAACAGCAAATCGACCTCCTTCTTTCATGACAGAACGTGTCAGTGAGTCAAAGGACTCAGATTTGAATGAGTGCATTTGTGAGGAACAGCTGACCCAGCCTAAGCAATTCAATGGAAATTTATTTTGATAACAGAGCGTATAACTTCTATGTAATTAATATAACCAACGGAAGACTTTCACGAAGTTCACTGGTAAAGGTAACGATTAAAGTAGAGAAGAAAATGACAAAATAGTTTTTGTTAGATTGATATTTCCAATTCCCATGCTTGCGTGATTGTTTTTGATAGAAAAGCATTCATTCAATGAAGTAATTGAGCCAAAGTTAAGGTAACACAAAAATATTATTTCGTTAAATTTTAGATGAATATTCATCCTAAAAATGNCGTGATTGTTTTTGATAGAAAAGCATTCATTCAATGAAGTAATTGAGCCAAAGTTAAGGTAACACAAAAATATTATTTCGTTAAATTTTAGATGAATATTCATCCTAAAAATGGCTTAACAAGCGAAAATATCAGCATTAGTACTCACATTCATATTCTAATGTAGTGAATGATCAAAGTCCCCTGAAATCGACTCAACGTCACCAAGCTGCTCGTCTGCCTGAAACAGAAAAAGCTTTTCCTTTCATTGAACCTATCTCAATCGCAGACCAAAGTCACCTTAAAACCATTCCAATGGTGCTAGGCAATGTCTCTATTCAAATCCGGTTCCCTAAAATTCCACAGCAATTCCTACTTTCCCCTCGCTCACCTGAAGTTCCAAAATGTATACCCCCACCACTGTTTACCTTCCTACCTGCAAATCACGTAGTACCAACAGAAATTTTAAATGTACTGTTTGGCCGCTAGAGCAGCGACAGAACTTGCCCACAGACTTTTGCAAGTGACTGTGCATCGTTCAAAAGAGAAACACTTTGACTTAAAAATGATATATATTAAGAGTCAATATCGATCTCCTGCTTAATCAGAGTCAATGTACCCTAATCAAAACACAGTAAATTCACGCAAATTCATGATTCGGTCATCTTCACACCCTTGTGGAACTATGACCAGGTGTCACAGAAAAACTAAAGTTTAACAGAAATGTGGTATATAGTCCTGAAGCATAATCTGCCTTTCTGAGACCCGATCCTGATTTATTATCCTTTGATAAGCATCTGAAATAAAAATCGACCTCCTCCTACAAATTTGATCCTACGCAGTTATAATTTTTACTACACTCTTTTGTTTTTGTAATTGAGATTGTTCCTAGTCAAATAGTGAATAATGTAGTGCATTGTTTCATTGTTTCCAAGAATACCATGAGAAGTATCAGTAAGGAAATTAGGACAAGTGATCACAGAGTTAAATATTCCCAAAAAGGGTGCCCTAGAAAACCCAGAACTGTATTGGATGAATTTTCCAAGGCATTCTTAGAAAAGAGTGATGACTTTTACCCATGAGAGGTTTATCTAACACTTGCTAATGTCATAGCTGATTTGTGCAAAGAACATGACATCTTTCCATAGCTTAGTATCCATGTGTATTGTAAAGAGGGAATTGGGATTCAAGTTTAGAAGATGTAATGGTAAATATAAATGTATAAGACACGAGCAGGTCTTGTTACAATTCTTCAGGGGAAAAGGAGTAAAATTAACATAATATTTTGTTTCAATAGGCATCTCACTTCCTGTTACGGCCAAGGAACACTTAGCCAGGTTTTAATGCTTTGTGTGCTATCTGATTCGAGGGGTGGCAATGAAATTTCCCCAGAATGATATCATCATTATAGGCCCCCTCATATCTCCTCTTCCAATCCATTGAGGAAAAATTGCCCTCGCTTATTTTTACTAAATCATGTAAAAAGTGTCCATTAAAAATTTCAACTGCATGTTTTTATTTGGTTACCGTGTTTTGATTTGGTTTATGTCAACTCTGATTAAGCAGGAGATTGATATTGAACCTTATTGTATATCATTTTTAAGGCAAAGAGTTGCTCTTTTGAACGATGTATTTCATGTTGCATTATAACTCTGATAACTGAATATTTTGTATATTTCTATCACAACCTTAAGTTTCATGGCTCTATTGAAAGTTTGTTGAATACTTTAGGACTATACTGTGATAACATGAAGTAAAATATTTATGTAAAATTTTAATTTGTTTTGATATCTATTGTCCATCAATAGAAATCATTGAATAATTAAATGATTCAGGATTATTTACTTGCATTTTATGCTCTATGGATCATGAATTTACTCTGAACTTTTCAAATCAATCAAAGTTTAACATCCAAGTTAAAAATATATGAGCATTTTAGAGGTATATCTGTGACATTTTCTTCATTAAATTCTGTACCTACTCGGAGTCTTTAATTTTCATGCTTTTGACATGTATCAGTCTTTTCATTTTGAGCCAAAATCAGAAAGTGTTATCATTAATTTTTAAGTCATTTCCATATGATTAAACATAGATATTAAGGACAATCTTTGCTTTCAGGAGAATCAATGGTATGTAATGAATGCAAATGGATTGATAGGAAACTAGAATTGAATAGGGCCCTTTGTAGCTAAAACTTAGTCCATAACACCATGTTGGTGGAAAAGAAAGAATAAGATAAACTCTACCTGAAAATGTACGTCTCAGAAAATTATGAACTTCATAAATATTTCTATAAATCTTGAGAATTTCAGGGAATTTTTGTAATGATTGGACTACAAATATGTATTGTATGATAGATATCTTTAAACTTTGCATTTTTTAATTACAATATTTCAAATGTCAACTAATTCCATGTTTGATTTGCAGAGACTCAGGTGTATTGGCAGTCCAGACAAGTGGAGTATGGCACATCGATTGTGAGTCCTCAGAGGCTGACTCAGATTTCATCTGTCGAAAACTAGGATATGAAAGATCGCAAAACAGAGAACAAGATGTTCATCAATTAAGCCTTACTGAGTTACATAATTATTTTAATGCAAGTGGGCTCAAAGAATTCTTTCAACCAAAAATTGAGAGTTTTAATATGGTGAACTTGCGGGATGACTTAAAAGTTAGTGTTTTAGGGAACCGGCCTTATGTAAAACTTCAAGTTCATCAGAAAGACTGCAATGCCTTGTACGTTTCCTGTGTTTAATATGTAATTCAGCCAACCATTTCATTAAAGTTATTTTTTAGCTTATGTTGAGAATACCCTTTCTTTAGATATCAAGCAATGTGACTGTGAGAGGTCTGACTTACCACTAGAAACTAGGGATTTAGAGACTATAGGTTTTTTGTAAATGGCAACTTAATACAAATGACTGTAATCCATCTTGACTTGAGGCTATCTAATAGCCTACAGCACTTGTAAGGTAGGTAAATATCATTTTTTCAATTTAAGTTATGAAAAAGATATCATACTGCAAGAATCAGGATGGCTACATCATAATCTTCTGATGTATGGAAGCTAGTCTTAAGTTGCCCACAGCCTCTCCTCCTCATAACTTTGAATTCCACGGAAATGAAATTTCTGTGTTGCACAAACCATTGTTTAATATTAACTGATGCACATAAAAATGCTGTTTGCATATTCCTGCAAAAATGAATAATCCACTCATTTTAAAGGATAAGTTCTATCATAAGCAGATATTCCATTTATAATATGTGCTATCTTGGAAATAATTTCTTGAATTACTCAAAATAATTTTAAGATTCCTACCTATCTACTTCATAATTCAGATTTTCATGGGTCTATTTCATATAAGTTAAGTAAATCGGTTCAATTTTTATTTAGTATTGTATATTTATTCACAACATTAATGACATTGATAAAAAATATAAAGCAATATACATTTTAACTTAATATTTTAGAATCAAATTAATAAAATACTTCAGTATAAATTTTAAAGCTATAGAAACTAAAAATTCAGTCACAACAAGCCTGAGATTTTGGTTACATTCTGAATTTACAAACTGTTATCATTATGAACTGGAATACATATACATACCACAAAACTATAAAGGTTAACAATGCAAGTACTGGTAAAATCCATTCTGAAATTAGTTTGAGTTTGATATTGTGCATTAGTCAGTTATGTCCAGTGGTGGGATTCAGTAATTTTAGCATCAGCTTCTTATTCCTATGAGGTATGCAACCACCATAGTTCCCTCTAATTTCCTTCATCATTTTGGTGATAATGAAATTACTACTGGAGCTTTATTTAGGGAGATGCATTGCTATTGCCAAGGGGGTTTTCTTTCCTGCGCTTCTTCTAATTTACTCAATTGAAATGACAAAATATGAACCCTGTAATCATCCCACTATATAACTCATAATATTTTGAATCATAGATGGATTTGTGAGAAGTAAAGGCTTCAACTTTTTCAGTAAATTGAGAGCAATTTACAAACTAGAAGGGCAGCACTAAAATGTATTTTTTGGCCATTGAGGCATGCATCATAGGGGGAACCCTGGCAACCAAAGACTGCCGTACTTTTCCATATTCTTATTTGCAAATTTTTTCATGAAACTATAAGCTGTAACAAAAACAGAAGTAAAGTATTTTGTGATTCAACACTGAAATGATATTCTCATAGAAAGGAGTGGATTGTATTACCTCTAGGTATTTTGCTCTATTACTATTACATATATATTTAAGAACTTGATCAGCAAACATGGAAGTCCAAGAAAAGGCTCATGTGAGCTGGCTGAATCCCACCATTGGGTATGTCTTAACAACATCAGGGACTCCTTTGCAAAAGAATCTTCGCAAAATATTGGTATGAGAGAGGATGGCTTATTTATTTTCATGTAAATTAGAAAATGTACCATGAAAAAAATTAACTTAGTTGAACAGTTTACAATTGGTCAAAAGGACCCCTATGGTAATAGGGCTTCTTGGCATTGCCTATCTTTTTGTGTTGAGACAGTCCTGGTTCTACTCAACATGGAGATGTTGAATTCTTTTCGACATCGAGTCCATTTCATGCGCAGGTACTTGTAAAACTTCATTTTCTGCAATTCTAACATTCTCTAGGGATCTAGACTTTAACAAACTTCCCCATATTTTTTCTGTGCTTACTTTATGGCCGCTGCCTAAGGCCAGGTAGTTAAACGAAGTTTCTATATTGGCTACCGGAGCGATACCTGATCCATTCTCAGCTGTCTCGCTGGTAGTTCGCACCCTTTCCTCTCTCCTCCGAGGAATTTCGTAGGGCCTCAGATGATGATGCCGCAACGACGGTACCGTCAAACCATGTCTTAAATTACAGCTTTGACTGCTACCTGGGTTTACACTAGTTTCGTTCTTATTAAAATTATCCTTTGAAGATCCGAAGGTTCCAATGGTCACTCCAGTAATATAATCCGAGTTCATTTTTAATACGTTAAGGCCATTATTTTCAGTATTTACTTCCGGAAAACTCATCGGAATAGATTTTAGAGAACAGTACGTTAAACCACTCTTTGACTCAGGAATTTTTCCTATTTTGCAGGATTTTACCGAAAATGAATTCTCTGTATTTTCGCTATCCGAAAAACTTTGAGAATTCTTTACGTATCCGTCCTGTACACCGTCCACTTCGACCTCTGACAGGATATCTGGACGATTCCACAACTGATTGGTGAGCAAATGTCGATGTTGACGCTTTGAAGAATTTGGGCTCACCAACATACCATTGGGCCGTCGATATTTTTCCTGCCTATCCTTCATAACGTTTCGATGACTATTCTCGCCACACAGCATACCCAATTCATGAAGAGCAGCATCAAGTCCGGACCACTCCTCTGAGGTCTCCATTTCAAATTGTTTTTAACCTGAAATGGTATGGAGAAATGTAAAAATCTTTTCGAGAAATACGGAAAATGTGATTCATATAATACATCTTGGATCAAATGATAGAGATCACTGGAGGGAATGTCAAGTATACGGTTTACAGCTGAAATTAATGAGGGAAAACGTACCGTCTCACTAAGTAAACTTGCAGTCACAAGTGACACTTGAGCGAGACTTAGATTAAAATGGCAACATGTATTACATGCTGAAATTTTTTCTTGAGCATTTAAATATAATAGCACCACAGCCGGTACTGGTACGGTCTACACTGTTTACCAAGTAGAACAAACGAACTGAGTATTGCGCGTGAGTAGTAGCACCTCTTAGCCCGTATCTTTCGAAATATCGCTCTAAGGTAAATGATCATGGAATAGTAAAGATCTAAAGTATTTAGCCGATACATCCATTAGCTGGTTCGCATCTGAATGAAACAATGAAAATAGAATTTTGATTCGCTTGCAGGAAAATGCTCAAGCATATGAGGTTATGTGTGAATTAAATAGAACATAAACCCCTTACCTAGTTTATTCCAAGCGCAGTTATCCTAGCGTGATTTCGCCTTATATTGAATATTGAAGCTGAAAGAAATAGTAATGATCCATTCGGTCTGCAGTTAAAATCTAAATCTTTCTCATGTGTTTTTGTATGTTCAATTGTAAAACTTGAAACTTTCGTCACCTCCTCGAATGTATAGGATGCTAATAGTCAAACTATTGTAGTTTTGCAGTAATCGGTCTAAGAAAGATTGGTTTTGTTCATGCTGTGCCATTTAAAGCTAGCCCCTTTATTAAAGCAGCCAATCGTGCTGCATTCGGCGGGACAGTCCCGGATGTCGATGCGAAGTCTTGCATGTTAATAACTCCATGAAAATGTACCGCGTTTGAGAAATTTTTCCTTTCACCTCGTGTAAGTTTTAAAATTTTGCGAAATCGGTTACGGTCAGTGGTGGGGCTAAACATGTTGAGACTTGAAGTTTTGGCTTGAACAAGCCTTTATTCTGACGCATTTAAACCCGTTTTCAGTAAATGTCTTCCTTACACCATAAAATTAATTCATGTCTCATATGAAAGTTAACCTCTCAACAGCATTTAATGCAACTCTCACTCTGCCAAGACATGTTCTTAAAAACTTACCATGAACAAGTGTTCATGTAAGTTCTTGTCTAAGGCAATTAGTGAATAACTGGGCTAGGACAGGAGAAATTCTGTAACACCAAGTTTCAAATATTCTGCTAAAACTCCATCAGCTCCTGCCTTTCCATTCTTCATCTTCTTGATGGCCTCTGTTACTTCTTCTGGGAGAATAGTGGGGGGAATTTCAGAGTTTTGTGTTTCTTCTTTGTTGTCCTCTTCAACATTTTCTGTCTTCTTGTATAAGTTGGTGAAATATTCTGTTAATGTCCCCAGTATTGCTTTTCTATTGGAAGTTGTTGTGCCGTCTTCTTTCTGGACAACCAAGATTTGCTTCTTTCCCATTGCTAGGCGTCGTCTGACCCTCTTGATGATCCTGTTGTTCTCTATAGCCTCTTGCACAATTCTTTCGTTAAAATTCCTCACATCTTCCTTCATTGCCACTCTGATAGACTTGCATAGCTCGACATATTCAATATTTTGCTTTGGCAAGTCTGGGTGATTCAGTTGCTTTCGCTGATTGTTCATTTTCCTGGTTCTCCCTCTGAACTTCTTATCCTTTTTGGTGCACTTGGTACTTCTTCTGCTGCTTCCTTCACGACTTCCATGACTTTGGCTTCAAGTTCTACTTCTTGATGTACTGAAAACCTATTTCTAAGTGCCAGCTGGATCTCTTTCCTATTTTCTTCTTATTTTGTAATACTTACCTCCTGTTTCCTGCTTGAGACCAACTTCTTTCGCTCCATTCTGACATTAATCTTCATTCTGCATCTAACTATCCTATGGTCACTGCCGGTGTTTAAGTTGTTTAGTACCTCACAATTAGTAACTGGGTAGAGTTTGTTAACCAATATGTAGTCTATTTCGTTTTTTACTCCATTAGGACATCTCCAAGTCCACTTCCTTGTAGGATTCTTCTTGAAATATGTATTCGTTATGTACATATAGGTGCACTCTGCAAACTCTACCAGGTGGTGACTTCGTTCATTTCTCTGGTCTAGTCCATGTTTTCTTGTTACAGCATCATCAGCTTCCTGCTTACCTACACGAGCGTTAAAATCGCTCATGATGATTTTATAATAGTGATCTTCCTTGTCAAGTTCTGTGGCAAGTGTCTGGTAGAAATTTTCAATTTCCTCTTGGCTGCTTGCTGCATAAACTTGGATGATCTGAACAGAGCAACGCTTATTTATCCTGAGGATGAGCTTACATATTCTGTTAGATACACTTTCTATTTTCTCCACATTATTTTTCCATTTCTTGTTAATCATGAAGCCAACTCCTCTGAGTCTTACATCCTTTGTTCCCCTGTAATAGAATATATCCTCTTCCTTGAGCGTAACCAGTTCCTCTGATTTTCTTCTTACTTCCCTGAGTCGAATGACATCCCATTTTATCTTCTCTTCTTCATTGAGTGGTTCCAGGAGTAGATCTTTGCTCTTCAAGCTGCGGCAGTTGTAGGTTGCGAAGTGTAGGGGGTTATTTCTTTTCTTTATGGTGGACCTCTGTAAGCCACCACCTCCTGGACATCTGAATGAGTGGTGCTTTTACATCCGGATAAATTTCCATTACAGAAGCTCAACATGATATTTAAATTGTGCCTGGAGGGTAAAAGACAGTGATTCACTAGGCTGTTTCACTGCTGGTTCGTGAATGAATGAGTGCCACTCTCACTATTTGGCAGGAGATATTGTTGAAGCCTTCTTAGCATGGTTGAACCTGAGCTATACATTGCCTCCAACCTCTGTTTACACCCGTCTGCCCCGATGAGGCAATGAACTGTGGCAGTGTGAGGAGGGATGTGTGTATGTATATATATCATCATCATCATCTTCAGGCATTTTCATTCCGACGTCGGATGTGGGGATCCCCAAAGGCTTTCCAATTCTCTCTANTTGGGAACCCTATATGTTTCTTATCTCTTTCATTTCCCTCAAAGGCATCGAATATCGTTTTTATTGTTGTGATAATCATATATTATCTCCACAAACGATCATCCGAGTAAAACGTATGAAAATTGATTTTCTGTGTTTAATTCCTGAAGTCTCTCTTCGTTATTTTCTTTTTCATGTCAGGCACAGCCGCAACTTTAGTCATCTCGGAATGGCATCGGCCAAAATGACTGGGTTCAGCTACTCTTGTGAGATATGTGGAGTGGAAGGTCTGAATGATGAAGAAATGAGGACTCACATGTTAGTTTATCATTTGGAAGGGGCTGTCTCATGTCCTTTTTGTGACCTTGGGGATATCTCAGCCGATGAGATGTTATTGCATGTTAACAGTGCACATTTAGAGTACCTCACTCCAGAGAGAGAACTTTTAGCTTTCATTGACGACGACGATGAAGAAGAGGATGAAGAGGTGGATGAAGATGCTGAGGAGATGGAAGGAGGGAGGTATGGCACTCCTCCTGATGTCCCACCCAATGACTTATCTCACTTCCGAGAGAACAGTAACAGTGATGTGTCTAATAAGGATTGTCATCACTTAGAGCATCGACATGGACTACCAAGCCCTTTTCATAATGGTGCTGCCATGTGTCCTGATGAAAATTCAATGAAGGCAGCTGATGATAATGAAGATGATGCTCGGGTTCCAAATGGAGTTTTGCTGCCGGAGAACAAGGAGAATGGGTGGAATGACGATGACAACAACAATAATAACAGTGGGGATGTAGACGTAGGGGTTTACAGAAGAGAGGAAAAAAATGATGTTCCCTCAGTTGGCCCAGTCGGGGATCGGCCTGGTCCTCTGGCAGGTGCTGGTAGTTCAGGTTCTCCTCTCAGGTCGGCATTGGCATTGAATTTAGGTAGCATAGCACCTATGTCTGGAAGCAGTCATGGTGATGGTGCTGTAAATGCTGAGGGGTTAGCAAATGGAGTGTCTGTGGTTCGTCAGTGTCCATTGTGTCCATATCGTAATGAATTTCCTGTGAGATTGGAGGAGCATATAAATAGGCAGCACTTTGACCCAACTAGTCCTTCATTTCCATCCACTTCACCTCTTCGGTCTCACTCTGAAGATGCTCCAGCCGTGTATGACTGCCCTCTGTGTGTACGCACATTCCAGAATAGTCCTGACCTAGAACTTCATGTTAACATTGAGCACAAGGATATTCTAAGTCCAGCCAAGGTAAGTTTTTTGATGCACTATTAATCCCATTGTAATTTACAAAGAGTTATTGTAATTGTATATTGCTCATATATATGGTCAATCAGCAGCAACATTTTGCTATTACATTGTAATTTAGAATATTTCTTTTGAAATGATTTTCACAAAGCTCCAATTTCCTCAGCATATTTTTTTGATATTACTGGATTACAAATTGCATTAAATTGCACATTGCTATTAAAGAGATGTACAGATGTTCTTTCTTTTTCGAATTCCAATGTGATGATAAAAAAGTTTGATGTTTAATAAATTATCAGCATATGATATTTTAAATAAAATAATACAGTAGGGTTTTAATAGGGAATGTTAATGTTATTACCACATCTACTGAATATAATAGGGTGATGACCACAATGCCGCAATGTTCATACCGCATGACTACCTATGTCATCTTCTCTCAATGTTGAAATAATGTGGCATGTTTTCTGGGATAGAAGTAACAATGTATGCCAAGTAGTAGAGCATATAGATTCACCTCTTATTCTCTACCATCAAATGGACTCTGCCCTCTGTCCGTTCTGCTCATTGTCAGATGGGGGCTTTAACTTTCAATTCAGCTGTACATTCATGCTGACACTGTTGATGTAGGGGTTAGCATGCTGTCCTAGTATCACCAAGGTCCTGCATTTGAATACTGGGGTAGGGCATGGTGTTTATGTTGGTAATTTAGAATGAATTGTGTGATTAATCTTTTAAATAGTTAGACCTACACATGATTCATTTTGAGATTAAATGAGTTACGGTATAATACTTAATGACATAGGCCTGGAAAAGATTGACAATCGTAAAAGTATTAATTTTATGCTAATATGCAAAACATTGAGAGATTTGATGAAAGAAGAAAAAACAAATACTAGAAGAGCATCAGGCTTATGTGAATGAAAAACAAAATTGAATTTTTCAACCCTGTGATGAAGTCAGACATCAAAATGCTGGCCAAGGCATGCTAGTCTGGTGGAAATCTTGCAAATATTTCAAGTAATTTTGCTAGGAAAGCATGTAATTGTAATACATAGACCATTATTAGTTTAAAAAAAGTCCTTTGAAGAATATGGTCATGAAAGAAGAGATGATTTATATATTTTTTAAAGTGTTTTTGACAGCTGAGGTAATTTTGCTCATATAGGCCCCACTAGGAATTGAAGCAGGGACCACTTTCACCAAAGGAGAATGCCAAACCCTCTTGCCCATGCAAGGACCCTATATATTATGCTTTGTATTCTTGATTAACGATGCATACATCAAGGACTGTAAAACAGTGTGAATATGAGGAAGAAAGTGTGCAATTGTTGATTTAGGAAAGGCATGTGATATGATAAGTAGGTGTGAATTGTGGAAGGTCCTGTTCTGATTATGAGGTAGATGAATGGGAGATTAATACAACAAGAACAGTGTATGATGGAATGAGCTTGTGTGAGAGTAACTGGAGTGAATGTTTTCATATTGACAGAGGTGAAAATTTCGCTAGTATTTTTCCCCATCCTAAATGAGCATACAGATGGTAGTTTAACAGAAGAATCTAAAGCCTTAAAGAATCTACATTATTAATCTTATAATAATAGTAATCTATACAAATGATAGTAATAACAACAATAAACTAAAAAATCAATTTATGATGGATATAAAGCTCATGTGATTGTAAAAGTTGAGCAGTGTGTTAAGAGCAGCCTTTATGGATATTATTTTTCTCCACAATATTATATTCCCAAATTACTGTATTATCTATTCCCCAATTTTCATTCTTTGACCATAGTACAGTTTGAAGGAGTGTTGCAAAAATCCAATATTCTGGCTCCACATGGTCTTTCTTAGTGTTAGGCCCAGTGCGCTGTTGTAGGGTTATCATTAAGTAGTTGTATACTGCAATGGTAATTGATTAGAAATTCTCCAAATAGATTTCAAATGTTGTTAAATTGTACAGTAAAAGTTGCATAGAAAATCTATCTGAGGATAAATGTTATCAAATCAAAGGTTGTTATATTTGATACCTGAACAAATCAAATGATTGAGGCATAGATTGTGAGTGCATTCATCCTTTTTAGCTGCAGGATACATATGTATGGCATATGTCTATGGCAAATTTGGGGAAAATGCTCTTGCACGTTTGACCTGCACTTTCTTTCCCAGAGCCAGGGTTGTAAAATTGTGAAAGGACAAGAATGTCCTTTCACAATTTTACAGGCCTGGCTCTCAATGAGGTACCTAAATGCTCATTCCTCCCTATTGTTCAGAAATGGGAAAATCCGAGATATTTCCATTTTCCAGGGAATTCGATGTTTTGTAATCCTTCTCTAAAANAAAATTAATTGAAATCTTTAAAGCCCAGGGGTATATTTGAAAAGCTGCTTAGTGATGAAATTATGCAATATGTTTGAGATGAAAGATTTTTGGACCCACATCAAGGAAACTACCATATGATCAACCTTAGTGTAAATGAGATGGAACCTAATTTCGCTGTTTTACAGTTTACAGGATACTATAGTTTACCAAAAAACATATTGGTGCCTCAATGAGGACTTGGGTGTTCCTCATGATTACAAGAGCATCTCTCGAGACCGATATTTAGAAATCATAATATTTTTACAATTTTCTAATAACAGAGGAAAAAATAGGGTATTCTGAAGACCAGATGTTAAAAATTAGGCCATTGATGAACATGCTCATAAAATCATTTTGCCAATGGGATTTTATCCACAAAGAGTTATCGATAGATGATTCCGTGGTAAAGTACTTTGGATACAATCCAGCAAAGCAATTTATTAAAGGAAAGTCCGTGAGGTTTCTTTATAAAACTTGGATGCTTAGCAGTTCTTTGGGGTATTGCTAAATCTCTAATGTGTACTGTGGAAAAATCACTACAAACCAAAAGATTCCAAGTCTGTTTGTGCACAAGTCGAGATGAATTCATTGAACAATGTACCAAATCCCTCGAATCACACAGATTTCTTTGATAATTATTCCACTACTTACATGTTATTGGTATACCTCAAAATGAAAAACATCAGAGCAGTGGAGACTGTCAGAAATAATCGAATACATAGTTGTCCTATTATATCTTCAAAGGCCATGAACAAGAAGAACAGAGGAACCTACGACTACTGTTTTGAAAAGAAAAATTAAACAATTTGTGTGAAATAGAAAGATACTACTGTCTGCTCTATTCTAGCAAATTATTTCTTTGTTGAACCAATGTAAACGATGGTCAAAAGTAGAAAAGGTGAGAATCAACATTCTATAGCCAGCATCATTCAATGTAGGCATGTGTGGTGTAGATACACATGACCAATGTATCTGTTTGTTCAGAATAGCAGTAAAAGGAAAAAAAATAGAGGTGGGTTTTATTCACCTATAAGCTAGGCATGGTAGTTACTAATGCCTGGAAACTACAAAAAATTGCTGCAAATGAAAAAAATGGGTCAATTAGACTTCTGTCGTAGTATCATACAAAGTTACCTAAGAGATGCCAGGACAAATAAATGCAAAAAAGACGTAAAAGCAGTAGTAATCAACATTTGACTAACGACAATCACTTTCCAGAAAAACTAGAACAACAATTAAAATGTTGTATCTGTCCCATGAAAGCATGGTATTGTAAAAAATATAAAAAGTCATTGTGATTAGAAAAGGGTTGCCGTGAAAAATATCATACATCTGCCTAACGTCCTNTATATGTATATGGATTCTAAGGGTTAACTACCTGCTATTACTTGCCTGTGCCTCCAGGAGAAATACTCCCCTTACTTTTTTCCAGTTGTAGGAAAAATAAAGCCCTCTGTAGCTTAAGATGGTGGACGATTTTTTGTACTTCGGTTAAATTTTTTTTAAGAAAAGAATCAATAAGGATATAGAAAGGCAAGTGAATACAGTTAAGATGGTTTAAGTAATATGTTGAAAACATTACGTAAAATACAGGGAAACAACAGTTGTTTCCCTGTATTTTACATACTGCTTACATACATTTTTTTCAACAAGCAGGTCTGTGCTAGCTGGGCAGTGATTAAACACAAGGGGCAGTTTTGAGTAATGAAAATGAATGTAAATAGAAGTGTTCTTGTACCTACCTTGTTGCTCAATTGTTAAAATTGGGTATTTTATGAAAGGATACATGAGTAAACTGGTTGCAGTGTGCTGTAGTGCAGTGTATGCAAAATGACTAAAATGATTTACAAGGAGAATATGAATGAACCTAAAGGAAGGGTGATGAAGGAAGAGCTAGTTGAATGGGGTGAAGGAGATGCTGAAGAGATGTTTAAAGGTATAAGAATAAAAGGAATTGTACATAAATATATTTGGATGAGTCAGGAGTGAATCATGTGTGCAAATATAGAAAAGAATCCAAACAGGGCCTCCAGATAGCCATGTGGGTAACACATTTGACTTTGGTGAAAGTAGGGTTCAATTCCCGGTGGGGACTTATATGAAAAATGATCTTAGCTGTCAGAGTAATTTTAAAATTACTACTACTTCAGGTATACAAACAATGTGATGTGATTTGCATTAAACTTTTCGCGACGGCAGTATTCTCGTAGAATCGTATCCATATTCTGAGGCTTTTGCAGAAAAAATATCTCTCAGATAGGAAGCCCTCCTGAACCTCTGCTGATGCTATTTCCCCGTTTTGGCCCTTCACAGCAGGGCTCTTGGATGGTTTATGGCCCCTAAAGCAACATGGGGTTTAACAAAACTAAATATTGGACTGGCTGAATCATTTGTTGCACACATGGCTAATATGTGTTTCGTGACGAAAATGTCGTGCTTCGCTGATGAGGTACAACTTTTAGTCGAAACTCTACTGTTGATATTATATTTAGCAATCTATCATAATGATATTGAAATATCTACTATTTTCTCTAAATACGTTAATATTAACGCTAAAATTTGGTTTAAAAGCTGTAAACTACAAGCAAAATATGAGATTCTCCACTCCAAGGATATGTTGGCTGAAAGAGCAACAAATCATTCTTTAGCAAAACAACTGCAATAAAATTTATTTTACCGCGGCCCCATGCTGTGAATTGGGCTGCGCTTTACCCCTAAGACCAATGAAGTTGCCTGGAGAAGGGTAAGGAAACCCGCTATTACAGCCAGAAAGTGGCCAAAAAATATACCTGGAAGTTAAACTTCTCGTTGAAGAATAAGCTTGTACCTAAGTCGTCTATACAGGACAGTCGTTCGCTTGCAGAGGAGTCTCCGTTGTCTATAGACGACAACAGTAGCGATAGGGTTAAAAATGGAGAAATGTAGGAAATTCTGTTTTATGGTTGAATTCGTGATTCTCATCTTACTATAATGTTGTGACAAGAATTCTTCTAAGGAAAGAACATTTACTTTTTATCACAATAGGTGGAACTTATTGAAGCTATTATTGTCAATCTCATTTCACAAAAGAAGCCTGCAAGAGATGAAGTTGCATTTTCCAGAAATACCAAGAGTTACAACAGGATAAAATCCATGGAGATATTACCTTTCACTGATCCTTCTCGTACTTCATGTTTTTTTCCACCATAAAATCTGCCTCAACTCCCATAGGGTTCCCTTTCCTTCCTTTACTCCCACCCCCAAATCCCTCTTTCATTCTCTGCCAACTTCATCTAAATACATAAGCATACGTAAAGCGTTCCTTTTCTGATGAAGGATAAGCGTTTCTAAATTACACATGAGTTATTCGGTTTGGTGGAGGGTATCTGCATGAAGTGCATGTTTATTTGTGAATAAAAATAGATATTTAATTTACACGTTATCACTGATTTCCTCTTCTGTGAGGTTTACCATTAACAGATTTTATTAACGTTAGTTATCTGAGATGATCCCATTCGGCTAAAACGTATCCAATCTCATAAATGAAAGATATGCGATATTTCTCATGGGTATGTGTACTTAAGGGAAAATGTGCTTGAGAAGGTATCCTCAGGAATTATTGTACAAGAATACACGTTCGTGAAAATTCTCATTCACCAAAATTCAACTATTTTGCGGGTATTTGTTTTTCAGACTTCTATAAGTCAGTGAAACAGGACCTTCATCGTCTCAATACACTTTCTGCGATCGCCACACAGAGGAGTCAACTTAACTAGTCGTTTCCGTAGACGACTGAAAGATAATAGCCTTCATTTCATGATTGCCTTACGAATACGTAAGAGCTTTAAGCAAAATCACTGCGCATTAACATGTGATGGACGGAATTCAGTAGGACTAAAAGGAACGAAGTAAACATTTCCTGGTTTGTTCATTAAACGAGAATCCAACGGCGATTTGCTCACCTTTTTGCAATGATATTCTGAAAGATAAAATCCTCACGATTCTATTAGATCATAAATTTTCTTTCGCCACCCTGTAGACTTTCAGGTATATTTGCAGTTGACTCAGCGAAGGACTTTTCAAGTGACAGCGGGGGCTAAACAATACTTAAAACAAGCTAAGGCCGATTAAAGCCTTATGGTATCTTTTTGAAGATATCTGGTTTCTAAAACCGATCGTACGTCTCTAAAAGTTGCATAAACAGCGTCACTAAGACGGAAGAAAAAATCAAAAGTTAGCTCTAATATCATTTTCCGCGCGACTATTCGGCAGATTCGGCATATAACGGAAACGAACAGAAGTGCGAAATTTGGTTTTAGCGGATTTCCACTTGATGTCACTACGCTTCCATAATGTTTCATTGGTTTCCATTGCCACGTGAAGGCCGTGTTACCGATTCCTTTTGAAAGGGAAGGATTACGTTCCACATACGAAGAAGGCGGCAAGGTATGGGTTAATTCAAAAGAATATAATAACTCATTATTTATTCAGGTAGTTCGATGCAGAATTGGTGTACTAGAGCTCTCTGGCTGCTTACTGCCATTCCCTTTTAGTACCATAGTTATTCCAACCCATGTAATCTTTGAATAACTCCGATAGTAGGAACCGCTAGCCTATTGTTTATAGTCATTAATTTTAATTTAATTGTAATACTTGCGAATTCTTTCTGCCTCAGTAATGCATTCGATTGCTGTTAATTGATTCCTCCTACATATCAACGTTTGATTGTTTTCGTCACTTTTTAGACCTAGGGTAAAATATTAATATATTAGAATCCATATTGATCATATAATTTTATTGCGATTCATTTTTCTAGTTATTCCTTCGTTTTTACTTTTGATTACGATATGTTTTGCCTATGCTTAGTTTTTAGAGAGCAATCGACAAGTTCTCCATGGTAACCTATTATGCTCTAATTGGGATGAATTATACCTTATTCTTAACCCTTACCGTTCCGCATTGTTAAAATGTGTTATTGAATGCCTAAGTATGTCTTCCTCATTGTTCCTTAAAGATCTTTAATTTAGTGGAATATACACCGAACATTCTTTTCCATCAAAGAAAAGCATGTTTGAAGAATTGATGTGTGCTCAATTTATTTAATACATTTCGTATAAATTATTTTATAATTTGTGCGCGTTCGTTTCTTTTCGGTGATATTTCTGTTTTTACCGTTGATAACGTCATTTTGTGACAGAATTTGTGATGTTTATTTTGGAAACTTGATGATAGTGGATTTATACAAAATTCACTACATTTTAAAATGTTTAAATATATCTGACATCGCATGAAAAATTTGATATCTAGGTATTCTTATTCAGCGTTGGGGTAAATGTAAAGAATAGGAGTGCTTGCAGTAGCATGTATTTCTTTTTGAAAGCTGTAAGTTTATGTACTCATCGTCTGAAAGTATTTACTTAAATTATACATTTCTTTTCTTTTTTGCCAAAATCTTCCTTGGGAACCCTATATGTTTCTTATCTCTTTCATTTCCCTCAAAGGCATCGAATATCGTTTTTATTGTTGTGATAATCATATATTATCTCCACAAACGATCATCCGAGTAAAACGTATGAAAATTGATTTTCTGTGTTTAATTCCTGAAGTCTCTCTTCGTTATTTTCTTTTTCATGTCAGGCACAGCCGCAACTTTAGTCATCTCGGAATGGCATCGGCCAAAATGACTGGGTTCAGCTACTCTTGTGAGATATGTGGAGTGGAAGGTCTGAATGATGAAGAAATGAGGACTCACATGTTAGTTTATCATTTGGAAGGGGCTGTCTCATGTCCTTTTTGTGACCTTGGGGATATCTCAGCCGATGAGATGTTATTGCATGTTAACAGTGCACATTTAGAGTACCTCACTCCAGAGAGAGAACTTTTAGCTTTCATTGACGACGACGATGAAGAAGAGGATGAAGAGGTGGATGAAGATGCTGAGGAGATGGAAGGAGGGAGGTATGGCACTCCTCCTGATGTCCCACCCAATGACTTATCTCACTTCCGAGAGAACAGTAACAGTGATGTGTCTAATAAGGATTGTCATCACTTAGAGCATCGACATGGACTACCAAGCCCTTTTCATAATGGTGCTGCCATGTGTCCTGATGAAAATTCAATGAAGGCAGCTGATGATAATGAAGATGATGCTCGGGTTCCAAATGGAGTTTTGCTGCCGGAGAACAAGGAGAATGGGTGGAATGACGATGACAACAACAATAATAACAGTGGGGATGTAGACGTAGGGGTTTACAGAAGAGAGGAAAAAAATGATGTTCCCTCAGTTGGCCCAGTCGGGGATCGGCCTGGTCCTCTGGCAGGTGCTGGTAGTTCAGGTTCTCCTCTCAGGTCGGCATTGGCATTGAATTTAGGTAGCATAGCACCTATGTCTGGAAGCAGTCATGGTGATGGTGCTGTAAATGCTGAGGGGTTAGCAAATGGAGTGTCTGTGGTTCGTCAGTGTCCATTGTGTCCATATCGTAATGAATTTCCTGTGAGATTGGAGGAGCATATAAATAGGCAGCACTTTGACCCAACTAGTCCTTCATTTCCATCCACTTCACCTCTTCGGTCTCACTCTGAAGATGCTCCAGCCGTGTATGACTGCCCTCTGTGTGTACGCACATTCCAGAATAGTCCTGACCTAGAACTTCATGTTAACATTGAGCACAAGGATATTCTAAGTCCAGCCAAGGTAAGTTTTTTGATGCACTATTAATCCCATTGTAATTTACAAAGAGTTATTGTAATTGTATATTGCTCATATATATGGTCAATCAGCAGCAACATTTTGCTATTACATTGTAATTTAGAATATTTCTTTTGAAATGATTTTCACAAAGCTCCAATTTCCTCAGCATATTTTTTTGATATTACTGGATTACAAATTGCATTAAATTGCACATTGCTATTAAAGAGATATCATAAGCATCAATGTCTTTAATGTTGACTTTTTAGTATGATTTGTTTTGAGTTAAGCCTAAACTCAGGTAGGTTGTTTAAATTTAAATAAACAGTATGTTTTAACTTAATTATTTGGAGTATATTTATAATTAATCGAAGAAAGTTATA
>KZ308796.1:532975-558195 GCA_000376725.2 Ladona fulva
ACTTGGAAATTCACGCGCCTATAAAGTCTCCCAAACGGCATGGAGAAATGTTCTGGCGGGATAGCTCAATGGATAGAGCAACCAACCGGCAATTGGGAGACCCGGGTTCGAGTCCCGGGTCCCGGTTCCGTCAGACTTTTTTCATGTCCGTTTCTCCTTGGGAATAAGAAATACTGTTGAACATTTTATTCTCTGCGTTTGCGATAAGTTGTTAATTGTTTAACTTGAATCATAGATGAAGCAAGTTAAATTGAGTTTTGAAGATGATCTTGTCCGATTGACTAAAGTAAATATTATAATGTCACTAAAATATACATTTTAAATGCAATTACAGAATTTTTAACACTTCAATCATTGACTGTTGCAGTAACTTGAAGATTCTACGTCGATTACTGATAACTTATACCCCTAAAGTTAGCGAAGATTTAGAGCAATCCATAGGCCTGCATAGATAGTGATACTATGGTTAGCGATTTTTATCAGTTTAAAAACACCACCAAACCTATTTTAAAATTAATTGTTGGTAAGATGATGGTTTAGGTACTGCCATAGTTAATCGTTGGAACTTGCTTGTGGAATTAAAAGAAGGTTGCTTTAAAATATTGAACATCGTCCAGTGTATACAAATTCAGAGGAATTAATTGATGCATCAGAAGAAAACTTCTCGAAGTATAAATTATAAGTTCTGTCTAAAAATATGAGTTGTTTGCTGGGCCGGCCATCCACCAAAGGGGTACAAATTTTCACATGAGCCTCTTATGCATTTCTTATCCCCATGTGATGCATTTAGGGTTGGCATTACATTTAAGAAGGCTCTAGGAAAAAGTATTTTTTGAGACCCCTGTGAATTTGCTTATTATAAGTAAATAATATAGGTAGAAATTAAGTCAATTAATATAGTTAGTTTTGTATGCATTTAAAATTAACTGAAAATTCATATTTATAGCCACTGTCATCAGAATTCGATGAGCAATGAGACAATATCTCATTCGCTCTATTGTTTGCTGTGAATTTCAGAACATTTTAAAGTGATAAATGTGAGAGTAGAACACTGAAAGTTGAAAAACATACTTGTTTGTGAAAACAATCCTCTGAAGATAAAACATTCATTTCATTGACATGCATCTGTCCTCTTAATACTTTCAGAAAAATCAATCCTAACACATTTTTCCTAAGTTATTTAGAAGGTTTGCAAAAACTTTCCAAGTGCATATAGATAGTAGAATTTGTAAAGTGCGATTGATTTTTAATTCTGATGCTTATCATATGAAGCAAAATCATTTCTCAAAAGCGTAGAGCATGCTTCAGGATTTCATACCACACATTTACTTAAAAATTGTAATTCCTGTGATGGTTGTTGTTGTTCAATGATATAGATGTGGCTGAGTCATGCATTTACGTTACTTTACTGTGTGTTCATTGGATTCACACAATCTCTGATAAAGCAGGGGATCTGTATATTATTTTAAAGGCAATTAATTGCTCTTTTGAACGATGTTAAATATGGCCATTTATAACTGCGGATCTTTGTAAGGGAACACGTTGTATTCGAGGTCTGCTCATTTCGGGTCCAACAGTTACTCAAAGTGCGCAGAAATTTTCTTTCTCCCCTTCCAGTTTTGAGCAAAAGCTAGCTTAGAGGTAAGCTTTGTGGATACATCCCTCAAAATGCAGTCCTAGCTGTGACCTAAACTCAAATTTTTCAAGGGTGGGTCATTTGCCTTGATCCTTCAGAAATAACAGGATCTCGTGAGTGATGTTCCCCTCTTTGTGAAAGGGAAAGCTAGATATAATACTGAATTGTAACAACCAATATTAAACCACTGAATTTATGCATTCCAACATCCATTTTGTTATAATGCTATACGTTAATGCCACTAAACAATGGATACTAATAAATGATTGTAGTATTAATAACATAACAAATCCATGCAAACACTGTAAGCGGAACTAGGACACAGACTATCTCCTCCATGTTTTTCCTTTTCTTCTCTCTTTCTCTCTCTCCCTCTCTTCTCAAGGCTCACTTGCCTGAAATTCACTGCTCCTTCGTCCAAGGTGGTAAGATTTATGTAGAACTGGGTGTACATGAAGCGTTTCATAGAAAATTATCAGCTTTCCCCCTTTTATGCTATGTACTTTAGATTAACAAAAATAATTTAGAAAACTAATTCAGTAAAAAGAGAAAAGAAAATGCTATGATGCTTTGTGCATCTTGACTCACTATCATTGGCATGTCTTGGACTCTAACCCATCCTTCTGAGCAGGTATTCTGCCCACCAAAATATCATCTCAGATAGTGGAAGATCTGGGTTCAAGTCTCAGACATCAATATTATCACTTCTCTATGTCCTTGGATTTCTAGATTAGCATCTCTTTGTGCAATGTTTAATATCTTTCCCTTATGCTTATGTATAAAAAATATTTTATCAGACTTTTTTTACAATAATTTTACCCTGTGATTTAAGTTTTGAACGATATATATGAAGTGAAATGTAAAAACTTAAGGTATATTTTACATATTGTTTTTTGTTTGATAGGAATATTGGTAATTATTTTTGAAAACAATTTATGTAAACAGCTAAAGTCTTAGAAAACAATTTTTTGAGTTTTATTTCATGGAGGTTAACATATTAGTCCTTTCTGTTTTTATATTTCTGTATTCTATTTCTTAATTATTTCATTTTTAGGTGCCATAAGTTTTTGAGGAAACTTCAGATATTTTGGGAGTAGGAGCTGATTTATGGTAAAATATTTGAATCCATACATATGAAGTTCATTGCCATTCCATCCAGATTATAAAAATATAATTTTTTAGCGAACAGTTTTTCAGATTTTTATCAAATATAGTGCCAAATTCAACTGGGAGAAAACAGAAATGTTGTTTCCAACTTTTAACAAGGGGTTTCTACCTTATTTTATGAAAAATTTGGATGAAATGCTTGTTTTTTTTCTTTTTCATTAACAAAATATATTTCTTATTTAGTTGAAACTAAAATATGCACTTTACTCTTTGTTCTCTCATTTCTATGCTTTTCAACAAAATATTTATGATTGTTGCGTAAATTTTGTTTATTGGCACTCAAAATTTGCTGTAAGCTTTGTAATTTTTGTAAAGGTCATTGTTGTTCTTGTTATTATTTATGTTTTTACTTTTGCATATATGAAACAAGGTGCTATAGGGTAGCCACCAAGTTACATTAGCCAAGGTAACAGCTTCCAACACACTTAAAAGGATTGAGAATTTTCAAATAGCCAGGAACTTTGTGGCAATCCATGCAGTGACAAGGGGTACACCGTTTGCCGTTTTTAAATACCCTTCCTTCCCAAGGCAAGTTTTCCCTTGGCCAGCAGAAGCTTTTAGGAAACCAGGCAAATTGTGGAAATGGCTCCTGAATCTGCCCAAAATGGTATTAGGTTTCAAAATGTCCTCTAAATGTGTTACTAGTAGCAGTAACTTTTTGCTTGTTTGAAGTCATAGTTAGGATGGTATTTTCACTCAGGGGCATAATACCAGTCAAAGCTTATGAGATCTGTTTTCAACGCCATTTGTTTTGCTGATTTAGACTGCTGCTTGATATAATTTCTGAAATACTAATTATGTTAAATTCTTACATTGAAGTACTGGACCCTATAGGTAATTAATATCTTCTTGTTTAGTTTTTGTTTAGGTGTTGCAATATTTCAAGTGCCTCATGAAAGATGGGAATGTGGATTAAGTTGGATTTATTCATCCCCAATATTACTGTAAATGCAGTGATCTAAAGATCTTATAGCAATAGTAATCTGCGTAACTTAAAAGAAATAAATTCTTATTTTCAATTTATTTATTTAATTAATCCCCTGGAAAATGTGTTATTTAAATCTTTATTCAATATATTGGTTATCGCTGTTCTCGAAGTTTGTAACTTTCCCTGAGTTTGAATTGAAGGAAGTTGCATTGTTTATACTACCTTAAGATAAAATGAGCATTTCTGAGATTTTAAGCTGCTATTTATTTTAGGCTCAGTATGGCATGGATAACCAAGGAAACTTTTGGGGTCAAAGCATAAATAACATGCAAAAAGCAGTTATTGCTGGAGAGATGTCAGTTGCTGATTTTTTTAAACGCCGAATTGAACTGAGAGCTTCTGACAAATATGGAGTTGATGATGGAAATTCATGCACCAAAGGTATTTTCTCTGAAATATTATTTATTCTTCTCCAAGTAAAATTTTTTTCCTAAAATGTTGTGTTATTCACAGATTTCCATTCTAGACATGTGTAAGAAGTAGCAAGAATCTAAAAACCTTTTTGTTGCTTTAATTGGGAATGAAGTAGTTGCAAAGCTCAAACTTTAAAATGTCTTTGTAAATTTTTTGTGAGGATGACTTTTTAATTTGTAATGTAAACATGTAAAAATGACTTCCTTCTTCTTTTTGAAGTGACTTTTTGGTATTATTAGTGGAATCAATAAATTTTAACATTGAATTTTGATTTCTGTAGTATGGTCATATCTTTCGTATATTTTGTGTAGTCATTCTAAATCAGTGGTCAGAAATCTTTCACTTAACCTACCGTCTACCTTAGTACTCTTATGACTGGTGTAATTTATTTATTTACCTCTGATGTCCCAATAATTTTATTTAGAGCTCATGAAAATACTTTTGCAAATGAGAAATATAAGTAAAAATTGTTAAGTACTAATATTTTTGTAACAATACATTCATATAATACCACCAAACATAGTTGTAGTTGTACAAATTGGTGTCATTGTACAATAGCACTAGTACAATGTATAATTGAAATTAAATTTTTTGAAATATTGTCTTCGTAAAAATACATTGTAAATAAGAAGAGTATATCAAGGAGCGTTTGAGAGAAAAGATTTAAGTATTTTGTTATCAATATTATAGTAACACCATTCTAAGGAAACTTTTTGTTCTGCTTTCCAAGGGTATTTAAATTGCCTTAATTATGTGTTTGCACTCATTGTTGCCTTTGACTATCAATTTTTAACATCATTCACCACTCACCTGGTAACTTAAAATGCCCACTTGTGAGTGGAGATACCATATTTGTGACCACTGATATAATTAAAATAAACTAAGGTATTTTGCTCAGCTTTGGTATGTGGGGATTTACGATCAGTTTTTGTACTAGAAATAGCTGCATTTAGACAATTTAGAACAAGTACACAATATTCCCAAGTTATTGTTTGCAAAAATATCTGTATTTTATTATTAAGTTTTCTGAGGTAATATTTATTACTTAGCATTCTCTCAGGTTGTCAGAAATGAGTGCCATTATTTCAAAGTATGTTGGGGGCTTCATTTTTATGGAACTTTTGATCCTCTCTCTCTATACACACACACATGAGTAAAAGTTGCTTGCGTACTACATGCTTTACAGTAATACCAGGGTCATTCAGTAAGTCCTTAGAAAAAGGTAGAAAAACAAATTATTTTCCGTAGATTTTTTATTTTTCTACATAATCTCCTTTTATACTTTTCCAAGCGTTTCTCCGACTGTTTTAAGCAGTCTAAAAATTAGGATTTTTGTCCTCAAAATTGGCATCTGTTTTGGCGATGACCACCTCTGACGCAAACTGTTGTCTGCCGAGCCATTTTCTCAAGTTTGAAAATAAAAAGAAGTCACTGGGAGCCAAATCTTGCAAATACGGTGGATGTTGTATTAATTCAAACTTAAATCCCATAATTTTGGCACTGTGTGGGTGTGCACCCGTGCATTGTCTTGATGAATCTTTTTCAAATGAGGTTGTTCTTCTATTTCTACGCTCAACTTCAACTCATAATACTCACTTATACTCACTTTCACTCATATACTCACTTTTACTTCACTCATAATACTTTCATTTCATTTGACCTTTTTCCAAGCACTTGGTGTAAATGGTGTGCATTCCAAACAATTGTTGCTGGCCAATCACACCGTCTTTGCCTTCTTCGGAGTTTGCATTAAAAAACCCACTGTAATGACTGTTCCTGTGTCTCTGGAGTGTAGTAATGTATCCATGTTTTGTCCACAGTTATGTATCAAAGCAGAAACTCATCAGGACCAAATGATTGGATTTATTTTCCTCTTCCTAATGTCCTAATTTCCTCGTGCCTATCTTGCCTAGATTTTTTTACGCTCAGTTTTTCGTACAAAATTGAAAACACTTTACCTTATAATATATTTTGGCCTCAACTATTTCATACACTTTAATTTGTCAATCACTTAAAACCAAATCGTGGATTTTGTCAATCATTTTGGGGGTAGTCACTTCCACGCGACGTCCCAAATGATGTTAATCTTTTGTGGATGTACAGCCGTGTTTAAACTCATTTACCCAATTATAAACAGTTAGAAACAGAGGCAGATTTTCCATGATCTTCATTCATCCAACTCATCTTTGATCTTTTTTGATGTTAAGCCTTTTACATATAAGCGTCGAATCACTGCTAAAAACTCACTTTTTTCCATTTTTCTAAATTAGCTAAAGTTTTTTGCTTCAATTGACAATAAAAATCAAACCATTTGATGGATATAACTGAGATTTTAACAGCTATCTATTGAGTAATAATGCTTACTAAAAACAAGTCATTTATGATACTGCAAGCTCCATCTTAGATTTTCTAAGGACTTATTGAACAACACTTGAAGATTTTTTCAATTTTTGTTTTGCACAGGTTTCAAAAATTGAATTCCAATGTTTACATGCCCTATCATTGAACAACAGAACAATTGGGAAGTAGATTATCTAAAATAGTCACATAGTCACAAACACTTTTTGTATGCCAAGTAATATCTAATTAGCCCTATGCAGAATACTGCATAAAGATATATTAAAAAGTCACCCCATGTATTTTGAATGGGTGAAATGTGAGCTGTCCTAGCATTGAAATCAGGAATTATGTAGTTGTCTGGTTACTGTTACATTTCAGAAACTTGTCCACTATATATTCCAAAGGTTTAAGGCAATACCATATCAAGAAGTAGCTAAAAATATGATTAAGAGTTTCCTGTAGAATTTATATGGAAGAATATTTAACCTGCCCTGGCATTGAACTATGGACCAAAATGGAAGCGGTAAACCTTAAGTGAGAAATACAGTCATGAGTGTTATTAACACACCAAATGACAGCTATCTGGCTTCTCGAAAGGTGACCCAAAAGAATTTTAAGAAAGCTGCCAAGTGTAAATTGAGTAGACGAAATTTGAAGTCCTAGCATCAAACCCAGGGTAATTTAGGAGATATGTACTCAGAATGCAAAAATTCTGCAGAACAGTATCTCTTCCTGTAACCATAGATTCAGAGAAGCTTATTGATTAGGTAAGGTATTAATTCACCCCCTGCCATATGCTACTGATTGCTTGTGGTGACTTACAAATCCAAATATCTCTGTTGGATTTCAAAAATACACTATATTGGGAAGTACCAGATAGGGTAGAATAGGCAAGGTATTAATGCACCCCCTGCTATATGCCACTGCATTTGCAGTAATGGCCATTCATATTTCATTCTAGATGTTCCTCTAATAACTAAGATTCAGGTATCAAGGCAAAATCGTATCGGGAAGTAGCTCAAAATATCCGAGTTTCCTGTACATTCCTTATGGAGTAAAAATTAACGTGCTCTGGCATCGAATCAAGGATCATTTTAAAAGTTCTTAAGCTTCAGTAGTTTAGGAGTTGACCTTCACTCTTCAAGCTGCGGCAGTTGTAGGTTGCGAAGTGTAGGGTGTTATTTCTTTTCTTCTTGATGGACCTCTGTAATGCCACCACCTCCTGGACATCTGAATGGGTGGTGCTTTTACGTTCGGATAAATTTCCATTACAGAAGCGCATAAATTGTATGTGTGTCTGAAGGGTAAAACATGATATTATATCAGGAATTGACCACTGCCGGTTGGTGAATGAATGAATGCCACTCTTACTATTTGGCTGGAAATACTGTTGAAGCTTCTTAGCATAGTTGAACCTCAGCTATACATCGCCTTCAACCTCCATTACACCTCTCTGCCTCAGTGAGGGAATGAATTGTGGCAGTATGAGGATCATTTTTACACACACAAATCCTGTGAATTTCCAGTGGCATGTTTTATTGAGATTTAAACTTTTGAATTTGTTTTTGTAAGCGAAGATAAATGAGCATTTTGTTGAAAGCTGCAATTATTCTGTTTGATTATGCTGTTTTTATGAACGTTAAGATGCAAGAAGAAAACAATTCCTAGGAGGAATTCAATTGGATCTTTGAAAAAAGGGTAGCTAACAAAGACCAAAACAAAAGGTATTGATTTACAACACTGCTGCAATACAAGATTTTTAATAAAAAATCATTTGAAAGAATCTTCATGATTGGGGTTTAAGGGAATTGGCCTTAGTATTGGATTTTCCATTTATTCACTTCTTGTAAAAATGATATTTCCAAACAACATATTCATCCTGTGAAAAGGTGTAGCTATTTGTGTCTACTTTTATTGTTTTATTCAATAACGACAGGTGGGGATTCTGTACAAGCAAGTGCTATCAAGGATTAATAAACGGAATTTCTAAACTACCATACTGAAAATATATAAAACAAAATAATGTGTGATTTGCAATGAATTGATTGAATAGTTTCAGAAGAAAGCACACTATAACTCTACTTGAGGCACAAAAAAGAAATTAGTTTCTTTGAGATCACTATTTTTAATAAATAATAAGTGTGAATAACGTGATAGATCTTTTTCATTCTTGGTTAGTTGGTCGATTGATTTATTTCTTTATTCTTGTCATATTGTTGAAGTTATACATGGATACAATCAACCTTTTGAGTAAAGAAATTTCCACCTTTCATTGCTTCATTTTCATCATTTTCTATAGAATGAAGTAATTTTTTAGATATACTATTAATTAATTATAATAATGAATCTTTTAACAAAAAATGTTGGAGTTCATCAAAGTGCATGATCTTTCCAAGACTACACTCGAGAGCCAACAAAAGACTTCACTGTAACTCTGGTTTATCTTATATGCTTATAACTTGTTTTTGCTACAAAAGGACACAGTCGAGCAACTTTTTATGTTAAGCTCTTCCCTGTGTGGGGAATATTCCGCTATCTCAGTGCTAGAATCAAATCTTACTGTGGGATGAAGATTTTTGTTTTGTGATACCTTCATTTTCTTATCAAGGAATTAGTGATTGTGAATGAGAGTGTTGAAAGAAATTTGGTGTACGAGATGAGGCAGATGAGGAAAGCTGAGGACAGTGATACAGAAAATGCACAAAGTTTTTACTCAATCAAATGAAATAAACATTCGACTAGAGGGGGCCGCAGTGCATCTAGTTACTGGAAAAATTCACCTTAACCCTTTCATTGCGACAATTGACTTAAGTTGATTTGATGTTCATAGTCCTAAAGCTGCATCTAATACACAGTGAAAGGGTTAAAAGTGGATCGTAGAATGTCTTAAGTTTTGTTTTTACCATGTGTTTCATCTGATAGGGATGAGGACTGGAAGAAAACCACGCATGAAGCAGGAGTGTTTAAAATGAGTTTTTCCTTAAATATCCACCCAATATCACTCTTACAAAGGCATTGAGGAACAGATTTTTTAAAATGTTACATTGCACTTCCTAGTAATACTGCAGTATGAAATTAAAGGATTTGCAAGAGGATAACTGCTTATCATAATTTGTTGTTATTGTAACAAAAGTATCCTGTTTGCTAATCAAGATGTCTTGAAATTTCCATTCGGATTGTACAGCCTGCACAGAGATAGAGCTGCTGTTGACTCTTGACAAACAATTTTAAAATGATATCAAGACCATGATTGGAAAGCAGGGCTACTGTGTAAATGTGAGTCAGTTTGTCACAATATGTATACATGCAGTCCCAGCTTTTCTCCCAGGTGGATCAACTCAACGATCTGCCCAAGATTAGAGTCCATCATAGGGAGTTGATGCACCTGGGAGAAAAGCTGGGACTGCATGTATACATATTGTGACAAACTATGATGTCCCTATGATGGACTCTAATCTCCCAGCACTCATTCACTTTGTCCTCATGACCTTTCCTCCTCACTATTCCGTCCTTTTCTCCTTTAAATACCACTCATTGACTGCACAGTTCTGTGGCTGCTTCTGCTACATTCTCAAAAACAAATCTCTCGGTGGCATACACACACAGACAAATCAATTGAGTGCAATTGCTAAACATGAAAAAAATACAAAAACACTATATAAAAAATAACACATGTAATGTGGTACATGAACCAAACATTACATTGCCACAACATAAGTAGCCAGACTTTCCAATTTACGCACAAATACATGCACAAATTTTAGTATATCCTTACAACCCAATTTACTATTGATTAATTAAGATTTGGGTAAATGGAATGGACTGGCTATTTATTGAATTGAGGTAATACTGATGTCATAATAAGCTTTAATTTTCTGCTGAAACAACTCAGGTAAACCGGACACATACAGTTTCATATTCACAAAGTTGTACACCTCCATCTTTTCTTGCTAGTCAGCAACATAACATGAATTTGTACCGGCCAGCTGCATCACGCAAAATGGACCTGAATACAAATGAAAAAAATTACAGAATAATTGGGCTTGTGAAATAGACTGTGTCCGCAAAAGCTCAAGATCCCCAATTTCAAAAGACCAAATCCTCTTCTGGTTCCTTTTTCTTGTAAGCCCAGCTCATTTAATATTTTCAGCGGCCCTACGTAAGATTTCTTCATTGTCTGGGTTCTGTAATTCATCCCTTATAGATTTGGCTAACTGTAACTGTTGATCTGCCCTAAGAGTTGACTCATTCATCACCCTCTCACTGAATTCCTCTTGTCAAGTGTTTTTTTTTCAGCTTCCTATAAGGAGTTCATCTCTGCACATCCCACATGCGGTGATACTCTTTCACTTTCATTCTGCATTTTAACTACGTCAGGAAATTCCATCTTCCCTGACAAAAAGTTTAATATTACCCCATTATCTGATAGCCAAATTCCTACCTAAAATTACGGGTTTTATTAGAGCCCTTACTATGAGACAAGGGACATCAAACTTGGGTTGACCCATATCGATCAGCGCTTTTTTTGTGATTGGAAGGGATTTCTTATCTATATCTACATAAATACCCTACAAGCCGCCCTTCAGCATGTGGCAAGGGGTGTAAACACAAAGCGTTCAAGTTACCTCCTTAGTTTATTATTATTGCGTACTGTTTGTGGAAAGAATGAGTCCATAAAACGACTTGTCCCTGTGTCTATTTCTCTTATTTTACACTCATTGTCGGATCCGCTGATGTAGCTGGGAGGTCGAGTAATACCATTTACATCTTCCGCAAATGTACTATCTCTGAATTTAGCAAGCAATCGCAGCATAATTTCTAATCTCCTTTCTTACAAGGATTCCCAACCTGCATCTGAGTGCATTTGAGTAATGCTTGCTTTTCTATTGTAGCACTTTTTATGAAATCGTATCGCCTTTGTGTTGCACTTTCGTTTCATCTGCTGGGTGCACCCCTTCAGGGGGTGTATGAATACCTTACCTAATCCATCCTACATGGTATTTCACAATAAGGTGTTGTTTTCAAATTTAAACCTAATGATAGATTTAGATTCGTATGTTGCCACAAACTGCCAGTGGTGTATGGTAGAGGGTGTCTTTATTCCTTACCTAATCTTCCCTATATGGTTTTTTCCAAAATGAAGCGTCTATATATATAATAGATATAGTTTCAGTGTATGACTTTGAGAAGATTAAATGTAACTGAAATTTTGTTTTTTTTTTTAGGTCTTGTTCCTAAAATTCGTGGAATAAGTGCTAGTTCTAACAATGTTGCTAGGACATTTATGTGCACAACAGTCGACCATTATGCTTCTACGTATGGTGATAAAGGATGGGGTTGTGGTTATAGGTATGTATGTCATTTCATATCAGTAAATATTTATAATTTGAATCTTTGACAAGATTAATTTCTTTTTGTAGGTTTTGTATATTCCGTTGCTTTTCCTCATGACCATTGTTTCCATTTAGGAACATGCAAATGATGGTTTCATCAGTTCTCCACCATACTGGTTATAATGAGCAACTATATAAGCCATCATTAATGGGAGAGTATGGTATATGTGGTGGTGGTGCAGGGGGATCGCTGAGTTGGGGTGGCTCCTGCACTCTGCCTTTAGGAGGAGTGCCTCTGCGTGGTGCTGTGTTTAGCCGCAGTGCTATGCCATCAATACCACGGCTCCAGCAGCATGTGGAATGGGCCTGGAGACAAGGTTTTGATCTTCAAGGCTGTGATCAGTTGGGTGGTAAACTCTTCAACACTAGGAAATGGATTGGAGCCACTGAAGTTGTCACATTTCTCTCTTCATTTAGAATAAGGTAAAGAGTTTTCCTTTGATTCCAAAAGAGGCTTTCAAGAGAAAATGATTTAATCATTGTGTAAATGATATTTTAAACTGTTCTATTACCGTAATGTTCCACATTCTGTTTGTCAAAATTTTACACTATATAGATGTCAGCTTGTTGATTTTCATCGACCTACAAGTTCTGATGGCAGCCATCCAGAAATGTTTAACTGGGTGCTTCAATATTTTCAGAAAAATGATGATTTCAAGCCACCTCTTTATCTTCAACACCAAGGTAAGAACCTGTTTTCTTTAGAGGATGTTGGTAAATTTTTATCAAAATAATTTTCAGTTATTGCTTGGTTTTCATTATGGAAAGGATTCCTCCACTTAAGTTTATTCTTTTGCTGGTTTTTAGATGTACTGTATTTCTGGCACATAAGAGACATTTTTTAATGTGAAAATTTAATCTAAAATCAGCGGCTTAGGGTGAGAATTTCTTCTGATGCTAAGGGTGAGACTTTCTTCAGGAATAGCTATGCAATAGCAATTGTTGCACTTTAACTCGTAGATTTTATTACCTGGGAAGCCTAACTTGCAATGTTGCGCTTATGTTTCTATAAATTGACATTTATTTCTTGAATGTCCCTTCTTTGTGTCACTTTTAAGCAGCTTATGTTCCTGTGTGTATGATCTTTACTTCATCTGAAAAACCACTGTGCGTCTTAAGGCCAGTGCATCTTATGGGCTGGGAAATAAAGTATATCTTATGAGCCACCAATATTTGTCACCATGGACTTTATTGTAGACTATCTTAAGCATTAATTAATGATTCTCTCCTATTTTTGAATGTACAATAGTAAAATTATATGTAAGACCCTTAAGATTGGAAATGTTAAGTTAGCAGTATTATTGTCCTCAGGGCATAGCCGCACAATTGTAGGAGTGGAGCAACTGAAAGATGGCTCCATTTACCTGTTGGTGTTTGATCCTAGTCATTCTCCGCATCAGATGTCTCAGTTCTATGACACAGCTACTGCCCTTTCTGGAATGAGACTAATTAGAAAGTCTTTGTCTGCCATGAAAGCTCGTCAATATCAGGTAGTCGCTGTATGCGGTATAATGGATACTGAGCAAGAATATCAGGTATGAGTTAAACTAATATGTATCTGTACTTTGAAAGTGTTAAATATTACATATTAATATAATGCAATAGCATACTGTGTTCTCTATAAGTGAAAAGGTATGTTATTCATATTTTCCATGAAACTTTTATTGACTATAACTAATGTTAACCTCACTGATCATCATCAGATATCTTGATAGGACCTGGTGTTTATTAAAAACTGTTGTTGTAAATTAAGTTTTTGTGGAAAATATGGATAATGGTTTTTCATTAGATTTTTAGGTGACATTCCACAAAATCAAACAATCATCCAGATTAGTGGTTCTTTGCCAGTTACATCCTCTGAGTTCTCACAATGTGTGTTGCTTCCTTTCCAAGAATATCAGTATTTTATAAAGAACTACAGTGACTAACCATTGGGCTCTCTGATCTGTAAAATTAGAGGGGATTTCATTTTAGAAGGCAATTCTGAAATCATCTTCTGCTTAATTGTCTCTGTGTAAGAAGAAATTTGTTTTTATCATAATGGCTCTCACCTCCTGAAAAATCTTTCTGGCCCTTTCATTCAAATCACATGATGCTTTCTCTGTCTCTGAACATACTATACCTTGCTTAGATTTTTGTAGAATATATTGTAATCGGAAGTTCTATATTAATCTTACAGTAATTATTGAATATATTATGCTATTTTCTTCATGTTTTATCTATTTTGATTGACAAGTTGACATTACCATTGGTAGAAGTAGTAGTATTGTTAAAAGTGCTTCAACAGCTTAGGTCATTTCGCACATGAGCCCCCACCGGGAATCGAACCCGGGACCGCTTTCACTGAAGTCGAACGCGTTACCCACTTGGCTATCGGGAGCCCCTACTACTAAATAGTATTATATATATAATACTACTACTATTACCTTACGCCCCTAACTTTAAGTTTAAAAAATATGCTCTATATTTATCACTGTGTACGTGCATCGGAAGAATATAATTAACTTCGATTCCAGATGATAAAAATGTGATTAACTTCTGCATCATTTCCCCAACTAATTAAAAATGAAATTTTTTTATCACACCCTTATATTTCAAACTCAAATTACCCTTTTTAGTGAACCATNTTTTCTTATTCCTTTTATTATTCTGTTTAATTATATTTTACTTCTTATAGTTTCATAACCAACATCTGTTGGTATCTGAGTTATTTGTAAGAATTATGCAATTTTTATCTTTTTTTTCCAGGTGTGTTGCTGACATTTTCCTTTTACTTTTTTTCCCTCTTTTAAATTTTAGTTGCTACTGTTAGTAGAATTTGCAGTTTTCTCATGCCCCACCTTCATGGGGGCGTTTTCCTGCAAGATTTTAATTTTTCCTAAGTGCACACTTAGGTTTTATCAAACCCATATAACAGTTCCTTCTTTTATTGCTTTTCCTTAATTCAGTTCCCAATACCTCTTTCATTCTGTCTCTAATGACTAAGCATTAGATGTAAGAAGAGACTAATTAATCTCAATCTTGCCCT
This sequence comes from Ladona fulva, assembly GCA_000376725.2. Lineage (NCBI taxonomy): Eukaryota > Metazoa > Arthropoda > Insecta > Odonata > Libellulidae > Ladona > Ladona fulva. The sequence continues at coordinate 547,942 of KZ308796.1, forward strand.
TCAATAAAGACATCTGATTATTATTGTTCACATTTTTTCTTCATTAGCAGCGGATGACACATCAGCGTTATGCATTTTTAATTTGATGCACTTCCTGAAAGGAGTTCTACTTGATATTATAGGAATATTATTATTAAGAAACTTCTTGTACCCCACTGAAACTTCCAGAGGCTCATTCTCCCCTGGTGAAGAACCACTGATCTAGAGTTGTACACTGGTTATACACTTTTAAAGAGAAGTTGATATAGGGGAAGTTGATAAGAAGGGGAAATAAGGAAATTATTACATTCTCTCAAGTGTTTTGATTCTTCATGGTGTTTGTTGTTGGTGATCTTTCTTCAAAAAATTTCCAGTTGTATATTCTGAGTGGGCTCCTGGATAGCCTTGTGTGCAACGCATTCGACTTTGGTGGTCTCGGGTTCAAGTTTCAGGGGAACCCATACATGCAATATGACCTTAGCTGTCAAAGCACTTTTAACAATACTAGAACTGCTATATTCTGAGCCCTAGCTTCTATCTTTAATCATATTAATTAATATTGCCAGTGATTTGTTTTTCTCTTTACATAATTTCTACAATTCAGCTAACAGCGAATGTTTCTAAAATTGTCTTGACTCCCTTACAACTGGCAGATTTATAACATATTATAAATATGGTTTGGTTATATTATGTGGAGCACCAATAAATTGAAGCACTGTGTAAGTGCTTCACAAACACGTTTCTTTTTACCAGTTTTGACCCAGACAAATCATCATCAGGTACATACAATTAGTTCCATAAAACTTGTCTGGCAAAACCCAGAAGACTGTGGTGAAGCTCTGTAGCATGTTTCTCTGTGGTAGTGAGTCAATAGGTTTTGTCTGTATGCTATTTGCACTTGGAACATTTAATAGGGTTTTGTATCATTGTCATTATTATAAACACTAGTTACAATTCATTCTTGCTTGACACTTTAATATTTTTTTTTTTGTAATTTTGAACATATTGTTTTTAAATATCTTTGATTTCAAATCCTCATCTAATTTGGCCTTGACTTTGTGGCAGGCCTCCATTATAAAGAATAAGGAAAAAGAACTTTTCTGCTGTTACCACAGTATTTTATTACATGGTTGTTTATTAAGACCATGGTTTCAACCAGGTTACCAATGGTCATGTATTAAAATACTGTGGTAAAGGTATGTGTTCATTTTCGTTATACTTTATCTTGAATTTCCATGAAAATTTATAAAAAACCCTTTTTTCCAAATCTAAAGAGCTGAGAATGTGGGAACGTGTTTTATTAGGACAAATACCGTATCCCTATGGACCCACATATCAAAGGATCCTCACTTTTCATTTCAGCAATTACTGCTGGTACCTCTGAGCAGTTACTGTGATACCTCTGCTAACAAACATAGTTACTTATAGAGTCACATTAATTATTGGTGTTATCAGGCATATCCTATATCTCCCTGTCTGAACTTAAAAAACCCAATTGTGGGTGGTCCCCTAGGTGATGTAGTCAGTTCATTTCTTTGCCACACATACAGTTAATTTTTGCTGCTTTTATGTATATAATATATTATATGTATATGCACCCCCCTAAAAATTAGTTTATTTGACGAATTACATTGGCGAATTCATATTTGTTGTCAGAAGAGCAACAAAAAAATGTTTGTTAGCGGAAAAATTCATTAGGAGGGTCACTCATTAGCTGAGGTATCTTTGTACTTCTATGTCCTAAATTGTGCCTAATCCATACTTGACATAGAAATCATGTTTAAATGCATATTTTGTAGTGCTTGTATCCTTGTTATCCATTCCTTATTTAAAAAAATTGTCAATTTAAGTATCTAAGGAGAGTACACATCTGCTGGGCACATGTTCTTAGGCATATGCGATTATACTTAGTCTCAGCATTGGGGATGGTTGAAATATGATTATTTTTTTATATAAACAGATTGTAATTTTTTTCTTTGTTAGCAACGTATGACACGATGAAGCGCAGTTTTAATTTGATGCAGTTCCTGAAATAAATTAGCTATTTCTATTAGAATTATAAATTATTAAATTTATTAGCATGGAAACCCTGAGCATCACACTGGAGAATTAATGAGATTTCTCTCCTAAGTACGAGGGTATGGTGAAAATTTCTCGGCCTGACACAGAGATGGTGTTCCAATCAGCGAAAATTTATGATCCCTGCCTGGGCGCACGTGTCATTAGTTCGTAAGACAAGTTTCAACTTGTTCTCTCAAGTAGTTCGTTTACAAGTATTGTTGCAGTAGACATCTTTCATGTTTTTCGTTAAAATGGATAAACTTGAATATCGTGCGGTCATAAAATTCTTCGTTTTCGATGGATTAACCCCTAAGGAAATTCATCCGAAGTTGACAAAAGTGTATGGGGACTCGGCTCCTTCAGTGTCAACTGTTAAAAAGTTGAATTTAAACGTGGTCGCACATCCCTCGAAGGTGACCCACATGAAAGACGGCCAAAAACTGCAACCACACCGGAAACCATTGAAAAGGTGCACAATATCATGTTGGACGATATGTGAGTGAAGGTGAGTGAGATAGATGAGGCCATGGGGATATCGGAAGAAAGTTTGCAAAACATGTTGCACAAAGAATTGGGGATGCGAAAGCTCTGCACAAGGTGGGTGCCACATTTGCTGAATGTCAATCAAAAGCAAATGCGCAAGTGATTTTCGCAGGAATGTTTGGACCGATTCAAGATGGCACTGACTGATTTTATGTGGCAATATGTCACCATGTATGAGACATGAGTCCACCGCTACTCGCCAGAAACGAAACAGCAGTCGAAGCAGTGGGTGGAAGCTGGTGGTTCAGTGCCGAAGAAAGCGAAGTCGATCGCATCTGCCGAAAGGTCATGGCAGACCTTTCACATCCCAAAACACAACAGTGTGTTTTGGGATGTGAAAGGGAACCTGTTAATTGATTACCTTGAAAAAGGCAGAACAATTACAGGCGAATATTACTCCAACCTTCTTGACCAGCTGGATGCCAAAATTCGCAAGAAGTAGCCTGGCTTGAAGAAGAAAAAAATCATCATTCACCAGGACAACACACCTGCTCACAAAGGTGCGTTGGCGATGGGAAAACTATGGGATATGGGGTACGATTTGCTCAGCCATCCCCTCTATTCTCCTGATTTAGCACCCTCAGACTTCTATCTGTTCCCAAACTTGAAGACATTTTTTTCTGGGAAGCGCTTTGCTTCCAATGAAGAAGTTGAGAGGGCTGTAGATGGATATTTTCACACAAACGAAAGATGTCTACTGTAACAATATGTGTAAACAAACCACTTGAGATAACAAGTTAAAACTTGTCTTACGAACTAATGACACTTGCGCCCAGGCAGGGATCATAAATTTTCGCTGATTGGAACGCCATCTCTGAGTCAGGCCGAGAAATTTTCACCTTACCCTCATAGTATAGGTTCAATAGGGTACAGGCATGAGCGAAAATAACTCAAAAATTGCAGGTTAACATAAGATTCGGGATACTTGTAAAAACTCCTTCAGGGGACCATGTTGCAACGCTGTAAAGAGTTGTCCCTGATTACAGTACCTAATCCTTTCGCTGCCAATTCATGGGTATCGGTTCTGCAGCTGACACTGATTATCGGATTGCATTCGATCCCTCATCATAAATTATTGTACAAATTAAAAGTTGCGGGTGTCGATGCAGAAGTAATAAATTGGATAAAGGACTTTCTCTCCGATAGAGAGCGACGCGTAGTACAGTCATGAGCAAAAAAATCTCAAAAATTGCGGGTAACATAAGATTCGGGATACTCTTAAAAACTCCTTCAGTGGAACATGTTGCAACACTGTATGGAGTCTATCTCAAATATAACGGTACTTATTTTGGCTGCAAATGTGGGGGGGGGGCGGTTTAAAGAAATGGTAGGAGCATCGCTAGCGGCTCCCGTAGCTGTCACCCATTTAGAAGGACGGACCTAATTTTAAGAAAGACATTAATGAAAACATTGCATATATGCGATGGCAGCTCTAATGTATGAGTTATAGACATATAGTACAGATTGGCTGAATTCACAATGTTCAATCTTCAAACAAGTCAAACGTCTTTTTACCACAAAATCAACATTATGGACCTCCGATTCGCTGACTCTCTAACGGACAGAGAACAGGTGCATGGAGCAGTCATTTTTTTTCTTTCACACAGTCGCCAACATTATCACATATATGCCCGATATATAATTTTTAGAAAACTGTTTCAATAAGTGATGACGAACCTTATCTCGGTTATTTCTCATGGATCTTTAGTAATAATATTACTATGAAAATTAACCTTTGTAATGTTGTGTAAGTGGGATTAGGTATTGAAAGTNCCAATGTACCCCCGGACAGTAGTCGCACCTAAGACGGTAGACGCTGCTTCTTTCCTTAGGAATTCGTGGGTATTTCCCGTTCCTTAGGAGGAACCTCCTAAGGAGCTTGAGGTATTTAATTAATTAAGAACCTCCCGTATTAACTAATTAGTAAGTTAATCGAGAGCAAAAACAGAAGGAATCTGCGATCAATATTAAAAGTAATAAATTCATTCTTTCAGAAATGAGTTTGGATGCAGGTGATCCATGTTACTCCTGATGCGCTGCTTATTATTGCTTAGCAACTTTCCTTAAAGAAAAACCAATCAACTCCAGAGTTAAGTATTAAGCTAAGGGAGCATAATATATTTTGCGATTAATTCCTGGGAATGTGAGTGGAAAAAAGTTGTCAATGAAAATATGTTGTATTAATCACCTAACCGAATTTTTAGTGTGTGCAAAGTTCTTATCGAGGCTATAACTAAAAATGATAAATGCTAAGGAATGAAGAAAGAACTTTGTGGTTTTCCTTGCAATGTCGTTTCAAGAAGTTCGGCTGAATATGATAGAATTTAATCATAAATGCTCTTTCCTTGTCTACAATTTACATCTTTGATGCGCTTTATTTCCTCTTTACTCAATTTTACCTCCTTATTATATGACAGAACTGATTTATAAACATTGAACCCAAGCGTTCCTTCTTCTTATCTACTTCAAGAATGCAGTAATTTTTAACTCTCAACTCACTGTTTTAGATTCATAGGCCTTTCTTATGATCATTTGTTTTGGGCATTTTCCACTAGGCTCCAGAAACTGTACTTTTCACAATGTATACAATGCATGGATTTTCAAAAATTGGTTTAGGTGTTTTTCTGTTAAGATAAAAGGTGTGGTAGGGGGTGCATTAATACCTCACCTAACCTACCCTATATGGTATTTCTCAATATGGTGTTGTCTTGAAACCAAACAGATTGATTTACATTTTCAAGTCTGCTAGCCTCCAGTGGCAAATGGCAGGGGGTGTATTAATACCTTACCTAATCTATTAGCTCCTCTGGTGCTATGCTTGCTGGAGGAGATTCTGCAATGTAATTTAAGTATATATCTCCTAAATTACCCTGTTTTCGATGCTAGGACTGTTCAAATTTTGTCTACTTAAATTACGAGGGGCAGATTTTTAATAATTCATTTTGGTCACCTTCCAAGAAGCCAGATAGCTGTCATTTGGCATGTGAGTAACATCCCTGACTATATTTTGTACTCAGTGTTTACCACTTCCATATTGGTCTATATTGTTCAATGCTAGGGCAGGTTAAATATTCCTCAATATAAATTGTACAGGAAGATCAAATCATATTTTTAGCTACTTCCTGATATTATATTGCCTTGAATCCTTAGATATAGATAATGTAGGAGCTCTAAGAGAGGAAACTTACTTTGCCATTGAAACTCTTAGCTGTCATTTTCAAAGCAATAAATTCTCCACTTATTTGATCCTTTAAGAATGAATTTCACTCTATTTGTCATTCATTATGTCAAGGAAGTCATGTTGTAAGAGCCTTATTTTTATGCTGGCTTACAATGTAGCTGATCATTAATTTATTCGAGTTCTCTGTAGCAGGTTTGGTTTCCAAATGGTAAATGTCTTTTATTTAGAAAGTACTTCATCTATGGTAACTTAAATGTTAGAACTTATTTTCTTCTTGTGTGGTATATTTATGAAGTTGTTTTTTTTTTCAGCAAAGTAAAGTTCTGCGTTCAATAAGAGTTCCACAAGACCGATGATAAAAAGACCTTTTCATAGGAACTGTAGTAAGAGATGCCAGAACTTGGTGCTGTGTCTTCAGATAATGATAGATAATATGCTTGTTAAATACATTTGTAACCTTAATTGTACAAATAACTTTAAAATATTTCAGCATTCTAGTGAATTAGTGTATGATCTAACATGAAAATTGTAAAATTACAATGAACCCCCTCACCCAGTGGTGTCTAGGTTACGATAATACTATGGTAGGTCGAGGTTTATATTGTTTCCTCAATTTTTTTGTAAATTGAAATATGTTTTCAGAATGTAAGGATGTTGTATTTCCATTACTATTGTGGTTATCCTATGTACCCACCAGCTCATGGTATTAATGTTTAATTGTTACAAAGCATAATGTTTTTTCTATTTGTCTCAGTTAATCTGAGATGTGCCATCACATGATGCCTGTGGTTGTGAACTGGAATACTTAGTATATTTCTTAGTATTTAATATATTTTCTTTAAAGAAATTTATGTGATTATGATTATAATCTCTGTAATTGGTACCAACAGACTTCAATGCTAATCCATATGATAGTATCCTCAAAAACATTATTTCCTAATAATTAGGCAATCTAATGCACTATAGGTGAATGTTCTAAATATAAATTGTCTACTAACTCAAGCAATATTATTAAGCTAGTGCACTTGTATAAACTGAGAAGGAAGGTGTTAATTTGTGGTAGTTATTAAGTTTATTTGAAATAATTCTACTAATGTACCATTAAAATTTTAAGATGTAATATAAGGAATATTCAGAGACTATGTTCTTAAATGGATATCTTTTACTAAATGGGCTAAGGTAATGCATTGATTGAGGAGTAATTTAATAGGAGGGTGGAATGGAATTTGTTTGTTCATGCAATACCACCAACTGAATTAATTTCAGGTGATCAATAAAATAATATTAGCTTGAGGTTGAATTTAACTTTAAGAGGAAAATTTTGTTTTTCATAACTATCTGGTTTTCTTCATTTTGATCCCAAAAATGGTTCCTGAACAAATTCAGTTTTTTAAGTAGTCCTAATCTCAATACGGACTGAATCTGGTAGTTGTATTTTGTGCTGGCTGCACTTACATTTTCGCTTGCTGCCCATGTCTATTATTTCATGAATCTTTTTTTGAGAGCTACCATTGTACTTCCTTAAATGGAAAGTTTGCTATTAGAGACACTCTGCAGTTTTTAAAGTGTTTGCTGAATTTCCCTTGGCAAAATTTTATGAAGATATAGTCTTGCAGCGTTTCTATTTTCAATGACAACTAAAATGTTCAATTTACATTAATTAACTGGAAGTAAGTTCCCTCGATTAATTTTTGTTGATAAGGATTTTTCAGGTATTAAAAAGAGGATAATTTTTTTTTAGTTTTATAAAATTATTTTGTCTGAAGTTTCTTAATTTGATTTTTGCGTGTATTATTTATAATTTTCAATACCTGTGGAAGTTCAGTAGAGATATAATGATGTGCATTCCCATCATATAGGTTTTTGTCTTAAGCATCTTATGGTGATGAACATTTTTAGTGAAACAAACTATTTGGAAAATGTTATAAAAGTATCATTTTGTAAAGCCTTAAGACTTCTTTAATTTGTGTCACTGAATATTTTATGTGATTGCTTCGGATTTAGCATTTTTCACCTCTGTATATATTTGCCTGGAAATTATTTGTAACATTCATTAAAGGATAATGGCATTATATTCATACTCTTGAATAGAAATCCATAAGTTCTTTCGTGGCGTTAAAATTTGAGGTGTCTAAAATTTATACCGCTTAATGTATTTTTTTTTAATGTTAATGCTTTTAGTAATTCCATATAGATGTTTAATTGGTGCTTATTATTAGAGTCTTAAAAGATGTTTTTTTCATAAGAAGGCTAAAAAATAGAGCCTTGAGATATGGGAGACTTTTTGACATCGATGTAATGGTTCATGTAAGATATTCTTGTAACAGAGTTAATTGTATCATTCAGTCCTCAGAGGAGGTTCAGAATTATATTACAGGACTTAAATCAGTTTTGTGTTAGTGTAGTTAAATGCATGAACAGATAAATTACTTCTAATATTGCAATACCCTAGTCAGTGTAATGACATCACAGTGTCTGTTCAGTTTGTGTAGTAATCATTGGAATGCTTTGAACAAGAACATATGAAAGTGAAGTATTTATTGGTTTAAAGCTGAATCTCTTTGATCTAAGCATAGCTGCACCTTAATTAGGTCTGAAATCTGTTTCACTTTAATATATGATAAGTGTGATTGATTTTGTAGTTACTTATTAAAATTCCTCTTCATCTGGAAAGCCCACTCTTTTAGGTTCAATTTCAATGAATAACTCTAATAATAGAGTAACAGCCTATTCCATGTTTTTACTTTAGTTCATGTAATGGTGAAAGTTGTAACACCATGGCATGGCATCATTGGAAAAGTTTAGAGCATCATCGTAAACTTGTCAACCATTTTGACCCTAATTATAGTTATAACGGATTGTCTAATTAGTCTATTAAAATTACAAAGACCCAATTTTTATTCTCATAGATTTCCATCATCATTTTCAGAGGAAGTTGTTTACGGTAATAATATAACCGATCTTTTACTTTTTTAAACCCAATTGAAATCCTCATATATTGTAAGAATCAATACCCATTGAATGGCCCAGAAAAGGAATCTGAACATTTGTGCATTGAAAAGGAGCATCAAGCTTGCGTTACTCTTTTATTAGAACAGTTGAACAAGAAATCCCATTTTATTTATACATGATCTAAGTAATTAGCCCTGATCCTTAAAATTAATTTAGTTGTTTTGGAATTTTAATCTATTTCGTTTGCTACAGAAAAACCCAGAGTTGGGTCATATTCATGTTACTACTTGCAAAAGACTGCTTTGTTAAGTCTGCATGTTCTTAAACTGTAGCAATCAGCAAGGAGTTTTTCACTTATGTTTTGCAAACTTAATTATATTCCTCTGAAATAAAAGTATTTTGTTAATCGGGAGACCTAAGTAACACTTTTATATTGAAATAAGGAGAAATTTACTGTAAGTAATATTTTAAAAAATATATTTTTTCTCAATTATTTTCAATCAAGTAAACTAATTTTATGGTCCTACTAAACTTAATATTGTTATTTATAACCAGTTTGAAAACAAAATTAATGTTGTGTCTACAGAACTTCCCAGTACAGCTAAATTCCAGGAATTACCTGTTAATGTTCACTTTATTGGCCAAGCCCTCTATGGGGCTAATTCAGGCACTATTGAAATATTTTGCTGTTCATGCTAATTTTTGTTGTATTTTATTTTGCTCTGTCACTAATTTTTTATTTTAATTTATCATCATCATATTTCCCATCTTTGATAATTCTGATTCTGCTTCCATTTCCTGTTAGCTTTTTTGTCAGGTTTATCACAGCTATTCTTCAGCTGCATTACATGATTTTGGTTTTGATGAAGATAGCCTTAATTTGTGAAATTTTTGCATAAAATCTCCTTTATAAGCATTTTCATGTAATCAATACGTAATGCTTTCAAATGGTATTAATCTGTACAAAGATAATCTAACTTAACTGCTGTTATGGAAAATTGCAACTTGTGCAAGTGGTATATTTTAATAACCTTAACTCTGTGTCCTCTCATTTGTGATGTAATCTTGGAGTCCAATGGAGATATCTAATTCTTTAATGAAAAATCAAGTGGAAATATACATTGGCTGTTATTGTTGAATGATATTTATCCACATTGAGCATCATATTTCACTTGTGCTCATCTTGTTTTGTTATTAAAATAATTAATTCATGAGTTTGCCTTTTTGCTCAATAATGAGAAATGTGATTACAGACAGAGAATCTGAGTGTGGCTGTTAGAGGTTTGATTGTGTAGTATGTGATAGAAATTGAAACTACAGGACAAGATATCAGATATTTGGAAATGTCTATTTAAAAGAAACCACTCAGGTATAATGAGCATTGATATATTTGAGCTGTATTTATTGGCAATGTGCATATTGTTTTCTCTTTCATTCTTTTTGGTCCCCAATTGTTTAACTTCTATAATTGTTTTATTTTATCAAAAATTTTCAGTTTGAAAGTACTCCGTCCTTGCATGTAAAAATATATTTAAAAC
>KZ308796.1:570382-584195 GCA_000376725.2 Ladona fulva
TTTCAATCAAGTAAACTAATTTTATGGTCCTACTAAACTTAATATTGTTATTTATAACCAGTTTGAAAACAAAATTAATGTTGTGTCTACAGAACTTCCCAGTACAGCTAAATTCCAGGAATTACCTGTTAATGTTCACTTTATTGGCCAAGCCCTCTATGGGGCTAATTCAGGCACTATTGAAATATTTTGCTGTTCATGCTAATTTTTGTTGTATTTTATTTTGCTCTGTAACTAATTTTTTATTTTAATTTATCATCATCATATTTCCCATCTTTGATAATTCTGATTCTGCTTCCATTTCCTGTTAGCTTTTTTGTCAGGTTTATCACAGCTATTCTTCAGCTGCATTACATGATTTTGGTTTTGATGAAGATAGCCTTAATTTGTGAAATTTTTGCATAAAATCTCCTTTATAAGCATTTTCATGTAATCAATACGTAATGCTTTCAAATGGTATTAATCTGTACAAAGATAATCTAACTTAACTGCTGTTATGGAAAATTGCAACTTGTGCAAGTGGTATATTTTAATAACCTTAACTCTGTGTCCTCTCATTTGTGATGTAATCTTGGAGTCCAATGGAGATATCTAATTCTTTAATGAAAAATCAAGTGGAAATATACATTGGCTGTTATTGTTGAATGATATTTATCCACATTGAGCATCATATTTCACTTGTGCTCATCTTGTTTTGTTATTAAAATAATTAATTCATGAGTTTGCCTTTTTGCTCAATAATGAGAAATGTGATTACAGACAGAGAATCTGAGTGTGGCTGTTAGAGGTTTGATTGTGTAGTATGTGATAGAAATTGAAACTACAGGACAAGATATCAGATATTTGGAAATGTCTATTTAAAAGAAACCACTCAGGTATAATGAGCATTGATATATTTGAGCTGTATTTATTGGCAATGTGCATATTGTTTTCTCTTTCATTCTTTTTGGTCCCCAATTGTTTAACTTCTATAATTGTTTTATTTTATCAAAAATTTTCAGTTTGAAAGTACTCCGTCCTTGCATGTAAAAATATATTTAAAACTTTGATGGCTCTTCTTATTTTTATATTTGCATAATTTATAATTTGATTGTAAATGTTATGAAGGTCCTGGGATTTGTGTATCTCAATTTTGTATTCAGTTCCAAATTCTTTATCTTGTTATAATGCCCATTTGGAAAGTAAAACAAGTGTTCGTTGGCTAGCCTACTACTGTATAGGCTTGTATAATTAAATCTTCCATAAAATGTTGAATAAACATAAAGCTACCATTAAAGTCATTTTTTTTCTTTGTATATTTTTTCTTGCTATTGAAATGAATTTATCAGTTGAGTTGTTGGAAGGGAATTGAGCTTCAAAATGGAATTGTATTAATAGAGGTGATGATTTTCGATTGAGCTGGATGTGTTGCATACCAGATTAGTAGTTTTTTATACACGGCCTGATCTAGAAACTTATGTGCAAAGTCCTTAGAAGGTTCTTTCTTGTCCATCTTTCAGTACAAAGCTTTGCTTACTTCTCTTACCTCCTGGAGTACCACTTACTGGCCCTGTCAGTTCATATTTTTGATTAACTGCTTCAGATACTGTGTTTAAGATTTTTTTGGCCTCACATACACTCTGGATTGGCTTTTCCTGATCTTGAGGAATTTATTGGTTGCTTTCAAAAGATAGTCTTGCTAAATTTATTTTTTCTAAATGTACATTTCTATGCTGAAGATTATTACAAATCCAGATTGTAGTTAAAAATTATTTATTGAAGGTCATGCTCATCTGCTGCAGGCATGAAAGATTCAAATAGAAAGGAAGCTCATGAAACAATTTAGATCTGTAGTGGAGTGGAAAATGCTATTGGGTTCTCAAAGATTATCGATTGTCTACTGTAAAATTTGATCAAATTTAGTGGGAGTACATTCTAGCTGAAGAAGGAATGGAAGTAGCAGTATAGTTGCCAACCAGTGGACATTGACTAGGAAGTTGAATATGTTAGTGGGAATTTATACAATTGTTTAAAAATGTATTGCTTAACTTAAGCAGTGTTACATATTCCACGTTGACCTCTACAGTTAAGGCTTGCCTGCTGCACAGATGGCTGGGGTTCAATTCCCAGCTATGGTTTAACTTATGGTAAGGTGAGCAGATGCTTGATGTCAGAAGGGACTCGAGTGCTAAAGTCTTGGACAAAGACTTAAATGTTGTGGGTTACATACTTGAAGATTCTCCTTGGAACCTTTAACTATATATGTTGCCTCAAATTACGATATTTTTGGGAATGACTATTGTATTTAGTGAAGTACTTTTTATTCAAAGCAATTACACATAAGCAGTCATACGGAATCAGGAACTTTCATATCAACTTAGCAAGAAAAGGAAATATGGTAATTCAAATTGGTCTGTAAATGAGGAACAATTTTCTGATTGACCTGATTCTAGCCACAAAATTCTTTCTGAACATAGAAATTGGTTCAGATTTTAGACCTACAAGGTTGTTCTGGTCTGACGCAGTCAATTTTTGATATTCGAAAAATTGCGAACTTTGTAAGCGTTAAAAGAAATATATAGTAAACTTTCCTATAAAACAAGTAACATTTCTTTGGATATACAACTGATAGTAAACAGTATCAAAGATCGGACATGTCGAACGATAACCAATCTTATTTAAGAAAATTGAACAAAATTTTAGAATAAGCTGAGTGGTTTTTGAGATATGTTAACCAATTAGATATACGTTCTTGAATATGTGCTTGAGTTGAGTGCTAAATAAAAATCCATAGCCTTATAAGGCACTGGTTACCTCTGACTGCAACATTCGGGAAGCATTTAGAAACAAGGAAAATCTCTCCCGGTAAAGATATGNTTAATTTTAATTGTAAGAAAATGTGCCTTTTTATAGAATATTTTCCAGAAAAGCATTGTGTCCATATAACATCGCTCTTACATTCTGGAAATGTGGAAGGACGTGGAGTGGACAGTAGCCAAGAGGAGGTCATGGAAAGATAAGTATAATTCATTTTAACATTATGGTTATACTTTTAGATATATATGCTTATTATTTTGACTTAGAATATACGTATCATAAGCAATTGACGATTGCATAATTTTAATCGTAAGAAATTTTGACTTTGTATAGAATATATTCCAGAGAAACATGATGTCCAGATAACTTCGCTTATACAATCTGGAAAATTGGAAGGACATGGAGTGGACAATAGGCAAGAGGAGGTCGATAGAAGACAATGATATCCCATTTTATTACTGTAGTTATACTTTTAGATATATATGCTTATTATTTTGACTTAGAATATACGTATCATAAGCAATTGACAATGGCTTAATTTTAATCGTAATAAAATTTTGCCTTTTTATAGAATATTTCCCAGGGTATCATGCCAGCTAGATAATATCGCTTCTACATTCTGGAAATGTGGATGGACGTGAAGTAGACAACAGCAGAGAGAAGGTCGATGAAAGATAAGGATAATTCAATTCAATATAATGGTTGTAAATTTAGATATATATGCTAATTATTTTGACCGTGAATATATGTGTCATAAAGGATTGACGATGGCTTAACGTTAATCGTATAAAATGTTGCCTTTTTATAGAATATTTTCCAAGGAATCATGCTAACCAGATTACATAGCATTTACATTCTCAGGATGTGGAAGGACGTGGAGTGGACAACAGCCGAGAGGATGTCGACGAAAGAGAAGGATCATTCATTTCAATATTATGGTTATAAATTTAGATATATATGCTAATTATTCTGACCGTAAATATATGTATCATAAAGTTTGGACGATGGCTTAATTTATATCGTATGAAATGATGGCTTTTTATAGAATTATTGCAGGGAATTATGCTGACCAGGTTACATTGCTTTTACATTCCGAAGATGAGGAAGGACGTGGAGTGGACATCTTTTTGTAGAATATTCTACAGAGATTCATGCTGTCTAGATAACACCGCTTTTACATTCTGGAAACGTGGCAGGACGTGGAGTGGATAGTAGCTAAGAGAATGTTGACAGAAGATAAGGATAATTCATTTAAATATTATGGTTATACATTTATATATATATGCTAATTATTTTGACCTATAATATATGAATCACAAACAATTGACGATGGCTTAATTTTAATCGTATGAAATGTTGCCTTTTTATAGACTATTTTCCAGGGAATGATGCTGACTAGATAACATCGCTTTTACATTCTGGAAACGTGGAAGGACGTGGAGTGGATAGTAGCTAAGAATTTTGACCGTGAACATACGTATCATAAAGTATTGACGATGGCTTAAGTTTAATCGTATGAAATGTTGCCTTTTTATAAAATATTTTCCAGGGAATCATGCTGACCAGGTTACATTGCTTTTACATTCTGAAGATGTGGAAGGACGTGGAGTGGACAACAGCCGAGAGGAGATCGACGAAAGATAAGGATAATTCATTTCAATAATATGGTTATAAATTTAGTCATATATGCTAATTATTTTGACCGTGAATATATGTATCATAAAGAATTGACGATGGCTTAATTTTAATCGTATGAAATGTTATATTTCATACGATTATAATTAAGAATCATTATATAGAAAATCGTCTAAGAAAAGATGGTGTTCAAAGTAACATCGCGTATACATTCTTGTAGAATGGAAGGATGCCGATATTTCAATATCCATGTGAAGGTCAGCCAAAAATAAGGAGAATACATTTCATTTTTTTTGTCATATACATAGACTCATATAATAATTATCTCGACCTGATGATGAATATGATGATGATTATGAAGTTAGGCGGTGTCCCTACATAGAGGGCCAATTGCACCTAGACCTATTTGGTCAATTTAGCCATCCGCCATATTACGGAGTTCCCCATGGAGTCCTATGGCTGTACTAAAGGCCAAGATGCTCCCCATGGGCAGATCCCTAATGACCCTGGGTTCCTGAAAGAGGGTGCCCATGAGTTGAAGCTGTGCTCTGACAATAGCCGGGCATTGCCACAGAAGATGGATTGTAGATTCCTCTTCTTGGTTGCACTATCTGCAGCATGGAGAATCTGTAATTCACATGTTGTAAAGATGTTTGTTAACCAGGTATTGTCCAGTTAATAGTCCTACCATCGTTTACTAATTCCTCTTGTCAAGCGATAGGAGTTTTCTGGAGAAGCTGTAGTTACGACCAACATAAAAGTTCCTAGCTTGTATTAATCTCTGAGTTGATTGCCAGATGTTTAGGTGTTGGGCTATTACCCAATCCTTAATTGCGACCCTAAGAACAGCAGAAGAAATAGTTAGAATTGGCTCTGGGACAACAGGATCACTGAGAGAACATCTCTTGGCTACCTCATCGGTTTTTTCACTTCCAGGAATATCTGCATATCCTGGTAACCAGAAAAGATGAATGTTTCGCGACTTAGCAAGGGTATCGAGCTCTCTTTAAAAGTCTTGCACCAGCGTAGATCTGCACCAAATTGAATTAAGTGCCATAAGGGCAGCCTTCCTATCGGTGCACCATCGGTATTTGATCCATCGGTGTACAATGCTCTGAATCCATGATGGATGTGTGATCCTTTAATCCTCTCTCCAAGAGAGGGTAATGGGTTTTAAAAACTGATTACTTTATGTGAATGGTTTCCACCAATTCGTCGTGACCCATCTCAAGGATGGGACTTGTATTGCTTAGGCCAGTCCATAGCTTCCTATGACTGGATATATATCCAATCTCATACCTTTGGAAAGAATGCTTTAATTGCAAGGCTGTGGGTTATTCTTGCTTCTATATTCCCACATAAAGTGGTGTGAGGTTTAGCAAGGTCTCTTTTGCCAGGGCTGGGGTAGTCCTCATGGCCCCGGAGATACCAAGACAAGCCATTCTTTGTATGAGATTGAGCTTGAGCCTGGCACATTTCAGCCGGGACCTTCTTCACCACACAATGGAGCCGTATAGTAAGTAAGGTCTTACTATCATGGAATAAATCCACTGCATGCCTCTAGGATGTAATCCTTAGGTTTTAATGCAGAGTCTTGCACATGCACAAAAGGTAGAGCAAGCTTTCCGAATTCTAGACTCCAGATTTTGACTGCAAGGCCACTTCGAGTCCGGAGTCAAACCCAGATATCTGACAGTGTCAGAGAGCCTCAATTCCCTCCCGTTAAGGGAAGGAACTCTGAAGCCCACCATATACATTTTCATT
Organism: Ladona fulva; assembly: GCA_000376725.2. Lineage (NCBI taxonomy): Eukaryota > Metazoa > Arthropoda > Insecta > Odonata > Libellulidae > Ladona > Ladona fulva. The sequence goes on from KZ308796.1 coordinate 576,578, forward strand.
GTAAACAAAACAACTGTAGTTTCGTCTGGGTTGACAGCTAGCTCCGTACTGTTGCACCACATTTGCACCATGTTTAGAGCTATTTGCCTAACCCCCGAAACAGTATTGAGAAATATTCCAGGGATAGAGATAGTTAACTCGTGTACATCCCCCTGTCAGTAGGTGCCAGCCTTTTTTAGTTTACAAATGAGGATATTGACTACCATATTCGAGGGAAGTGGCGAAAGTACTCATCCCCGTGGACATCCCCGTACAACCCGAACCGTCATGGAGAAACCTCTCAGTTAGGCTACGGTAGTCCTTAATTCTAACATGTTACTAATCCATCTCACTAAATGGTTATGGAAGAATATATTATACTAGAACGATAATTCCTAATGAGTGGAAGTAGGAGCTGCACTAAACCTTCCTGCAATAATGCACGAAAGACTCCATCTACTCCACCTAATTTAAACGGGTTGAAGCTATTTTAGTCCATCTAGTGATCTCATGAGTAACAATGCTCGAGGACAATCTTCATTCAACCCTAGGCGGGTGGATGGGAATCTATTTTTATGCATCTTATCGACCCCGATGCTTCATGGAAAGTGGGTCTTAAGCGAAAGCTATAGATCTTCCATGTCGGATGTCGAGAGGTCATACAAGGGAAGCTGAAGAGCTCACACACCGGCACCTTGGTCTTTTGATAAGACTTCATGAAGCCTTGAGAGCTCAGTTACTCCCTCGACATTACTGCAGATGGTCCTCCAAGACATCCTTCTCGACCGATTGGTCGCAGCATTTTACCTTATCGTGACTATTTACACATATAACATACGCAATTGATGATGGATTAATTTTAATCGTAAGAAATATTGCCTTTTTATAGAATATTTTCCAGGAAATCATGATGACCATGTTACATCGCTTTTTCATTCTGAAGATGTGGAAGGACGTGGAGTGCACAACAGCCGAGAGAAAGTCGACGAAAGATGAGGATAATTCATTTCAATATTATGGTTATAACTTTAGATATATATGCTAATTATTTTGACGTAGAATATAAGTATCATATACAATTGTCGATGGCTTAATTTTAATCGTAAGAAATATTGCCTTTTTATAGAATATTTTCCAGGGAATCATGCTGACCAGGTTACATCGCTTTTACCTTCTGAAGACGTGGAAGGACGTGCAGTGGACAACAGCCAAGAGGAGGTCGACGAAAGATAAGGATAATTCATTTCAATATTATGGTTATAACTTTAGATATATATGCTAATTATTTTGACCGTGAATATATGTATCATAAAGAATTGACGATGGCTTAATTTTAATCGTATGAAATGTTGCCTTTTTATAGAATATTTTCCAGGGAATCATGCTGACCAGGTTACATCGCTTTTACCTTCTGAAGACGTGGAAGGACGTGCAGTGGACAACAGCCAAGAGGAGGTCGACGAAAGATAAGGATAATTCATTTCAATATTATGGTTATAACTTTAGATATATATGCTAATTATTTTGACCGTGAATATATGTATCATAAAGAATTGACGATGGCTTAATTTTAATCGTATGAAATGTTGCCTTTTTATAGAATATTTTCCAGGGAATCATGCTGACCAGGTTACATCGCTTTTACCTTCTGAAGACGTGGAAGGACGTGCAGTGGACAACAGCCAAGAGGAGGTCGACGAAAGATAAGGATAATTCATTTCAATATTATGGTTATAACTTTAGATATATATGCTAATTATTTTGACCGTGAATATATGTATCATAAAGAATTGACGATGGCTTAATTTTAATCGTATGAAATGTTGCCTTTTTATAGAATATTTTCCAGGGAATCATGCTGACCAGGTTACATCGCTTTTACCTTCTGAAGACGTGGAAGGACGTGCAGTGGACAACAGCCAAGAGGAGGTCGACGAAAGATAAGGATAATTCATTTCAATATTATGGTTATAACTTTAGATATATATGCTAATTATTTTGACCGTGAATATATGTATCATAAAGAATTGACGATGGCTTAATTTTAATCGTATGAAATGTTGCCTTTTTATAGAATATTTTCCAGGGAATCATGCTGACCAGGTTACATCGCTTTTACCTTCTGAAGACGTGGAAGGACGTGCAGTGGACAACAGCCAAGAGGAGGTCGACGAAAGATAAGGATAATTCATTTCAATATTATGGTTATAACTTTAGATATATATGCTAATTATTTTGACCGTGAATATATGTATCATAAAGAATTGACGATGGCTTAATTTTAATCGTATGAAATGTTGCCTTTTTATAGAATATTTTCCAGGGAATCATGCTGACCAGGTTACATCGCTTTTACCTTCTGAAGACGTGGAAGGACGTGCAGTGGACAACAGCCAAGAGGAGGTCGACGAAAGATAAGGATAATTCATTTCAATATTATGGTTATAACTTTAGATATATATGCTAATTATTTTGACCGTGAATATATGTATCATAAAGAATTGACGATGGCTTAATTTTAATCGTAAGTAATGTTTCCTTTTTATAGAATATTTTCCAAGGAATCATGCTGACCAGGTTACATCGCTTTTACATTCTGAAGATGTGGAAGGACGTGGAGTGGACATCAGCCAAGTGGAGGTGGACGAAGGATAAGCATAATTCATTTCAATATTATGGTTATAACTTTAGATATATATGCTAATTATTTTTACCGTGAATATATGTATCAGAAAGAATTGACGATGGCTTAATTTTAATCATATAAGATGTACCCTTTTTATAGAATATTCTACAGAGTATCATGCTGTCTAGATAACACCGCTTTTACATTCTAGAAACGTGGCAGGACGTGGAGTGGATAGTAGCTAAGAGAATGTTGACATAAGATAAGGATAATTCATTTCAATATTATGGTTATACATTTAGATATATATGCCAATTATTGTGACCTAGAATATACGAATCACAAACAATTGACGATGGCTTAATTTTAATCGTATGAAATGTTTCCTTTTTATTGAATATTTTCCAGGGAATGATGCTGACTAGATAACATCGCTTTTACATTCTGGAAACGTGGAAGGACGTTGAGTGGATAGTAGCTAAGAGAATGTTGACAAAAGATAAGGATAATTCATTTTAATATTATGGTTATAACCTTAGACATATTTGCTAATTATTTTGACCGTGAACATACGTATCATAAAGTATTGACGATGGCTTAAGTTTAATCGTATGAAATGTTGCCTTTTTATAGAATATTTTCCAGGGAATCATGCTGACCAGGTTACATCGCTTTTACATTCTGAAGATGTGGAAGGACGTGGAGTGGACAACAGCCGAGAGGAGGTCGACGAAAGATAAGGATAATTCATTTCAATATTATGGTTATAACTTTAGATATATATGCTAATTATTTTGACCGTGAATGTATGTATCATAAAGAATTGACGATGGCTTAATTTTAATCGTATGAAATGTTGCCTTTTTATAGAATATTTTCCAGGGAATCATGCTGACCAGGTTACATCGCTTTTACATTCTGAAGATGTGGAAGGACGTGGAGTGGACAACAGCCGAGAGGAGGTCGACGAAAGATAAGGATAATTCATTTCAATATTATGGTTATAACTTTAGATATATATGCTAATTATTTTGACCGTGAATGTATGTATCATAAAGAATTGACGATGGCTTAATTTTAATCGTATGAAATGTTGCCTTTTTATAGAATATTTTCCAGGGAATCATGCTGACCAGGTTACATCGCTTTTACATTCTGAAGATGTGGAAGGACGTGGAGTGGACAACAGCCGAGAGGAGGTCGACGAAAGATAAGGATAATTCATTTCAATATTATGGTTATAACTTTAGATATATATGCTAATTATTTTGACCGTGAATGTATGTATCATAAAGAATTGACGATGGCTTAATTTTAATCGTATGAAATGTTGCCTTTTTATAGAATATTTTCCAGGGAATCATGCTGACCAGGTTACATCGCTTTTACATTCTGAAGATGTGGAAGGACGTGGAGTGGACAACAGCCGAGAGGAGGTCGACGAAAGATAAGGATAATTCATTTCAATATTATGGTTATAACTTTAGATATATATGCTAATTATTTTGACCGTGAATGTATGTATCATAAAGAATTGACGATGGCTTAATTTTAATCGTATGAAATGTTGCCTTTTTATAGAATATTTTCCAGGGAATCATGCTGACCAGGTTACATCGCTTTTACATTCTGAAGATGTGGAAGGACGTGGAGTGGACAACAGCCGAGAGGAGGTCGACGAAAGATAAGGATAATTCATTTCAATATTATGGTTATAACTTTAGATATATATGCTAATTATTTTGACCGTGAATGTATGTATCATAAAGAATTGACGATGGCTTAATTTTAATCGTATGAAATGTTGCCTTTTTATAGAATATTTTCCAGGGAATCATGCTGACCAGGTTACATCGCTTTTACATTCTGAAGATGTGGAAGGACGTGGAGTGGACAACAGCCGAGAGGAGGTCGACGAAAGATAAGGATAATTCATTTCAATATTATGGTTATACATTTAGATATATATGCTAATTATTGTGACCTAGAATATACGAATCACAAACAATTGACGATGGCTTAATTTTAATCGTATGAAATGTTTCCTTTTTATTGAATATTTTCCAGGGAATGATGCTGACTAGATAACATCGCTTTTACTTTCTGGAAACGTGGAAGGACGTTGAGTGGATAGTAGCTAAGAGAATGTTGACAAAAGATAAGGATAATTCATTTCAATATTATGGTTATAACCTTAGACATATTTGCTAATTATTTTGACCGTGAACATACGTATCATAAAGTATTGACGATGGCTTAAGTTTAATCGTATGAAATGTTGCCTTTTTATATAATATTTTCCAGGGTTATCATGCTGACCAGGTTACATCCCTTTTACATTCTGAATATGTGGAAGGACGTGGAGTGGACAACATCCGAGAGGAGGTCGACGAAAGATAAGGATTATTCATTTCAATATTATGGTTATAACTTTAGACATATAAGCTAATTATTTTGACCGTGAATATATGAATCATAAAGAATTGACGATGGCTTAATTTTAATCGTAAGAAATGTTTTCTTTTTTTAGAATATTTTCCAAGGAATCTTGCTGACCAGGTTACATCGCTTTTACATTCTGATGATGTGGAAGGACGTGGAGTGGACAACAGCCGAGAGGAGGTCAGCGAAAGATAAGGATAATTCATTTCAATATTATGGTTATAACTTTAGACATATAAGCTAATTATTTTGACCGTGAATATATGTATCATAAAGAATTGACGATGGCTTAATTCTAATCGTATGAAATGTTGCCTTTTTATAGAATATTTTCCAGGGAACCATGCTAACCATGATACATCGCTTTTACATTCTGAAGATGTGGAAGGAATTGGAGTGGACAACACCCGAGAGGACGTCGACGAAAGATAAGGATATTCATTTCAATATTATGGTTATAACTTTAGATATATATGCTAATTATTTTGACCGTAAATATATGTATCATAAAGAATTGACGATGGCTTAATTTTAATCGTATGAAATGTTTCCTTTTTATAGAATATTTTCCAAGGAATCATGCTGACCAGGATACATCGCTTTCACATTCTGAAGATGTGGAAGGACGTGGAGTGGACAACAGCCGAGAGGAGGTCGACGAAAGATAAGGATAATTCATTTCAATATTATGGTTATAACTTTAGATATATATGCTAATTATTTTGACCGTGAATATATGTATCATAAAGAATTGACGATGGCTTAATTTTAATCGTATGAAATGTTGCCTTTTTATAGAATATTTTCCAGGGAATCATGCTGACCAGGTTACATCGCTTTTACATTCTGAAGATGTGGAAGGACGTGGAGTGGACAACAGCCGAGAGGAGGTCGACGAAAGATAAGGATAATTCATTTCAATATTATGGTTATAACTTTAGATATATATGCTAATTATTTTGACCGTGAATATATGTATCATAAAGAATTGACGATGGCTTAATTTTAATCGTATGAAATGTTGCCTTTTTATAGAATATTTTCCAGGGAATCATGCTGACCAGGTTACATCGCTTTTACATTCTGAAGATGTGGAAGGACGTGGAGTGGACAACAGCCGAGAGGAGGTCGACGAAAGATAAGGATAATTCATTTCAATATTATGGTTATAACTTTAGATATATATGCTAATTATTTTGACCGTGAATATATGTATCATAAAGAATTGACGATGGCTTAATTTTAATCGTATGAAATGTTGCCTTTTTATAGAATATTTTCCAGGGAATCATGCTGACCAGGTTACATCGCTTTTACATTCTGAAGATGTGGAAGGACGTGGAGTGGACAACAGCCGAGAGGAGGTCGACGAAAGATAAGGATAATTCATTTCAATATTATGGTTATAACTTTAGATATATATGCTAATTATTTTGACCGTGAATATATGTATCATAAAGAATTGACGATGGCTTAATTTTAATCGTATGAAATGTTGCCTTTTTATAGAATATTTTCCAGGGAATCATGCTGACCAGGTTACATCGCTTTTACATTCTGAAGATGTGGAAGGACGTGGAGTGGACAACAGCCGAGAGGAGGTCGACGAAAGATAAGGATAATTCATTTCAATATTATGGTTATAACTTTAGATATATATGCTAATTATTTTGACCGTGAATATATGTATCATAAAGAATTGACGATGGCTTAATTTTAATCGTATGAAATGTTGCCTTTTTATAGAATATTTTCCAGGGAATCATGCTGACCAGGTTACATCGCTTTTACATTCTGAAGATGTGGAAGGACGTGGAGTGGACAACAGCCGAGAGGAGGTCGACGAAAGATAAGGATAATTCATTTCAATATTATGGTTATAACTTTAGATATATATGCTAATTATTTTGACCGTGAATATATGTATCATAAAGAATTGACGATGGCTTAATTTTAATCGTATGAAATGTTGCCTTTTTATAGAATACTTTCCAGGGAATCATGCTGACCAGGTAACATCGCTTTTATATTCTGAAGATGTGGAAGGACGTGGAGTGGACAACAGCCGAGAGGACGTCGACGAAAGATAAGGATAATTCATTTCAATATTATGGTTATAACTTAAGATATATATGCTAATTATTTTCACCGTGAATATATGTATCTTAAAGAATTGACGATGGCTTAATTTTAATCGTATGAAATGTTATATTTCATACGATTATAATTAAGAATCATTATATAGAAAATCGTCTAAGAAAAGATGGTGTTCAAAGTAACATCGCGTATACATTCTTGTAGAATGGAAGGATGCCGATATTTCAATAATCATGTGAAGGTCAGCCAAAAATAAGGAGAATACATTTCATTTTTTTTTGTCATATACATAGACTCATATAATAATTATCTCGACCTGATGATGAATATGATGATGATTATGAAGTTAGGCGGTGTCCCTACATAGAGGGCCAATTGCACCTAGACCTATTTGGTCAATTTAGCCATCCGCCATATTACGGAGTTCCCCATGGAGTCCTATGGCTGTACTAAAGGCCAAGATGCTCCCCATGG
>KZ308796.1:593146-615916 GCA_000376725.2 Ladona fulva
ATATATATATATATTATCTTTTCCTAATTGTCCTTTTTTAATCTAGAAAGCCATGTTTCTATGAATTATTAGAGCAGCGAACTCTAACAGTCAATATATTAGAGCACACTTATGATAATTTTTCACTAATTTATGTCCTCAAGAGAGAATGCACATTTTCAAAGTTCCTTAGAGAAGTTATTCTCCGATATTCGTGTTATAAAAGCAAATTTAGGCACAGATTGAATGTGAATTACAACATTGAAATTTTCCTAATTGCACCTAGTTTAACATAGAAAGGCACGTTTCCTTTCAATATTAGAGCAAATATCTTTAATTTTCTACAGATTAAACAGCATTTATGATAATTTTAGACTATTTTCGGAGCCTTCTATATCCTTTAGAGAGAACTCACATTTTCAAATGTCCTTAGAGAGGCTTCTCTCCGCTATTCGAACTTATAAATCCAAATTAGGTCACAGATTGAAGGCGAATAAATTCCATTCAGAAATATATTATACTTTTCCTAATTGCGCTTGGGTTTAACATAGAAAGTCACATTTCCATGAATGATTAGAGTAGCTAACTTTAGATTTCTACAGATGCAATGGCATTTTTGATAATTTTAGGTTAATGTAGGATCATTCTAGTCATTAAGCAATAAAGCACATTTCCTAAACGTCCTACGAGAAGCTTTTCTCCGCTAGTCGTAAATATAAATGCAAATCTAGGTGCAGATTAGAGGCGAATTAACTCTTTTAAGAAGTATATTACACTTTTCCTATTTGCACATAGTTTAACATAGAAAGGTAGTTTCCATGAGCTATTAGAGTAGATAACTTTAACTTTCCACAGATGAAAGGGCATTTATGATAATCTTAGACTATTTTAGGATTCTTCTATGTTCTTAAGAGATATTGCACATTTTTAAAGGTCCTTAGAGAGACTTTTCCCAATACTCTAACATATAAATGCACATTAAGTGCAGAATAAAGGCCAATTAAGTCATTTCAGAAATATATTACACTTTCCCTAACTGCTTCTAGTTTATCATAGACACACGGCACGTTTCCATGTATTATCAGAGCAGATAACTTGAACTTTCTACAGATTATAGGGCGTTTATGATATTATTTGACTAGTTAAGGGTCCTTCTATGTTCTTAAGAGAGAATACACATTTTTAAAGGATAATATAGAGGCTTTTCTCTGTTATTCGAAACTATTAATGCATATTAAGAGCAGATTAGTACCGAATCAACTCTTTTCATAAATATATTACACTATTGCAAATTGCACCTAGTTTAGCATAGAAAGTCACGTTTCCATGAATTATTACAGCAAATAACGTTATTTTTCTTAATTTAAGAGGGCATTTATTGTAATTTTGCAAAATTTAGGATCCTTTTACGTTTTTAAGAGAGAATGCACATTTTCAAAGTTCCTTCGAAAGACTTTTCTCCGCTATTGAAAGCTATAAATGGAAATATAGCAGCAAATTAGAGGCGAATGTAGTGTTTGCTGAAATATACTACCATTTTTTTGAATAAACATACTTTAACATAGAAACACAGGTGTCCACAAATTATTAGAGCAGATGACTTAGCATTCTACAGATTATAGGGCATTTATGATAATTTTAGACTAGATTACGATTCTTCTATGTCCTTCAGAGATAATGGACATTTTTAAAGGACAGTGGAGAATTTTATATGTGGTGAGAGTGGAAAAAATGTGGTGTAACCCGTTTTTCGGTGGGATTCCTGTTTCAGATTTTATTTGAGTCCAAACTCAAGTGTTCATAATATAAATCCGACAGTAATTAAGGATCCTTCAATGTCCTTAAGTGAGAATGCACATTTTCAATGGTCCTTAGAGAGGCTATTATCCGTTATTCGAACATGTAATTGCAAATTTAGGAGATGAATAGAAGCGAATTAAGTCTTTTAAGAAATATATTACTCTCTTCCTATTTACACCTAGTTAAGCGAAGAAATGAACGTTTCCTTTTAACCCTTTTGCTACTGTTGTCGTCTATAGACGACGGAGATTTCCTCTGCAAGCGAATGAATGCCGTGTGTAGACGATGCGGGTACAAGCTTATTCTTCAAGGAGAAGTGTAGCTTCCAGGTATATTTTTTGGCCCCTTTCTGGCTGTAATTGCGGGTTTCCTTACCCTTCTCAGGGCAACTAAATTGGTCTTAGGGCTAATGCACAGCCCCTTTCACAGCATGGGGCCACGGTTAAATAAATATTATTGCAGTTGTTTTGCTAAAGAATGATTTGTTGCTCTTTCAGTCAATATAACGTTTGAGTGGAGATTCTCATATTTTGCTTGTAGTTTACAGCTTTTAAACGAAATTTGAGCGTTAATAGTAACCTATTTACAGAAAATAGTAGATATTTCAATATAATTATGGTAGATTTCTAAATTTGTTAATATAAACAGTAGAGTTTCGATTAAAAGTTGTACGTCATCAGCGAAGCACGAGATTTTCTTCACAAATGGTATATTGGCCATGTGTGCAAAAAATGATTCTTTAGCAAAATAACTGCAAAAATATTTAGTTTTACTAAGCCCCATGCTGCTTAGGGGTCATAAACCTCCCCACAGTCCCGCTGTGAAGAGCCCAAAAGGGTAACTAGCATCGGTATAGGTTCAGGAGGGCTTCGGGTCTCAGAGAAATTTTTTCTGCAAAAGCATCGGAATATGGATACGATTCTACGAGAATACCGCCGTCACGAAAGGGTTAATATTAGAGCCAATAACTTTAATTTTCTATGGATTAAACGGCATTTATGATAATTTTAGTCCAACTATTTAATCCTTCTATGCACATAAGTGAGAATGCACATTTTAAAATGTCCTTAGAGAGGCTTTTATCCGCTCTTCGAACACATGAATGCACATTTCGGCGCAGATTAGAGGCGAATTAACTCTTTTCAGAAATATATTACACTTTCCCTCATTTCTCCTGGTTTAACATAGAAAGGCACGTTTCTATGAATTGTTAGAGCAGATAACTTGAACTTTCTACAGATAAAAAGGCATTATGTTAATTTTAGACAATTTTAAAGTAGTCGAACATAGAAGGTTCCTAATTAGGACCTTTTATGTCCTAGAGAGTAAAGAGTGAATGCAATAATTCGAATGTCGTTAGAGAATCTTTTCTTTCGCTATTTGAACATATAAATTGCAAACTTAGTCGCAGATTAGAGGCGAATTAACTCTTTTCAGAAATATATTATCCTATTCCTAGTTGCAACTAGTTGAACATAGAAGGACACGTTTCCATGAATTATTAGAGCAAATAACGTTATTTTTCTTAATTAAAGGGGGCATTTATTATAATTTTGCAAAATTTAGGATCCTTTTAAGTTTTTAAGAGAGAATGCACATTTTCAAAGTTCCTTAGAAAGACTTTCCTCCGCTATTGAAAGCTATAAATGCAAATAGAGCAGCAAATTAGAGGCGAATGTAGTGTTTGCTGAAATATACTACAATTGTTTTGAATAAACATACTTTAACATAGAAACAAATTATTAGAGCAGATGACTTAGCATTCTACAGATTATAGGGCATTTATGATAATTTTAGACTAGATTACGATTCTTCTATGTCCTTAAGAGATAATGGACATTTTTAAAGGACAGTAGAGAGTTTTGTATGTGGTGAGAGTGGAGAAAATTTGGTGTAACCCGTTTTTCTGTGGGATTCCTGTTTCAGATTTTATTTGAGTCCAAACTCAAGTATTCATAATAAAAATCCGATATAACTTTTAAAAATACATTACACTTTTTTAAACTGCACATGGTTTGACATAGAGAGGCTAGATTCCATCAATTATTAGAGAAGATAACATTCACTTTCAAAGGTTCAGAGGTCATTTATCATTATTCTAGACTAATTTAGGATCCTAATATAATCTTAAGAGACAATGGACATTTTCAAATTTCCTTAGAGAGACTTTTCTCCACTATTCGAACTTATGAATACATATTAGACGCAAATTAGTGGCGAATTAACTCTTTTCAGAAATATATTACACTTTTTTTTACTCATTTCCCCTAGTTTAACACGTATAGACACGTTTCCATGAATCTTTAGAGCTTACAACTTTAGCTTTCAACAGATAAAAAGGCATAATGTTAATTTTAGACTACTTTACGATCTTTCAATGTCCATAAGTGAAATGCAAATTGAGGCGCATCTAAGATGCGAATTACCTCATTTCAGGAATATTTTACACTTTTCCCAACTGCACCTTGTTTTAATTAGGTAGGCACGTTTCCATGAATTTTTAGAGCTGATAATTTATAGTTTCAACAGATTAGAGGGCATTTATCATAATTTTTGGCTATAATAGTATCTCTCTATGTCCATAAGTAAGAATCCACATTTCAAATGTACTTAGAGAGTCTTTTCTCCGATATTCGAGCCAAAGAAATGCAAATTGAGGCGCATCTAAGACGCGAATTGCCTCATTTCAGGAATATGTTAAACTTTCCTAATCGCCAAATTTAACATAACAAAATCACGTTTCCATGAACTATTAGATCAGATATCTTTAATTTTCTACACTTTAGAGGTTATTTTCGATTGATTAATACTAATTTAGGATCATTTTATGTACTTAAGAGAGAATGAACATTTTGAATGTTCCTTGGAGAGGCTTTTTTCCCACTCTTCTAACTTATAAATGCAAATTGAAGTTATAAATGTTAATGTAGGCGCAGATTAGAGGGGATTTAACTTAAAGGCATGGAATATACGAGTTCCCGTGCACGTGATTTAATATAAAACAAAAGCGAGGGAACCGGCTTCGATTTGCTGCATTGCTGAACGTTTTCTTTGCTTTTTTCTTTGAAACACTAGTGTGTGTACAATGTGTTCTCCATTACTTATAAATATCTGATATATTGTGCCTTTATTTAACGTGTTTCCTTATGTTTGATATTTACCTAATCTATTCGGAGTTAGGAAATACTGCAAATATCACAAGTTTATAATAACATCCTGTGAATATTTAAAATAATTACGCAAAATTTCAACTCATTATGAAGGAAATAGTCGAATAATGCCCAAACCAGTGTGCATTTCGCAGAACTGCAATTTATCTTATATTAAATGAAAAATTGTTTAATATACCTTTCATATCCATTTTTAACTTCGAATAAATACGAAATACTATCTCAGAACCTTTGAAAATGCGCATTTCCGTACACAGCAACGAGGAAACCTCGATGATTCTATAACTATTATGAAAGATGTGTAAACTGACGATTGTTAGGCATTATTTCATCTAATAATCGACAGGAACGTTTCTTTCTATTTTAAACTAGGCTGTTTTAGAAAAATTCGCAATAAATCTGAAATTTTAGGTAACTCCACCCTAATCTGCACTAAGTTACATTCGAATAACTTCGAATATTACAGACAAATCCTCTCCGAATCTTAGAAAGTGTGCATTCTCGTAAAGGTATTGGAGAATGTTTCTATTATTTATTTCTGTAAAAGCCTTGTAATATTACCAATATTACGCATTGTTTCGTCTAATAATTGACAAAAATGCGTCTTTCTGTGTTAATCAAGGTGCATTTAGAAAGCTACATAGTGTCTGAAATTGGAACGAACACTCCTCTAATGCTCACTTTTTCCTTTAAATTTTCAAATAGTGGATAAATAACCCTTTCAGAACCTTGGAAAATGTTCATTTTTATATACTGATGAAGAAATAATTGCAATTATTCTAATATTGCAATAAAGGTCAAATAATACTGCGGTTGTTGCGCATTATCAGAAACGGTAAATAAATGGAGTGCCGCTGGTGGCAAAGTGTAACAGAAGTCACAAAATCCAGAAAACCACCAAACCACCTTTTTTGGTGGTTTTCTGGATTTTGTGACTTCTGTTAGAAACTGTAAAAGATCATTTTGATAGCCCTCTGGTGGGGATGTATTAACGGTAAGGTATGGGGCATTCCATGTCAAGTGGACCACTTTGGGCGGAGGTAACTTCACTTTAATCCCGATTTCTCGGGTCTTATATTCCCGCGATGAAAAAGCAGAATCAGGTTTCTAGAGGGATAAAAGCATGCTCTTTCTTATAAAAGTAATTCGAAAAAGTTTCGAGAAGGTCTTTTTTCGTTGACGTTAGCTGAATATACCCAATTTTTGGCGTCGTAACGAAATTCGTAATATTTACAGTGAATTACTAAGCTAACGGAAAGCATTCGGAAAGTGAAACTTTTTATTCGTACACCTTGTATTACGTAGTTATAAGATACAAAGTATCGCTTTAATCTCATGTATGATTTGGAGAAAGTCTTTTTTTTTAAACGTCAGCTGAACGTGCTACGTGTTTATAAGGCACAAAGTATCGCTTTAATCTTATATTTATTTGCAGAGATATAAAATACCAAACTTTAATTTTTTTTTCAAGCCATCTTTTTTTGGCCGATTTTGCTTCAAATTTTCTTCGCAGATTTCGCTCATAAAAGATTTATTATTATTTTGTGTAATAGAGCAACATAGGTTGTATAAGAATACCAAGTTTTGTTTTGATCAACGGAATACTGTCTGAGATAACGTGTCTCAAAGTTGCTAAAAATCGATGTCTAACTGTGGAAGGCTGCGGTAGGTAGTCATAACAAATGACTATATCTCAGCAAATATTTCATCGATGGAAGTGCAACTTGGGAAGTGTTCATAGAGGATATGAAGTTATGTTCACGCATGTCGAGGTCGAGGTGATGGTCAAGCGGGGACCGTTGGCCCACTTGACATGGACGGGCCCTTTATAAATTTTATTTTTATTGTCCTTTATAAATACCTATTAAGTAGGTTTTACGCTCAGTAGTAGTTTTTCCTTCAAGAGCATAGTCAAAGCATAGTAGATACGGCGAATAGGATGCAAAGTTTAGCCAGTAGAATTCTGAGGGGCTGCTCATCGAGAGTAAAAGAAATAGCGTACTTTTCCCTGATTCGTCCTCTTCTTGAATATTGCTGTGTGATTTGGGATCCTCACGAAGTAGGATTAACATCCCATCTTGAGATGGTTCAACGTAGGGCAGCTAGGCTCGTTAAGGGAGATTTCAGATTTGACAGCAGTGTTTCGGCAATGATAAAATCCCTCGGATGGAATTCGCTTAGTGATAGAAGACTTGAATACCATAGAAAGCTTTTCGATAAGTTTGTCACTACGGATCTCGGGGAGCAGATAGTTGAGTTTCTCATCCCAGCTAGTAACGTACGCAATCTTCAAAAGAAAACGAAAAAGCGATACAGGGAAATAGTCGCCAGGACGGATAGATATTTTTGGTCATTTTTCCCGCGAAGTATCAGAGAAGCTAATAGCTATCCAGGGTAGTTAGGGATATAGGTGTTTTACACCCCCTGCCACGCGCCATTGGCGGTTTGCAGGGCTTAAATGTAAATGTAAAATGTCCTTCGTTCGTATTGTGATCAAGACCTCAATTTTTGTATTATTCAGCAATCGTTCCTTTTACAACCTAGTATTTTTTCGACCTGTTTTGAATGAGCTGCCACTTTACACTCGATTCACTTCTTCAAGGAAGTCATTATGAGCGGTGGAAACCCTCTAAGGCAGTTATAACCCTCGAATAAGGCTAATAGAATTGTTTATTATTTTAGGAAGTAGTGGAGATATGCTCTTATGTTTGAAGTAATGTAACCTAACCTAACCATAACTAGATAATGAAGGTATAACTAAAACTAATTATTTCTGTAGTTGGTTATCTATTCAGCAGTTTTCTTTATAAATACGAGAACCCAACTGGGTTACATGTGATTGAGATCAGTCAGACGAGACCATTTTAGGAGTTCAAGCGAAAGTTCCAGATTATTATTATTGTGAGCAGAGCCGCGCCGTCCTACGGGTGCAAGTGGTGCATCGCACCCGGGACATCTAAAGGGTAAAACCGTTATTATTATTACAACCACCATTATTATTACTTGTTTTTTTCTGTGTGATGTACACGACTTATCTAGGGAAGATGTCAAACTAAAGATTGGCAAACATTTCATCATCATCATCATTGGTTTTCTGCCAAATGGCAGGTCCTTGGCGTAATTGGTTTTAAAATAATTTCCTTCCCAAGGCTTTAAATTTTGCGTATCCTTCTCTTCCTTTTACTTCATCCAAAAGCTTTCTTCTCCTTCTCCCTCTCTTCATCTTTCCTTCCACCGCTCCCTCTACTGCCATTTAAATAGTCCTTCATGCCTTAGGAAGTGTCCTATCCAGTTTCTCTGCCGTTTCCTAATAATACCAATCAATATTCTGTCTTCTCCCACGCGCTGAAGGACCTCCTCATTCCTTACTTTATCACACCAAATTATACCTTCCAATATTTGCTTTTTGCATTCCATAGGCAAACAATTAAAGGAAATAATCACGGATAACTCAGCACGAGAAGGAATATTTGTGCAGCGGTTTCAGTCGAAGAGTTGGAATCTCTTGAAGAGTTGGAATCAATGAAAGATATTCTGGTATCAATAATAAACCCTCATTAGTTTTTGGAATTTATCCTCACCGGAGATTTGAACGGAGTCTTTCCTAATTTGCAAATAGTATTGCGTGTTTTATTTACGGAGGCTGTTGTTGCTACGATACTCGAAAGCAATGAAAAGTATTAATTCGTAATGACAATTCACTATGTTATTATATTATGCATGACTTATTGTTACTGATGTTTTGTGACCAATGTAATCTGTGAAAAGAAGTCATATAACAATATTTTTCAAAGTCCTGCAAAATAATTTTTCCTTGCAAATCAAGAAATGCATGGTTTTGGCGTATAATTTTAAGGGTGAGGCAAATTATCTTCGCACTCGGGAGACAGATAAGCTAGGCGAGGTTTAAACGTAGCGCATTATGTGTTGTCTTCCGTGTGATAGGCACGACTTGTCTAGGAAAGTTTATCATGTGAAATGAAAGATAAACAAACATTTAGAGGAAATAATTATCGATAACTCAAGACGAGAAGGAAATATTTGTTTAATGGATTTAGTCGAAGTTTTTCATGTTGCAATACGTTTTTCATTGTTCGTATTTAGTAGCGAAAAATAGATTTCATACAATTAATATCATCTTAGATTAACAAACATTAGAGGAAATAATTATCGATAACTCAAGACGAGAAGGAAATATTTGTTTAATGGATTTCGTCGAAGTTTTTCATGTTGCAATACGTTTTTAATTGAAAACATTCGTATTTAGTTGCGAAAAGTATTATTCATACTATTCATATCATTTTAGATTAACAAACATTTAGAGGAAATAATTATCGATAACTCAAGACGAGAAGGAAATATTTGTTTAATGGATTTAGTCGAAGTTTTTCATGTTGCAATACGTTTTTCATTGTTCGTATTTAGTAGCGAAAAATAGATTTCATACAATTAATATCATTTTAGATTAACAAACATTTAGAGGAAATAATTATCGATAACTCAAGACGAGAAGGAAATATTTGTTTAATGGATTTCGTCGAAGTTTTTCATGTTGCAATACGTTTTTCATTGAAAACATTCGTATTTAGTTGCGAAAAATAGATTTCAATTCATATCATTTTATGTTTTGAGCATTGCGATGATAATGTTACTCGAAAGTAATGTGGGCTATTAAGAATTTACTATTCCGTATGCAGAATATTTAGTGCGTCAGTATACAGGATATGCGTAATTAATTGGCACCGATGTTTCGTGACCATTGCGAATTGGGGAACGAATTCATAACATAATATTTTTCCCAAGTCTTTCAAAACGATTTTTACCTGCAAATCAAGAATTGCATGGTTTTGGTATTTAATTTTAAGAGGCGGAAAATTATGAGGCTACGTAATTGTGTATTATGAGAATACATAATTTTTTTAGGAGCAGGGATCCTTATTTTACTTGAGCAGTATAAAAGTCTTTAATATCAATGTCCTATCGTGTTGATATCGAGCTTCCTGCTCACAATTTGAGCAGCAAATTTATTAAAATTCTCGCAATTTCGAATCGAAAGTGATGTTCCATTACCGAAATTAGAAATCTTATTCAATTTCCCTTCTTTTGGTGCTTGCCTCGATTTCGTACGGCTATTCTTTCTTATTTAATTTTGCGAAAGAAACAAACCCTGCAAGCGACAAAAGTGACTTTCACGTGTGTTTCTTGTGTTGACGCTTTTAATCACATTGGTTGCCAAGGTGATGGATTGTTTATAACAGCTAAATACTACTAAATTTCCACATTCTTCATCAAAATTCTCCTTATTATCAATAGAAGGCGATATTCCGAGAGCACAGTTTTGCTATATTTCTTATCTTTTGATGCTTGTTTCGACTTTCTAAAACAATTATTTCTAATTAAAATCAATAAAAGAAACAAACCATGCAAGCGATAAAAGTGAGTTCTAGGTGCATTCCTTAAGGTGACAGTTTTGAATGGAGTCGGACCGGGGAAAGTTAGATAAATAAAAGGTAACCTATTGTCTAATCTGGGAAGGTATTTATAAGCCTCGAAAGTTTGAAAGTCGTGCGTCTTCTGGTTCACGAGTTTCACGCTGTCAAACATACATAAACACACTGCTTTTACATTTAAGATAAATTACTAGTTTTATATGCGTCTGACCGTCTACGTATGTAGAATGTCACTCCAGGAACACACTTTGCAAATTTTTTATGCCTTTCTTTTAGAATTAGAATA
This sequence comes from Ladona fulva, assembly GCA_000376725.2. Lineage (NCBI taxonomy): Eukaryota > Metazoa > Arthropoda > Insecta > Odonata > Libellulidae > Ladona > Ladona fulva. The sequence continues at coordinate 603,832 of KZ308796.1, forward strand.
ATATGCCAAATCTCTATGAAATCTTTGGTAAGCGAATAAGTTGCGGGCTCTATTTCTTTATCCAAATTAAATTAAAAGAACTTTGGTATAAAATTAAAAGAAGTTTCATGAGAAAGAATTACTGTACATCTCCACATATATTATACATTTAGACAATCATCGCGTACCGTTCGCGAAAAGAGTGAGTTCCTATTAATTATTAAACTACTAACTAACATATAAACCTTTCGAACTGCTGGCGCCGCTCCGCTTGAACTACGATTTCTCAGAAACACTTCGCGCAGTCTTTGGACTAATGGCGGCCTCGTGACGCATCCATTCGAACTGTATGAAGGCAATTTTAGTGTCAATAAATTTATGAGAAGGATAATATAGCACATTATTCACAGACAATGAAAGTTGTTAAGCATAACCAGCTAGGTAAAATCATGATGTAATTCCCAAAGTCTCAAGAAAAACTTCTGTTTTCAAAGGTAATATTAGACATTGTTTATGCATTGTTGGCCTGCGCCGAGACCGTTTTAACCCCATCGGGATCTCAAAGGCCTTACCTTACACTTACCCCCTCGGAGTTTAATCAAGAAGGATACTCACCCTGTAGATAGTTTAGCTGCTTACGGTGTGTGAGCTGCATAGTTAGGCGTACTTCTTAACACGATTCTTTACTGCGCTATCTGACATTGCATTTCCACGAAACTGCACCGTTCTTTCTGAAGCATAACTTCAATCCATGTTCTTTACAAAATCGGCTACTATTTACAACACCTTTCTGTCGTACAAAACGGACACATTCCTTAATGTTTCCGAAAATCCTTCAATGTCCTAATTCTCACTCATCTTGAAGCAAATACCGCCTTCCCATAGTTCACGGCTACGCCGATAGTTGCCGCAGTAGTCGCGAAGTGTCGAACGGCGTAATTCCAACAATATGAACTAAATCATTTGATAATGACAAATCTATTGAATCTTATTGTTTATTATATATTTCTGGCGCCACATTTTTTATCTTCGTGAAAAGAGAGCTTTTTCTAGAGTAAATCTACATCTAAATGCCTACCTTTTCATCATGGGCCACAACCCTTAACTTCTCTAATCACATATCGAACCAGCATTACAAATAATTATGTCATTCCACATCTCGTTTGTTACAATAGTTTTCTTGAGTGAGCCGAATGATTCAAGTACTTTCTGTTGAGAATCCAAATCAGTTAACTCATTGTATTATAATCTGTACTAATTGTTCAAGTGTTGGGGGGTGGGGGGCATGTTTGCCTAAAACTAAAAGAACCAATTATTGAAATCTGCTCATAATTAAAATTCATTGTCCTTTAGCCTCCATCAAAAGCCCTAATCCTCTAATAAATAAAAGATATTGCTCTCTATACAAGTAAATTTCTCATGAGAAACGCATGTAAAGTTAATTTTAAACATTTGCATGCCATTTTGCAATATTAAAAGAAAAACATCATTGTACATCAGGTTAGTTAGGGATATAGGTGCTTTACACCCCCTGTCATGCGCCATTGGCGGTTTGCAGTGCTTAAATGTAAATGTATCAACTATAGAGACTTTTCATAAGGAAGAAATTCTATAAAGATCCATGCTCTTAACATTAATTATACATTTAGGCCACAAATTAAGAGAACCTTGTTAAAATGAAACTTTTTGTTTCCAATAACCAGTCCTATCCAACATAGCTAAGATGAGTACATATCTCTAAGTGAAGCCTTACAAACAAACTGATCATTAGAAAAATCGTCATAGCAACAGTTGTAGGAACGGAAATTTTATTCATAGCAACGTAAACATTTACTACATGTGCAATGTAAATCTTGATATATATATATTATGGATATTTTTCTCATTCATTTTGCCAATAAGAGAGGNAATAACCAGTCCTATCCAACATAGCTAAGATGAGCGAGGTTAGATTCTCTTCCATACAATTACAGGATATCCACTAACTAGCCATTAATAAAATTTCCAGAGTTTTCTAGGTTAGTAGACACCTTGAAATAACAGCGCTATATTAAATACTTCTTAAATTTAACCCAATCAACAGGGACTTCAGCTAATCAGACACAATTATAATATTCTTTCAACATATCAAGTTTTTGGAATGTTTATAATGCAAATTTTAAATAATTGTTTAGGTATGTATTCAATTTTGGTGCTACTAGTATTAGCTATGACAATTCATCTAATGATAGTAGTTGAATCAACAACAAACCTGTTTACCTCTCTTATTGGCAAAATGAATGAGAAAAATATCCATAATATATATCAACTTTTCTTAAGATTTACATTGCACATGTAGTAAATGTTTACATTGCTATGAATAACATTTTGGTACCTACAACAGTTGCTATGACGATCATTCTAATGAACAGTTTGTTTATCTCAGTTGTTGAATCAACAAGAAACCTTTATAACATGTAGTAAATGTTTACGTTGCTATGAATAACATTTTGGTACCTAAAACAGTTGCTATGACGATCATTCTAATGAACAGTTTGTTTATCTCAGTAGTTGAACCAACAAAAAACCTTTATAACATGTAGTAAATGTTTACATTGCTATGAATAACATTTTGGTCCATACAAGAGTTGCTATGACGATCATTCTAATGAACAGTTTGTTTATCTCAGTAGTTGAACCAACAAAAAACCTTTATAACAAGTAGTAAACGTTTACGTTGCTATGAATAACATTTTGGTACCTACAACAGTTGCTATGACGATCATTCTAATGAACAGTTTGTTTATCTCAGTTGTTGAATCAACAAGTAACCTTTATACCTCTCTTATTGGCAATCTAAATGAGGACAATACAAATAAATTTTGAAACAAAGATAAATTAATCACTGTGTTAAGCAAAATGTATGAAAGTCCAGTCCAACCAGTCTTTCTGTTGGGCAATGAAGTTGAGATTCAATTAACATAGACATATTGTGGTTGCCCAGTAGGGAATACACTTACAACCTACAGCCTACAGATAGAGATTTTGAGTTGATACTGTGACGAGGCATTCGTATGCATTTTGTTGTAGTGCTCCCAGGTACATTTCCTTCAGGCAAAGCTCATCTCGACCATTAAATTTCTCTCAAAACTATCTTCATTGAATCGATGGGAGAATTTTAAAGCATTTCTTTGATTCCAGTCGTTGTTCCTTTGACACGCAGTCCAAGTTTACTTCAAACAGGGATCAGAAGGGGATCTAAAACATGAAATACTGTTTCCCGAGCTGCGCCAGCCTATCTGCCGTATTAAAAAAGGCCTTCATTCCATCCGTGTTCTTCGATGAATTTCCTCCTTACCTTTTATGCAGCAGTTTTGGAACTGTAAGTTTGCGATCCCCAATGATTTTCTCAGGAAATCAACCTGAGTAATAAAGTAAAAATTAATCAGGAGATTTTAGAATCGACAGTAGTGTTTCGGCTATGATAGTCCACCCGAGGGATTCCTGAGAAAAATTTACACAAACAACAAACCAGTTTTCCTCTCTTATTGGCAAAATGAATGAGAAAAATATCCATAATATATATATATCAAGATTTACATTGCACATGTAGTAAATGTTTACGTTGCTATGAATAAAATTTTGGTTCCTACAACTGTTGCTATGACGATTTTTCTAATGATCAGTTTGTTTGTAAGGCTTCACTAAGAGATGGAGGACTTGATTACCCTGATTACCGACGTAAGCAAGTTTATCCCCACGGATCTCGTAGACAAGATAGCTGATGTTGTGATTCCAGTTAGCAACGAACTAAGAGAGAAAACTAAGAAGCGATTGGATGGATAGTTACCTCTGGTTGTTTTCCCTTTTGGTTAATTGTAAAGAGAAAGTGCACGTCTATGTCTTATGAACTTTGAATTGATCACAACAATACTGTCATCAATATGTTTCTTCCTCTTACAGAATTTTTATTCATCCAATACTCAGCCCAAAAGCAAAAATCCATTGAATAAACTTGGTAAAGAGTGCAAAACATAGATTTTTCCAGTTTATTCCCCAATTTCCCTGAGTTTTCAAGAAAAACAGGACAATATGCCTAATATGTGTCTAAACTTGTGGACGTAAGAAGTTTCTTCCAAAATATGCATAACGCACTTTACAAGGAGCAAGATTCTAAGACAACCCCCATTTTTTGGAACTCTACAAGGGATGAAAATTTAATTTTGGGTTAAAATTAATGATATTTGTAGAGGAACGCAACACCTATTCCTAATAGATAGCGAGCATGGCAATTTTATTTGCATCTTGCTAATAATGTCTTACATTACATTCAGAAATAATGAAATTAACTTTTAACCCTTCAGCTGCGGGAAACGTACTTCTATGTTCTTCTAAGAGGACTGCGGGAAAAGCATATTTCTACGTTTGACCTTCTCTTTCTTCCCCGTTCTTGTCCTTTCTCGATTTTATGGCGTCTCAATGAGACACCCAAAGGCTCACTCTTCTGTATTGTTCTAGATTGGGAAAATCCAAGGGATTTCGCACCTCGGGGGAAACCCAAATCTTCGATTTCTGAATAGCGGATTTACGAAATTAGTAATAATTGATAAAAATCAAGATATCTGCGAAGAGTTTGGTATCAAAATGATCAGCAAAGTGCAAGGAAAGTGAATTCGGACTGCTTATACAAAACAAATTTATTATTAAATATATCATATATGATACCAACCATAATTTCTAAAGAATCGCCACTGACCGCACCCATAAGAAAAAGGTTGACCCGGATAATAAGGGAAAACTACCTGCTAGGACTTGCCTGCGCCTCCAATACCTTACCTTTTTCCCACACACAGATGTAGAAAAATCTCAGGGTCCCGCAGCTAGAGGGTTAACAGATCACACAACAAGGAAACAAACTTAAATATAAGTACAAAAAGAAAACTTATTGAGTCCAGTCTCTCTCTCTGACGGCACCCCCTAATCCCACACACTCACTCACATCAGATTGACGCTGTTGCCTTGACGACGACTGAACTGAGAGTTTGACGACTAGTGAACTGATACTAACACAAAAACCTCTTATTGCCCAATTCAAAAAAAAAAAGACACTGCAGCACCACATGGCACACTGTACAAATTTTATCTGCGCCCCCTCCAGTGGCAGCTCTACGTCTAACAAATCGAACATTTTACAGGACATACATTTCCTGATTTGCAGGTTAAAAATGTCTGAACAACAAGTGTTTTATGATTTAGTTACCCAGCTTAAATTGGTCGTGGAAAATCAATAACTGTTAGTTAAGCGTATTATTGACACGGAGAAAAGTCATAGGCACTATGACTACTAGTCATTAATGCTTCTCAATGAATCATTTTCTTTAACAGGGCCCCGGTAACTCCAGTGTTCATTTCCTGATTTGCAGGTAAAAATGTCTGAGCAACAAGTGTTTTATGATTTAGTCTATTAGTTTATGATTAATGCTTCTCAATGAATCATTTTCTTTAACAGGGCCCCGATAACTCCAGTGTTTTCCATGGTCCGTGTGGTTTCGGTCCACAGCAACTGGGTGTTATGACAATTCAGTAACTACAGGTGATAAATCGGTTGTTGGTCAAGGCTGAGATTTGTCATAATTCATTGTTATTGTTAGATAGAATGCAGAAATCTTAGAGGTATTAAAAAGTTCGTTAAACAAAAATTAGAAGAGGAATTCTTCTCGGGTTATCATCTGGGTGAGTTCGTGGTTATTCACCGACGTTTCGGCATCTACCACTGATGCCATTTTCAAGGAAATTGATTGAAACCAAGGATTTTCCATTTTCAAGGAAATTGATGATAACCCGAGAAGAATTCCTTTTCATTATTCATCGGGAAAGCAACATATCTTATTTCAAAAATTAGAAGTATGCCTCACTGGAATCGAGGTATCCAATTAGGGAAGCAAACTGTTATCCCGACATAAAGATGACAAAAGTCTTCTTTATGTTTTAATTGAAGTCTTTAATATGCAGAGAATACGAATCACGAGATCAATGAGTGTTGTTTTATGAGGTAAATATAGAGAAATCGAAGTAGATGATTAATGTAAACGGTACGCTCCCTACTGATGATAACGTAAATGAAAATAATTTAGCCCCTTTTCTCTCTCTCTCAAGATTCTTCTTCTCTTTCAATTCCTTCATTCTTGCCTATCTTTACCAATATTCTACTTCTCCTTCTGAACTACATCCTCCATCTTACTCTTTTCCCACTGTATCGATTTCTTCTTTCACATTTCAACGAAAAAAGGAACTTTGGGGTCTCTTATAATCAGCCAAAATACGATAGTAATGATATTTTACTTTCCAAAGACACTTCATTTTAGGGTGTAAAAACATTAATCGAAAGTTGTGCAAAATATATTAGCCATTTTGATGATAATAACGGACTTAAAGACCATTGGGGTCTGGATTACCCCACGGATTTGGGGTCTTTTTCACCCCAACCTGAAATTCTCCCGGAAAGTGCTACAAATTGCATCGTGGAGATAATTTATATTTGTATTTCATTGATACCTAATCATATGTTTGCTGGATATAGAAAACAGATTCAGAAAGTACCGCGAAATGACTTCTATACGTTGCCGTTTGCATAAATTTGCATTTTTTCAAAATGTAGACGTATATTTCGGTTGATGTTTGCTTTTGTGTCTTCCAGGAGCTGCTGTACCACGCTGTGGGCTTCATTCTGCTCCTCGCGGTATCTTTAAACCTCCTGATCGTCGTTAGCAACTACAAAAGGTCCTACACATATGAACCTTACCTAGCTGCAGCGGTGAGTGAATTATTTATACAGTTTGCGAGAATTACATAACTGTCAAAGCTTTAATATCTCTTTCACGTTCAAATTCCGTTCCTTTTCTCTATTAATCATCCTTTTCTTCGTAAAACGATCCGTACTATTGCTCGCGACAAATCAATATATAAGTTTCCTTTGGAAAATCGCGTTTAATTAAGAAATATTCTTAAAAATGCCGGATTTTAGCCCCCTTGACTTTAATATCGTTCTTTGTATTTGCTGGAATCTCAGAAAACTGCCTACTATTCATAAAATGTCATAAAATCCTACAGATAATTCTATACGGACGTATAATACCCGTCTATTTATATGGGATAATGCCTTTCCTGGAATTCAATATTCGCTGCGGTTGTCAAGGGAATGGGTTCATCTATAAAGCATCTATGGGTAGAATCTAGATGTAAGTTTTTCCAATTTGAAAGCAATAAATCTCACGGAACAAAAAAACGAACTTTGGGGTCTCTTTAATCAATTACAATCAGCCAAACTATGATAGTAATGATATTTTTTGATATTTTACTTTCCAAAGACACTTCATTTTAGGGTATAAAAACATTAATTGAAAATTTTGGGAAATATATTAGCCGTTTTCATGATAAGAACCGACTTAAAGACCATTGGGGTCTGGATTACCCCACGGATTTGGGGTCTTTTTCACCCCATCCTGAAATTCTCCCGGAAAGTGCTACAAATTGCATCGTGGATATAATTTATATTTGTATTTCATTGATACCTAATCTTATGTTTGCTGGATATAGAAAACAAATTCAGAAAGTGCCGCGAAATGACTTCTATACGTTGCCATTTGCATAAATTTGCATTTTTTCGAAATGTAGACGTATATTTCGGTTGATGTTTGCTTTTGTGCCTTTCAGGAGCTGCTGTACCACGCCGTGGGGTTCATTCTGCTCCTCGCAGCATCTTTAAACCTCCTGATCGTCGTTAGCAACTACAAAAGGTCCTACACATATGAACCTTACCTAGCTGCAGCGGTGAGTGAATTATTTATAGTTTGCGAGAATAACATAACTCTATTTATTAGGCTAATTGGAGAGAGAGAAAGAACAAAAATGGGGGGAAAATTCTGCACATTAATAATACCCCAGATTGAAGACATAATTATCTGTATAAATGGTTACCAAGGAGGGAAAATGATCATTTTCAATTGAGATGAAATTCAATTTAAATCTTCTGTAACGATAAGTCTTTGGGTCTATACAAAAAAATTCGGAAAGTACCTAAGACCTTTTAAGTGTTTCATACAGAGTAATACCATCAGTTTCCTTAATTATGTTCCTTAATTTGTTAATTTATTGCGAGCTTCACATGCAACGCATATGAAAAATTATATAAATATAAAAAAATATTATTTTACATCAAACTAAAGCTAATTCTATTTTCTTTCAGTGAGATTTCTTTCGCTGACGCAGACGAAGAACTGGATTGGCTGTGAAGAAATATTTAAACCGAGGTACCCTTAAAAGTGGCACTATACACTCACTTGGGGTCTAACCAACCCCACTTGGGGGGTTAAAGTAACCCACGCTTGGGGTCTAACCAACCCCACTTGGGGGGTACACCTGACCCCACTTGGGGGTTAACGTAACCCCACACTTGGGGTCTAACCAACTCCCCACTTGGAGTACAACTGGCCCCACTTGGGGTTAAAGTAACCCCACACTTGGGGTCTAACCAACCCCACTTGGGGTACAATTGACCCCACATTTTTATTCATAGGGTCATGGAGATCTGCAAGCCCTTCCACCATGACAACCTTGTAGTCCAGAGAAGGGGTAAGTTAATGATCAGAGTAGATGGTGAAAAAGTAGAACAGATAGATGATTTCTCTAACTTGGGAATTTTTCTTTCCTATGGTGGGAAGTGTACAGATGAGGTTCAAAATAGAATAGCATTTGCCAAGGAAGCCATAGTGAAACAAAGGGAAATGATGACTATAGGTACCGATGAAAGAGTCAGGAAAAGATTGGTAAAAATCCTTGGTTGTGTGAAGTGTCTGGGTGTGAAATGTCGACCTTTAGAATGGAAGATATCAAAAGATTTAGAGGCCTCTGAGAAGTGGAACTTATGACTCGAGATCTTGATAAAAAGAATCAGGAAAACATTGGTAAAATCCTTGATTGTGTTGCTGTAAGGGTTTGAAAATATGTGTTTAAGAAAGATATTTGTCCAATGTTTTCAAGCCAGAATTTTGATGGAAGTTACCCCTAAATACCAAGCCGTACTTGATTGGCCCAGAATCTCTGAAGAAACCTTTTAAGGTGTTAACTTCTGGATAACATTCTGGAATGCAAACTAGAAACATTGTCATGTAATTCTGACGTAATTTCATGTGTTAAAACAGTACTTTTCTCTTAAATTTTCTTAAGTAAATTCTTTGTTATTGTTTGAAAGTTCTTTGGAATCTTGGAAAATGAATGTCTTTGATAAAGCAGTTCTTCGAGTGACACTTTTATTGAGAAATAATTTAATATATTTATTTATTTATTGATATTTCACATAATCATATTACTTTTTCATTCTAAAGGCATTAAGTAACATATTTTTATGAATGATTACGTTGCTATAAATAATGTTTGGTTGCTACCGGCGCTAACATAAATAGAATGTTAATCCCTCACCCCTTCTTTCTAATGCTTGTTTATTTAACCAAGACAACAATGAAGGTTGCCATAGTAGATACAGAAAAAGAAAGAAATTTCAGATAAATATTTAATAAAAAGGCAAATTATTAAAAAATTTAGAATTTAAACATGTAAAAAAAGCAATGATAAGATTGGTTGCATATTTAGCTTTCATATTAACAAAAGTTGATGGAGATCCGTTCAAATTTAGGTATTTTAATGAATGAAGAAAGAAAGCCTTGCAAAGCCCTTAAAAATGTTTGAGAATGTATTATAGGATACCTTGTAATCAATTATCTACATTATGACAACTAGAAGTCTTGATAAGGGAATAAGAAAAGACTGGTGAAATCCTTGGTTTGAAATGTGAAATTACAAAAGGGGAACATCAAAAGATAGGAGGCATTTGAGATATGTAACTGATCACTAGAGGTATTGATAATCATCATCATTGGTTCTTCTGCCTTCTGGCAGGTTCTCTCATGGTAACCTCCATACTTCCCTGTCTTCTGCTAATCTTTTGGTTTCACTATATTTCTCTTTTATCTTAATTATATCTAACATTGTATGTCTCTTCCTTCCTAGTCCTCTTTTCCCTTTTATCGTGCCCTCCATTACAGTCTTCATTAAACACTCATTCCTCATACAATGACCGAGCCAATTCTTCTTCCTTTTCTTAATTACCCCAACCAGTTGTCTTTCTTCTCCACACCTTTTTAGCACTTCCTCATTTTTCACTCTATCTTCCCATTTGATCCCTTCCATCTTCCTCCAGATCCACATTTCAAAGGCCTCTATTTTTTTTATCTCAACCTTCCGCAAAGTCCAAGTCTCCGCTCCATACAGCATCAGACTCCAGATGTAACACTTTGTATTGATAAAGACAAAGATAAAAGAAGAGATTGGTAAAATAACCATGGTTTGGATTGTTTTGTTGCATGAGTGTGAAACATGGATCTTGTGAAAAGGAAAAGTATTGTGTAGAAATTCTTCTTTGATTTCCAACAGTTTTACGCAGGAACAGGTTCGACGTTTTGGCTGCCTACTCCACAGGCATCTTCAGCAAAAGTATTGCCGAAGAATACTGATGGAAGAATACAAGGGAAAAAGCAAAGGAGAAGACAAGAGATGTTAGATAACATAAACAGTGGGGCGTGTTACCTAGCAATGAATGAAAGAGCTTTGAATAGGGAATATTAGGACATGCAAACCTACCAAATGAAACAAAACTTATGATGATGATGTTTTATCACAGGTCAATATAATTTATACAATTTCAAAAATATATTTACTCTTATAATTGATTTAAATGTTTATTTCAACTGCTTAACGTTTTCATTGCAGCTTTGGCAGCTCTCAGAGAGGAAAGTTTCAGCATTGCATCATTGATTCGTCTCATAAGTTCATCGCATCTGCAAAAGGAAGGTAAATATTCTTTTAATTTATTTGTAATCAGAGTTAGAAGCAGAAAAATTGAGGAAATTGACAAGCTGTATCCTAGCAACCTTCCACAGTTCATAGTCAATTTTTTTAAACGTAATGTTCACAGATACAGTGACAAAAAAGTAATTCACTAAGTTTTCTAAACCAATAAAGCATGGTCACGTATAAATATTTGAATTTAATTTAGAAACACTTGAGGAGGCATACTGAAAATGACAGATGATGAAATAAACATAAGCATCTACGTTGCTATAAACAACACTTGGTTGTTACGGATGCTTAAACAATAAATAACAGCATTAATACAACTTCATTTGTCTATACATTTTAATGGTTATATATGATTAAAAGTTTCCAAACAATCACAAGATAAATATCAAATACTTTATACAATTTTAAAGAGATAATCTATAACTAACTTTGCAAGCATTGACTTTATTTAAAGACTAGTAAATGCCCTGTCATGATGGAGAACATTTTGTGAGAAAATTAAGAGTACATTTCATCCAACTAAAGATGTCATATATATGTCCTAATTTGGGCTGATATCTAGTAATAAATATTTATAGATAAATGAAGTTCTTCTAACATCATTTCCTTTATCTTTAGTGTCTGAAACAACCAAGTGTGTATTGATGGTTAATAGAAGATAGTAATTTTACTTATTTGTATTTATAGGATAGTATTTTCAATAACATCTTAATATGTTAATAATTTTGAATATTTTATGATGTTGAGTGTATTCATGTGTCATAAAAGATGATATTTTTATTTACAAGATAGTATTTTTTATAACCTATATTAATGTGTTAATAATTTCGATTATATAATTTACATTTATATTTAAGCCCTGCAAACTGCCAATGGCGCGTGGCAGAGGGTGTAAAACACCTGTATCCCTAACTAACCTGAAAAGCTATTAGCTTCTCTAATATTTCGTGGGAAAAACAACCAGAAATAACTATCCGCCCTGGCGACTATTTCCCTGTATCGCTTTTTCGTTTTCTTTCGAAGATTACGTGCGTTACTAGCTGAGATGAGAAAATCAACTATCTCCTCCCCGAGATCCGTAGTGACAAACTTATCGAAAAGCTTCCTACGGTATTCAAGTCTTCTATCACTAAGCGAGTTCCATCCGAGGGATTCTATCATTGCCGAAACACTGCTGTCAAATCTGAAATCTCCCTTAACGAACCTAGCTGCC
>KZ308796.1:618378-639388 GCA_000376725.2 Ladona fulva
TAACATCTTAATATGTTAATAATTTTGAATATTTTATGATGTTGAGTGTATTCATGTGTCATAAAAGATGATATTTTTATTTACAAGATAGTATTTTTTATAACCTATATTAATGTGTTAATAATTTCGATTATATAATTTACATTTATATTTAAGCCCTGCAAACTGCCAATGGCGCGTGGCAGAGGGTGTAAAACACCTGTATCCCTAACTAACCTGAAAAGCTATTAGCTTCTCTAATATTTCGTGGGAAAAACAACCAGAAATAACTATCCGCCCTGGCGACTATTTCCCTGTATCGCTTTTTCGTTTTCTTTCGAAGATTACGTGCGTTACTAGCTGAGATGAGAAAATCAACTATCTCCTTCCCGAGATCCGTAGTGACAAACTTATCGAAAAGCTTCCTACAGTATTCAAGTCTTCTATCACTAAGCGAGTTCCATCCGAGAGATTCTAACATTGCCGAAACACTGCTGTCAAATCTGAAATCTCCCTTAACGAACCTAGCTGCCCTACGTTGATCCATCTCAAGATGGGATGTTAATCCTACTTCGTGAGGATCCCAAATCGCACAGCAATACTCAAGGAGTAACTTAATTTAAATATATATCTTTTATCACACATATCTGGTCCTCAAAAGCCAGTGTGTCTGTCATAAGACCAAAATAACTCAATATATTTATTACATATTTATTATCAATTATTATTTACATGGTTTATTTGATTCTGGATAAATTTTGAATCATTTTGAAGTAATTAAATTATTGTAGAGAAAATTTTGTCAATTTTAGCTATGAAGGCAAAATTCATAAAAAACTTTGTAATTTTTAACATAGAGTTAAATGTTTGTTTTATCAAAATTCCTGAAATTTTGAGAAAATGAACAAGACTCTGGGCCTCTGGAAAGCCTCTAAGCTGGAAGACGAATTCCCCAACCGATAGCACAGTTGGTTTTCCTGTGCACTGATCCTTAATGACCTTCCAGTTTGCCCACAATAGGAACGGTTGCAGTTGTCACATTTCAGCTCATAAACCCCCGAGAATTCACAGATTTTATCTTTAACCTGGGAAATTTCCCTCGAAAGATTACAACGATATAGGAAAATACAAAGTCTGTTGTATTTCATTCATTAATGGCCTTCCATCAAGTAAGGTCATTTCATATTGATTAGTCCTTTGATTCGTAAACAATATTAAAGTAATAGTAGTGTTAAAAGTGCTTAGCTTAGGTCATATCGCACGTAGGCTCCCACCGGGAATCGAACCCGGGACCACTTTCACCGAAGTCGAACGCGTTGCCTACTTGGCTATCCGGGAGCCCGTGATGTAAACAAATTAGGAAATTCCTCACCTATTCTTACGAAGGACAAGATCTTCCTGAGACATATCCTGGACAACATCAGCAAATTTCACCCAGGTATCCTGCACATATTCCAATCCACTCAAACACTCCTCGAAATTCTTTGCAAGAACTTCCGCTGTAGAATCCAGTTTCACTAAAGAATGCCAAATTTATATTAATACACACATAAAACGTAAATTATACTAATAAGATACACGGTAACAAATAAAAAAGCTTTAATTTTCTTCTATAAAAGGGATATCAGTTTGGAAATTACAAATATTTTGCTAATAATATGAATACAGTGACATCTCAATTTAATTTTGTATTACCAATTGATTAATTTTGTATTACCAATCCAGTTTCACTAAAGAATGCCAAATTTATATTAATACACACATAAAATGTAAATTAAACTAATAAGATACACTGTAACAAATAAAACAGCTTTAATTTTCTTCAATAAAAGGGATATCAGTTTGGAAATTACAAATATTTTGCTAATAATATGAATACAGTGACATCTCTCAACAAAACTTGAAAACATTCTCACTCAGTCCAAACGTTTCTGGCATCAAGTTGTACAATGCATTACCAGCCACAATTAAAAGTATAGCTTCACCCAAGTCCTTCAAAAATGCTGTACATAATTTACTTTTAGAAAAATGTCCTTATAATGTAGACGAATTCTTTTAATTGACCAATCCTTCAGCCAAGTTAACCAACAGCTTGTAGTCAAATTTGACAATTGTGCTCATATTCTTCTTTTTATTCTTGTATTTTTAATGTGTTGTGCCTATTTTGTATAATTTTATACCTATTTTGTATAATATAGTATACAACATTTATCTTCTTTTATTTTTATTACTGACTGACTGAATTATTCACTGATTATCCTGACGACTCCTATACATGTATCCTTTCATGTCATTGGACAATAAAATTATTATTATTATTATTATTATCTCAACTTAATTTTGTATTACCAATTGACTTTAAAAGTGGAAAAAGGTAAAATGCCAAAAACAAATATACACAACCATATTTGCACAGAATAGTATCTTGCGCAGTAATTTGTAGTAATTAAAAAGTAGAAATGTTCTACTTATCTTCAACCCTCTATGGCAGCGAAATTATCAATAATATTCTAAACTGCGTAAACATTAGGTTTATTGCTTTCAGTTTATGAGGTGTGACTTTCACTGAAAAAGAAATAACTCTTTGTGTTGCTTTTATGTTCCTTTCCGGTAACTGTAACTTTCATTCTCATGTAAACGGAAGTAATTGTAGTCGGGGACTTAAAACACGATACTTAAGAAAAGAAGTTAGGAACGATAAACTTTAAAAGTGGAAAAATACGTAATAGAAATGAAGGTTGATGAAGTCAGGGCCTCATTGTTTGACTCGGGTTGCTTAAAACTGTTTCCATAAGAAATGCACGTAAACCTCACTTTTATCGCTTGCAGGGTTTATTTCATTAGCAAAATTAAATCAGAAAGGATTGCCATACGATATTGAGACAAGCACCAAAAGAAGGGAAATGGAATAAAGATTCTTATTTTGGCAATGGAGCACTGCTTTCGATTTGAATTTGCGAGAATTTTGATAAAAATAGATAAACATTTAGCGATATTTTGTGGTTGTAAACAAACGGTTCCCCTCACAACCAACTATCTGTTGCTGAATCTTAGCACAGCCATTTCAGTTCACTTTTATAGCATCAAATTTTGACTTTGCTTGGAAAGCATTAGAAATGAGAAAATTAGATCTAGATTTCACTGTATATTGTCTTTAATCAACTGAATGTAATCCAAATTTCATCTTACAATAAGTCAACAATTACTGTTAAGTCTGACATATTAGAAAATGTTTGATAAGTGTGCAAGAAGTTGTTAAAACAGAAAAAAAAATTGCTCGATCAACAAAATCTCTAAATTGGCATCTATGCTACATGTGAAGCTATATAGGTAAGATTTCCCACTAGTTATATGTAAAGAAAAATTCAACATCTGTTCTTATCAGAATTATATGTAAGAATTGCACATTTTTTCCAGGTGTATCACTAACCCTTTTCTTTTATTTAACTTCCCCTCTTCTTTTAAATTTTAGTTGCAACTTTCAATAGGTTTCACAGATTTTTCAGTTCCTTCTTTAGTTCTTTCCTTTATTTCAATTCCTCTTTAATTCTATCTCTAATGGGTTAAATGTAAGAAGAGACTAATAAGTCTCTATCTCATCCTTAAAGGCATTTTAATATTGCTTTCATATTTATTGATTAATTTTCTATGAATTCATATTTACTAGAAAGAAAAGGCACTAAAACTAGGAAGCAGAAAGCATGCGGTGTAGACGCGATCACCCATCCCTTTCTATTTCATAATAATGTAGCTTAAGTGACCATTGATTCTCAATGGGGAAAACAGAAATAGAAATAAATATAGTTTTCCTATTTGTGGTAAAAAGAAACTTATATCTCTCAAAATTTGAGAAAAGTTTCCCATCTCTATGTATTTGAATATCTCTGTAATATTTGAAGAAAACTCCAGCAATTTTGAAAAGAAAACAATATTTAATGACCAAAATAAGAATCTTCATTCAATTTCCCATCTTTCGGTACTTGTCTTGATTTTGTACGGCTATTCTTTCTTATTTAATTTTGCAAAAGAATATGAGTGTTGTTTCGGAGATAAATATCGATGAGGAGAAATTGAAATAGATGATTAATGTAAATGAAAATAGATGATCAATGTAATGCATGCTCTAATTCCAGTGAGGCATACCTCTAACTTTTGTTTAAATATTGTCAAAACATTATATAAAGAAAGAAAGAACACATCTGCATTTTATAAGCTTTAAATTGACAGCACTGTCATCAAAACGTTTCTTCCTCTTTGGGAATTTTTACTCCACTAATACTCAACCTATAAGAAAAGCCATGGAATGAACTTTCATTAATATAGAGATTTGATATTTTCCTGGTGGATAGTTTGTGTAAATTTTTATCGGGTTAACACCCAGGTAAGTTCAGGTGACCATGAAGTTGCCAACGTTTCAATTCGTTTAACCTGCTTTAGGTTAAAGTATGGAACTTAGTTGGGTGTTAACCCGAGAAAAATTTACACAACGATCGTAAAGAATGTAAACATAGATTTTTCCGGATTACCCCCCTAATTCCCTGAGTTTTTCAGGTGAGCAGACATCCTGAATATGTGGTTGAACATACAAATATTGGTGTAAGTATTTATTTGGTTTGCTAGTTTTCATACAAGCTTCCATATCCATAACACAAAATCCACCAGAAGTTGTGATATGCGGAAATTTCTTGAGGAAATCTTTACGATTGCAGTAATAAAATGGTAAATTGTAGAGTATCACAAATGTTCATATGGGGATTGAAATGGGAAGAAGAAATTGAAAGAGAAAAAGTAATAAAGGAATAAACCTGGACCCTACTTTCGGATTTTTTATTATGGATACTCGAGTTTGGACTCGAATAAAATCTAAACCACTGAACGCGGCAACACTGCTCGCAATTTGCTAGTATGTTTTAGAATCTGTGGCAGCTTCCCGCGCGTTACGGTCCTGATAAATATTAATTCGTATAAAAGAAATCGTCTAGTTGAAGTTAGCCAAAGTTATTGTTTGTGAAAATTCCTACCGAGAACTTTATAACAGGACCAAGCCCGAGTTTTTACGTCCATCCATTACCGAGAAAAAGTTGTTTTACACAATCAATAACAACTTCTTATCACATAATGGAATTGATTTGAAACTTTTAATTTAATTAAAACAGTAGTATTCTCGTATTACATCAAAATTTCGTATTAATTGCGTTTATACTTTTTAAGATATCTATTTTGAAAGTAAGCGCTCCGGTAAACAGCGCAAAAAAACGGGCACTTTTTTCGTTCTACCTGTAATAACTTACCAACCGAATGTAAACAAAAATTTTTGCATTGCACTGTGAAACGTAGAATAAAACAAGCTAAAATTTGGTGTAACCCGTTTTTCTGTGGGATTCCTGGTTTAGATTTTATTCGAGTCCAAACTTGAGTATCCATAATAAAAAATCCGACAGTAGGTTCATGGGACCATTCAGGAAGAAACAGGGCCCGAAAAGCCAACCATGTTGTACTGAATACAACAGCGTGACTGACGGAATTGTAAGGAAAGTGGGGAAAGATCTTTATTTTGCTGCATACTAAAATATGTCTAGTGCAAGATTTTTTGTAGGACTCCCTGAAGAAGGAAAGAATGAATAATGTACGTAGTGTAATAATGTAACATGTGGGACATCAAAGATGCCACCTCACCATCATAGCAACTTCCTTTAGGCCAGGAAAGGTGAAGTAGAAAAGCGATGAGATATGCATGGTTCACATGGTTTGAATTTAGAAGAAATTGAAAGAGAAAAAGTCTGCCGCAGCTGGGAATCGAACCCGGGTCTCCCACTTTCCGGGTGGGTGCTCTGTCCTCTAAGCTACCACGATCGAATGATCCCTCCTTCAATTTCGTGGGCTATGATGGGACTCGGTGTACGGGATTGTAGAAGTGTACGGGGATATGTAGAAGCAGGTACCTTACCATTAGTCTGAGATTTAATTTAAACCACCAGTAAAACATTTAAAACACCCCACCTGCATCGTTTTCTGAGAAAATCACTCCATTCTCAATGGGTAGCTGGTTCAGAGTGGCTTCCACGCTCTTCAGCATCTTCTCCATAACTGCTACCCCTTTGTTATAAGCCTCTGAAATCAACAAGCAATAATATTAAAACAAATATACAGTAATAAATCCTGATCTAACGTTTTGTAATAGAGGTTAATGGTTAAGGAGGTTGTGGCAAATGTTTGCAGCCTTAAGTCAACTCTTTTTAAGTCAGCAAATGCCTTCCTGCAAATCCTTGAAATACCAACGCAATGAAGTTGCTTCCATTATACAGCGAAATCCAGATGCAATGTTTTTAACCAGAGCAAGGGAAGTCGATTCTAGATGCAGAAAAACGTAAAATGTGAAAAATAAAAATTAATATTTTTATATATTTATTTATTATAAATTAAATTTTTCATTAAAATTGGTACATCAAAATGTTCAGGTTATTTTTAACCCTCCATGGCAGCGAAATTCTTAAAAATATTCTATCCAAATACTATGTAAATATTAGTGAAAGATTACATTTATAGCTTTCAGTTTATGAGGTGCAGTTCTCATTGAAAAAGAAATTATGAGGAATTCGCTGATTGTAAAACATCACTTGGATGGGAAAAGTCCAAAAGGTGGACAAATAAAGATGTGTATCAAAGATGATGGATGATAAACACTGTGGTAAATATTTGGGGAGGAATGAGGAGGTTG
Organism: Ladona fulva; assembly: GCA_000376725.2. NCBI lineage: Eukaryota > Metazoa > Arthropoda > Insecta > Odonata > Libellulidae > Ladona > Ladona fulva. The sequence continues at coordinate 625,076 of KZ308796.1, forward strand.
TTCAGACGGTGAAGACAAAGGATATATTATACAAAGTGAGTTTGATGGTAATTTAACGGAATTGTAATCTAGTTGGCTCTACATAGCAGCATTTATATGGGAATGCATTGTAAATTAGTGGGGCATATTGGACACAAAACAAATTTACTGGTTTTACTGAGTAACTCGTATAAAATGTATAACAAATAGAAACTTAATAGAGGTAGTTTTTGCTTTTAAGTTCTTTTCCAGTAATCTTAACTTTTACCGTATTAGCCCGAATATAACGCGATATTTTTCGACCATTTATTTTCCGTTAAAAAATCGACTCCCGCTAAATTTGGGGTTTAAGTAATGGAATGTAATATAAACAAGGACATTTTCCTACATTTCCGTTTTTTGTTGTTACTTACGTAATATTAATTTTGTTTTACATAACTTAATTTTATTGACATGAATGTAACCTGTGTTATTAGCTATAATTACCTAAATAAATGCTTATTTGATTGAATTTTACTTTCTTTGAATTCTTTTATGAGTATTATTTTTTTTCTAAATATCTTTATGAAAATTTCAGAGTTGTGTTAAATTTGGGGTCGCGTTATATTCGGGGGTCGCGTTATATTTGGGCTAATACGGTATGTATAAATTCTTCACGAATTTACCACCTTAATAGGTGGTAANCATGAATGTAACCTGTGTTATTAGCTATAATTACCTAAATAAATGCTTATTTGATTGAATTTTACTTTCTTTGAATTCTTTTATGAGTGAAAAAACGGGTAAGGTTGACTTTGCGCAAGATGGTGCGCACCCAGGAAAAATCCCACATTGTCCCTTGCCCACAAAGTATCCCGAATGGCTTGGAGAAATGTTCTGCCGGGATAGCTCAACGGACAGAGCACCCGACCGGCAATTGGGTCCCGTCAGACTTTTTTTCAAGTTCATTCTTCCTTGGGATCTTTTATGAGTATTATTTTTTTTCTAAATATCTTTATGAAAATCTTGGAGTCGCGTTAAATTCGGGGTCACGTTATATTCGGGCTAATACGGTATTCTCATACACTGACATGTTATGAGCAAAAGTAATTCTAGACAGGGACTTAGAACATGATACTTAAGATGCAGAAAAACATTACAAATGAAAAACTTTAAAAGTGGAAAAATATATAATAGAAATGAATGTCGTTGTAGTTGGGACCTCATAATTTCAACTTAAGACTCGGGAAAACTTTAGAAACAAGAAAATTAGATCAATATTTCATTCTATTACGTCTTTAATCAACCGAATGTAATCCAAATTCAATCTTACACTAAGTAAACATTTTGTTTAGAGGCCAACATAACAGAAAAATATCCATAGAGTGCGAGAAGTTGCTAAAACAGAACAAAAACTTTGTTAAAAGAGGGAAAGAGTTGCCAGAGCAAGCTAATCTCTAAATTGGCATTTATGCTACTTTAAAGATCTAGGTAGGAGTTTCCACTAGTTATATGTAAACTAAAACCCAACATCTGTTCTTATCTGAAACTGATCATGATTTCCCTGTGCTATGGAAGAACCAGAAATGCACACAGAAGAATTGCAGAACATTAAAATGAGCAAGTATCATTAGGAATAGGAGGAGAAGATAGGTTTCCTTGTGTCCTGGAATAATTGGACTACACACATGGCTTCTTCCTGCTACAAAACACACTGAATACAACACTCACCCCCTGCTGGGAAAGCAATTGTGCCCGCTTCATCGGAAGACTTGATAGCTTCTAAGGCGCCAATCACCCTCTGTACCCTGCCTCTTGTCGTAATCGCTGCAAAAATCTCTTCCCTCGTTGCACTTAATACCTCTGAGAGTTCTTCCTGTGAAAAGTTACGCACATTTCAGCAACCACTAGTCATTTTGACCTTAAGAGACTAGGAAAACGGGTAAGAATTACTTTGCGCAAAACGGTGCGCACCCAGGAAAAATCCCAAGGAAGAATGGACTTGAAAAAAGTCTGACGGGACCGGGAATCGAACCCGGGTCTCCCAATTGCCGGTCGGGTGCTCTGTCCGTTGAGCTATCCCGGCAGAACATTTCTCTAAGCCATTCGGGATACTTTGTGGGCAAGGACGTTGTGAGTTCGTCTGCATGGCGGCATTGTTCGCAGTCTCGCAACTTCCTTCCCCACAAAGTATCCCGAATGGCTTGGAAAAATGTACTGCCGGGATAGCTCAACAGACAGAGCACCCGACCGGCAATTGGGAGACCCGGGTTCAATTCCCAGTCCCGTCAGACTTTTTTCAAGTCCATTCTTCCTTGGGATTAAGAGACTAGCTTTAAAAACATTATAAAATCGTCTTCATAGACATAATTTTCGATAACTTTGAGTGCCCCAAAGAGAGAGAGAGAGTCTTATTTCTTGATAGCAACAAAATACTCATTTCATTTGCAAAATCAAGCTGATTAACCCTCTTAGTGCTATCCTTCTTCCTGGGGTACTGGCGAGAAATGCGTAGGGTTTTTAAATAAAATGTAGCAACTAGGGAAAAAAACAATATAAAGCTATTTGTTTACACATCTACGTGAGTTTCTTTTTAATTGATGAGCTTAAATTGGTTGATAATAATAAAAATATTTTTAAGTTTTCTGAAATACAAATGTTTTTATTAAAATGTCATAAAGTTGAACAATTTTTTTTTCTAGAGCCGATATATTGGCCCGCCGCACTTTTCGCCCGAGCAGCTAAAGCCGATATATCGGCCCGCTGCACTAAAAGGGTTAAGAAACACTACACTCTTCCCTCGTTGCACTTAATACCTCTGAGCGTTCTTCCTGTGAAAAGTTACAGCACATTTCAGCAACCACTAGTCATTCTGACCTTAAGAGATTAGCTTTAAAAACATTATGAAATCGTCTTCATAGACATAATTTTCGATAACTTTGAGTACCCCAAAGAGAGAGTCTTATTTCTTGATTGCAACAAAGCAAAAAAATACCCATTTCATTTGCAAAATCAAGCTGATTAAGAAACACTACAAATGGATCCCAAGTCCGACTATACAATTTGTCAACCCAAATGTAAAATCCTAAAATTACCACTTCACTTAATCCGTAATTCTTAGCCTTGCTTTTAAATAAACCTGAATTCCCTGTCAATTCATCATTATGCAGATATGCATCAGCTTGGATTCATCAACCAGCTTTGTCATCAAGTAGAATGGTTGTTTATAACCCCAAAATTTAACAAAACATTTGCATATTGTATATTGAATATGGTAAGGCGTTACCTTGTGGGAGGCCATAACTAATGAAATGATAAAAACTTTGTAATCTTACACAGAATTTACACACTTAAAAAAAAAAAAATTCTGTATAAGATCACTAAGTTTTTATCATTTCATTATTGGCATATTGCATCAAAAGCTTTGCAATTTTGAAACAAAAACAATATTCCACGACCAAAATCAAAATTCATAATCAATTTTATTTCTTTTGGTGCTCTTCTCAAATTCATACAGCCATTCTTTCTTAATACCAATACATGATTTACATCTTATATAATAATAATAATTTATTTGTCCTAGGGAAACAATACAAAGTCTGTTCATGCTACACACCAAAGACTAGAACTAACAACAATATTACATGAAAGTAGAAGCATGACATAGAGGCTTCTTAAAATATTCAATACTCAAGCATAAAACATATTGTTCAAAATTACTATATCTGATTGCATGCTAAATACTCATCCACACTATAAAAACATTGGGTGATCAGAAATTTTAAAACTCTATTTTTAAAAATCACAGAATTCCTTTCGTTTTTTATGTTCACTGGGAGTTGATTAAAGAATTTTATTGCCATTGCTCTTTGTCCTTTTAGAGTCACTGTATAACTACTGATTATAACATGTCACATATCACAACTTTTCCTGGTTTAGTATATAAAGCGCAAAGTTTGTATGTGTGTGTGTGTTTGCTTTAACAGATGCCGCACAAATTTTAAACTTTGAACATTGTTAAATGTCTTCCCTGGACAGAAAATAGCCTACTTTTTATTCACCTAACTAAAATTGTTAGCATGATACACTTAACATGAAATCTATCATCTAAAAGACGGGATTTCTTTGCTGTCTGAAAGCCTTCAGCTGCAGAATTCACAAAAGAATTTGAGCTATTGATCATTATAAACTTTGTAAGAAAAAGAGGTTGGAACACGGCTGTATATGAATTAGAGGTATAAAAACACTCTGTAAGCCGTCTTTCGGCAAGAGTAACTCGTGCTCAGAGAGAAACGGGAAGCTCCAGATTACCGATTTCTGGGAAGCCCAGAACTGGGCTTTCTCGTGTGTATATGAATTAGAGCAGGGTTTCCCAAAGTGTGTTCTGCGGAACACTGGTGTTCCACGAAGTGTTCTGCAGAAACTTACGAAGAGTAATAATTCTTGTATGAATTTCAGTTTTGAATTAAGTTATAACATATTTTAAAAATTAGGGGCTCTTGATTATATGAGAAGATTGTGCTTTCACTGAACCCTTGACTCTTACTTTAATGAAACCAATTATTACTAATATTTATTGACAGAAAAAGTAACCCAGGTGTTCCGCTGATATCATAGAATTGATAAAGTGTTCTGCCGTAAGAAAAGTTTGGGAAACACTGAATTAGAGGTATAAAAACACTCCGTAATCCATCTCTCGGCAAGCGGAACTTGCGCTCAGAGACAAACGGGAAGCTCCAGGTTATCGATCTAGCCCAGTTCTGGGCTTCCCAGAAATCGGTAATCCGGAGCTTCCCGTTTGTCTCTGAGCGCAAGTTCCGCTTGCCGAAAGACGGCTTACAGAGTGTTTTTATACCTCTAATTATAAACTTTCTTGATGAGGAAAAAGGGTTTAGGTGACTTGGCACAATAAGGTGTGCACCTAGGAAAATTCCCAAGGAGGAACGGAAATGAAAAAAGTCTGACAGAGCTGGGACTCAAACTCGGGTCTCCCAATTGCCAGTCTGTTGCTCTATCCATTGAGCTATTCCACGAGAACATTTCTCCATGCCGTTTGGGAGACTTTGTAGGTATAGGGTGTGTGAGTTCGTCCGACCAAGCGGTCTCCTTCCATCACTTTGTATGGTCGGTGCCTCTGCGAAGCCTTGGCTGTGAACAATGCTGCTTGGTTGGACTCAACTTGGTTGGAGCAACTAACCGGCAATTGGGAGACCCGGGTTCGAGTCCCGGTTCCATCACACTTTTTTCATGTCCATTTCTCCTTGAGAATTTCTTGATGAGGTCAGGTGATGTGTTTTGCCTTTCAATCTTTATCCCACTGCCACACACCAAAAGATGGCTTGCAGGGTTCTTGCGTGAATATAATAAATGAAAATCTTAAATTTGTAACTATAATTCTCAATTTGCTCAGCAAGCATTGTGAAAGTTCAATTATTTTATCTCAAAATCACTCTTTCACTCCCCCAAAATTTATACGATTGGAGGGATTGGGGTGTTGAAGAAAAAATGACAGACAAGCCCTGCTTTTGAGGAAAATTTTATATATAAAGTACAAAGTTTGTATGTGTGTGTGTTTTCCCCTAAAACTCAAAAACCAGATTTTACACAACTTTCAAACTTTGAAGATTGTTAAATGTCTTCCCCAGACAGATAATGGGCTACTTTTTGTTCATTATTGGTCTCCAGTTTGACTCCAGATTTTTAAAACTGTTTCCATAAGAAATGCATGTAAAATTCACTTATATCGCTTGCAGGGTGTTTCCCCCTGCAAGATTAAATTACAAAGAATAGTCATACTAAATCAACTCCAGCACCTAAAGAAGGGAAATTGAATGAAGATTCTTATTATGGTCATCAACCGTTGTTTTCTGTTCAAAATTGCACGAGTTTTGATAAAATAGACAAAACGTTTCTTAAATTTTGAGGTTGTAAACAAACTGTTCCCCTGACAACTAATTCTGTTGTTGAATCAGCTCATAAATTTCTTCTTTCAGCTAGTATATAATAAAATTAGATTTAAATAACTTTATAATGAGCAGTAAGCAATGAAGATAAACAGATTTGGAGTTTAGATGTGCGTAACTAAAGAAATCCTTTGAGGAAACCTTCAAAATAAATAGTGTATGTGATACTGAATCTAAAAGACCACTATTGGAAATTATTGCTATCAATATAAGTTGGTAAAAAGGTTCCCAAAAATGAACACTCAATGTTACAGGCATGTCATTGACAGCTTTAAACACTTTTGCAATGGCTAAAAGAATTCATAAACCCCCATTAGAAAAGGATTAAACAAGTACAGAAAATAGTTTGTGGAATGAGTAATACTTTCATTTCTTTCATTCTTTACTTTCTTTAAAGATTCATCTTTTCTTTCATTTTATGGAGATCTACCACATAGTCATGCCAGAAAATTGATAAATCTCTTTCTCTTTTAAAACAAAATAATTTAAAGAGCATTTTATCGTAATATATATAATATAATAATCTATAATACAGTAATCTATATATAAAGAAAAAAATCTGCTGGTTTGTGTGATTGTCTGAAATTGGAGTCCACACCTTTTGTCGGATTTACATCAAACTTGCGTATGTGCTCTCTAAAGAAGGAAGCACTGTCTTCTTCTTATTTGATAACTTTGCTGGGTTTGAACCAAGATTGTTCAAATAGATTTCCATATGAAACATATGTAAAATTCAATTTTATTGGTTACAGACTTTAATTCTTTCCCAAAAATAAATTAGAAGGAATAGTCGTATGAAATCGAGATAAGTACCAAAAGAAGGGAAATTGAATACAGATTCTTATTATTGACATGGAATATCGCTTTTGTTTTGAATTTGCAATAATTTAGGTAAAATATACGAATATTTTGTGAGATTTAGAGGATGTAAACAGCCCATCGCCATGACAACCAATGTGATTACCAGCTAATGCATTTTCCCATAATTGTGTATTTAGGCCCATTTAGAAGCAATGGACGATATGAAGAGGAGGAAATGTTCAGAGATTTTACTATTATAGTCACAAACAATTTGTAGTGATGAATTGCAGGGGCAACAAACATGCGTAGCACAGTAATAAATTAGTGGAGATGGAGGAGTAACTTTTTATTTATCATTTCGGACTCTTGACAATTATACAATTAAAGTTACCAGAATCGGAAGTTGAAAATCTTGCATACTTAGAGAGTAATGAATTAATGCATGAGTAACTTTTTGTCTATCAATTCAGACTCTTGACAGATTGTACGATTATTTATGCTTCCCCAAACGATTTCACATTATTAATGCATATACGTCTGTAAGTTAGCTTAAAAATTTAAAACCAGAAGCTGAAAATCTTGTAAAGTTGCACATTAACATGAGACAAGCTTCACATACACCACTGTAATCGTCCAGTAAAAGGATGTTTGTAGGGGCATTGGGATATAGATAAATATAATTTCTGTAAGAGAGATAATAACATGCTTTATAATTAAATTGAAGGAATTTCCATAAAGATTCGCATTCTTACTGTAGGTTTCAGCTTCAGACTATAAGAACTTTGATTAGATTGAAAATGTTTGTTTTTGATAACCTGTCTCATTGCATTGAACTAAGATGCGAGATGTTATTTTCTCTTATGTACCATATGTAATATGCATACTATACTTAATCCAACTTCCATTTTCACAAAATATACAAATATTTTTTGAAATTTGGAGGTTGTAAACAACCCATCCCCCTGATGACCAATGCAATTGTTGATTCCGAGCTCATGCATTTTCCCATAAGAATGCATTTGTATTTAGGCCCATTTAGAAGCAATTGACAATATGATGAGAAGGAGCATTTCAGAGATTCAAACTATTACAGTCACAAACAATTGGTAGTGATGAATTGCAGAGACATCAAACATACGTAGAACCATAATGAATAAATGGAGATTAATGAGTAATCCCAAGGAAGAATGGACTTGAAAAAAGTCTGACAGGACCGGGAATCGAACCTGGGTCTCCCAATTACCAGTCCTTACCCATTTTCCCATGAATGAGTAACTTCTAGTCTATCAATTCTGACTCCTGACATATTTTATGATTAATTTTAAGATTAGAACCAGAAGTTGAAAATTTAGCAAACTTTCACGTAAACTTGAGACATATTTCATGAGAAGGAAATTTAACATTCTTATACTTACTTAAAAGATTCTTAACACACTTTAAAGATTTACATTCTTATACTTGACTGTAGATTTCGGCTTCGAACTTTGATTAGAAATTTTTGTTTTTGATTGGACCTGTCCCATTGAACTAAACTAAGATGCGAGATGTTATTTTTATTATTATCTTAAGTACTATATGTATTATGTATACTTTATTTAATCCAACTTCTTTTTTCCCCTAGAGAATCATCGGGCAGTTCAGCTGGTCATATTCATGTAACGCAACCAGCATTTTCCTCAAGAGTCCAATGACCATGGAATCAAAAATTTACAACTCTCAGCCTCAATATGTTACATCTGGTGTCCAAGAAGGAACTTTAAAACATTGAAAACATGATATAACTCTGTAGAAGAAATTTTAGAAGAGAAACAGTTGTAGTGAAGAAGTGTGTTCTTTCTATTTGACATTATTTCTGTATACATTAGCGAATGGAATTATTGATTGTCCAAATCTTAAGGAATAGATTGATTTCCATATTCCCCAGAGGATCCTAAGGCATCATCGACTGTTGCTAGTAAATTGGCTTTGCACAAGCTATGGAGTTAATGTACCTTTAGATAGGGTTATGCATCTTGCTAATTAAATAAATACTGAGCTGTTTCTGCCTTTCAACAAAGTGAGAATCAACATAAATTAATTGGTTTTGACAATGAATTCTATTAATGCTAACTTTCTATTCCCCTCATTTAATGTATTTACATCTGAATCTGATGATTTGTATTTGATTTTAAATTATGATTTGCAAAAGAGATGTTTTTCGTCATCTCTGTTTTTATATGTATATTCCTATGTAAAAAAATATGAATATTCTTACCCTTAGATTTACACTAGATTGTTAAATGTCTTCCCCAGACAGATAATGGGCTACTTTTTGTTCATTATTGGTCTCCAGTTTGACTCCAGATTTTTAAAACTGTTTCCATAAGAAATGCATGTAAAATTCACTTATATCGCTTGCAGGGTGTTTCCCCCTGCAAGATTAAATTACAAAGAATAGTCATACTAAATCAACTCCAGCACCTAAAGAAGGGAAATTGAATGAAGATTCTTATTATGGTCATCAACCGTTGTTTTCTGTTCAAAATTGCACGAGTTTTGATAAAATAGACAAAACGTTTCTTAAATTTTGAGGTTGTAAACAAACTGTTCCCCTGACAACTAATTCTGTTGTTGAATCAGCTCATAAATTTCTTCTTTCAGCTAGTATATAATAAAATTAGATTTAAATAACTTTATAATGAGCAGTAAGCAATGAAGATAAACAGATTTGGAGTTTAGATGTGCGTAACTAAAGAAATCCTTTGAGGAAACCTTCAAAATAAATAGTGTATGTGATACTGAATCTANAACTGAATAATTTCACAGGTTATAAATATATAATCATATATTTGACTTAACTACTTCCTAAAATCTTATTGCCAAGTGCAATAGATGAATTTATACTGAAAACTGCCACATTTTAAAGAGGAAAAGAGAAAAATAAAAGCCATTTAACTTCATCACAATCAATCACTTATGAAAAATTATATCATGAACGATAAATACTAATAAAAACTTCCTTATAAACTGTTTTCGCTAAATATAAACACTACGAAATGCTATTGAATTAGTTCTTTCTCTCTCTAAAATAAATCCACAGCCAAGAAAGATTTGGAAAACAATATGAAATCATAGTTAAGCAATCAAACAGTCAAATCTGCTTCTCGAATCATTTTTAACTTAAGAAGTCCAGATTTTGAATCCTAGTGAGCAAAAGGATGTTCAAGTTTGTAACTGATGGCCAATTTCAAAGAGTTTTCAAATAAGACATCCATTTATCCACAATGGAGTCAAAATTGTTTATTTCAGGTGAAAATTCAAGTGGGATATTACAAGAATAGAATTTTCCAGTCCTGCGTACGGGCAGATTCAATATAAGAAGCCACGTGTTACGGCAATGACAATATCTTTAAGATAACTCATAAAGAGATCACAACAACAAAATATCAATAAAATACTACATACAAAGAAGCCCCAACAGCAAAAGTATATAAAAGTCAACATATAAATAGCTCAGGACAGCAAATATCAATAAAATACTACAAAGAAATCATAACAACAAAGATAAAATCAAGCCCAATGGATAAATCAAGTTACAATACAAGATAAATTCCTACAGGTTATAACAAAATATTTAAACTGATTAATATATTTCTCGCGTTTATGATTCAAAAAGCTATTGTTTAGTATTATGCATTAAAAATATCATCGAAAAAATCGTGTAATGCCAATGCATGATGTCATACATAAAATAAAATTTAAATAACTTCATCATGTGCAGTAAGCACCGAAAATACACAATTTTGGAGAATGGATAACACCCTCTACCTCTACGTATTATCTATATTCCAAATAACGATAAAGATTCACGCTTAGGTTTGAATAGATTAAATCTTGTGTGTCATTATGAACACTGCTGCTGCTTTTACCCTTCTACAGGGAACCCTTCTACAGTTGAAGAATATCACCTCAATACTACATTGAACCTAAACCACTAAGCTTGATGTAGTTATGCGTCTGCAATGAAAACACTTGGGAATCCTTCAAGAAAAACAATCAAAACTAACATAGGAAACAATGTTTCGTGATAAAGCATGCGCTGTTTTAATCAGAAAGTCGCGTAACACTTACAATTGCGGCTTCGGACATCTCCCTGTACCTCTTTTCGTACATGCCCCTTACATATGCTGATGCTATGTAATTCTGGTACGCCATGTCAAATTCTGATGGACAAGCATTCTGCAGACGATTATAGACATCGCATTAACTATTTAGATACAAATCCATGGAGTACACACAGGTAAAATATCGAAAACTCACCGGCTCTGCCGATTCATGGACCCCAAAACCTAAACAAAGTAAATTATTACTAGCATTGTAGAGTACACTTGCCCTATGCTATAACAAACATTCACTCAAAATTCGACAGCGTTAGCAAAATCGCAATATCAATGTCTTATATCTGGAGAGTACGGAAGTAAAATTGTGCAAATAATTCATGGCCAAGTGTAAGACAAAACACTGAAATATCTATGGTAAATAATAGTACAGTTTAGTGAAAATAATCTTAGATATAGAATTGTTTCAAAAGGAGAGTGAATTCTAAGGAAATGCTTACGAGAAGAATTACTGTCTGGTCTCTTGGCCATAGTTCGGTTACTTTTCTAGTATTCCAGAATTAGCTAGATCTAAACGAAGAAAAATTAATTATAGCGAACTTTTAACAAAATACCGCCAAATATTCTGCAGAAGTGCACAGGAAGAGGCGCTGTGGTCAAAAACACGAATCGTTTTACGATTCGAGAACAATCGAGCTAAGCATTTTATCTGTCATCATGGCCGGAGCTACTATGGTCGAGAGAAAACTTAACATTGCCCACGCAGACGATAGCGTTGGTCGCAATGCATTGGAGGAAATTAGTAAGTATATATCTGTAGTAATATATCCTACTTTATTTTTCTATGAAAATGGAATTTCAGAGAAATCACGTCCTAGAAATCGCGTAGTCATAGTGCCTGTTAAGCATCTCCGTATCAATTCTGTTAGATATTTGCAGAGAAATGCAGTGTACGATTGTTTTTTCCTTATATCTTGTGAGTTTCCCGAGTAATGTGTTCACAGTAGGAAGTAAACAGTACGATTAACGTACTATATAGTAGCTTATCCAAGTTTTCGAGTGGCTTCTTACTTGCGTTGAAGGTGGATACGTTTGGTATTTGTAACTTAACTCGGATAATCTCTTCCTCTTTTGAAACAGAGCGTTGCCAGGAAGATGCCGACGAAGACACTATCCTCCACAAGGAACAAGAAATCCTGCAGCTTGCCCAGACTTACAAGAAAGAGAAGAAAGCTAAAGGTACGATTCAGTGAGTTTTTAACTTGTAATGGATGTTTAGGAGGCTTCGTGATTGGCAAGAAGCAAGTGTATAGAAGAAAAATCTTCATTGTGAAAGGTTTATTAGGAAGTTAACATAAAATGTGGCTTATTTTTGTTTTTAGCTGTCTAAAAATGAGCATTCATAGTGTATTCCGTGATGCATCGTACAGCTTCAACGTTCGAATCCTAGAATTGTGTACTATCAAAGTTGACTTATTTGTGGATGTCGTTTGTGTAAGCTATATTATTTCTACGTAGAATCTTCGATATAGAAGAATATCGAATGAGATTTGAATTTAAAGGGATATGAGGTGTAACGAAGGATGTTTTTGCTCAAAGTTAGTGATATTTTCAGAAAAGTGAACGGATTATATTATGAAGTTCTGTATCATTTTATTTTTCTTGTGTGCAATTCAAGTGTGGTTCGAACTATCGCAGGATTTTCGGTTTTTTAAGACTTATTCTCACAGATGGTGGCTATATCGGAAGGCAGTGTTGCGTAAACTCTGTAGCTAGCATTTAGAAGGATCATTGTTTTTGTTATTGTAGTATCTTGTGTGTGTTTTCCCTTAATTTCTATAAACTCGATGCGGTCACCTCAATGAGTCAGGGCAATTAGGTCAGTTACCTTGGAATTTAGAAGCTATATGCATCTCGCGATGCTCAACTATTTTGAACCTCGTAACATTCGAAGTCTGCGAACTAATTCTTTTTCATAAAAGAGACGGTTTTATCCATGTTTAACATGTCAAATCATATGCATGAGAGCTCCTCTGCATTTTAGCGTGTTAATTCTTCCAAGAAATATAACTATTTAATCATCAAAATTATATTATAAGCCAGATTACGTTTTAAATGGATGGTCAAGATGTCCTTTCAGATTTGTGTAAATACGCTATATGTAAGCCGTCTTACGGGAAAAAAGGGTGACAAGACGTCATTTAACGTTCTTTAGTAACGTTTTCATATGTTCATTTGGCTACAACAGATTTTAATTGCGTTAAGAAAAACTTAAAGGCTTGGATGTGCGTCATGCTATTATAACAAGTAGTGATACTTGTCCTGTGATTATATAGCGAGACTTATTTAGTGATAGGACACTCACTTAGGAGATGCGATTACGTAAAAATTCCACCAAGGAACCCCTTATAGTCCTTGTGAGTCAGCCAGTACATAAAAACGTTTTATATAATAGTTTCGCCACAATGAATTATTGGAAGTCTGTAATTGGAATATAGGCTACACAGTTCCAACAGAAAGGCTATGGAGATTACCATGTTTCATGTTTTTCTTCGTATTGCATTCAGTTTCTTTTTCTGTATATTTTCCTTGCTGCTACAATCATCTACTACGTCTGCACTTCATCCAATTAAAGCTCGAATTGCACCAAAAATTTGTATTAAATCCTTCTTGCTATGATTTCAATTTCAGCTTTACAAGCTGTTATGTCAATAATAACAAGAAAATGCGTATATTTTAGTATCAAAGCCCTTAATCTCCAGCAGAAACATATAGAAAACAAGTAAATGAGTACTATCCAGATCTTTTGAAGAAAAGCATTAAAAAAAATATTAGTTCAATGTTTAGAATCCAGAATTTTGGTAGAAGTTACCCTTAAATACCAGCCATTCTTGATTAGTCAGATCATCAGAATCTCTGAAGGAAAACTTTAAAAACTTCTGGATGATATTCTTGAATGCAAAGAAAACCTTCTTAAGTTGTCAACCCTGAGGTTGGTTTGCAAGAGCACGCCATTCCAATCTTAGTTCTGCTTTCCTTTTTAGCTCTTCATAGTAGGTGCAAGCGACATCAGCCATGATTTGCTGAATGTAGGACAGTCTTGGTCTTCCTCAACAGTTTCTTCCTTCAGTCATTCCTTCCATTATTGTTCGAATGATGCAGTCTCCACGTAGGATGTGACCGATTAATTTGATTCCTCTTGTTTGGATGTTAATCCATAATGTCCTTTTCTCTTTTGCTTTTCTAAACTTTATCGTTTTACTGATATTACTGAACCTATGGCTCTTTCCTTGTACTTTTCCTCCTTCGTCCTTCCGGTTCTATCCTACTGCTCCCCTATCTGGTCCATGTCCACTGCAACCCATCTTTCCTCTTTAGACAGAGTCACAAACTTTTTTCTCAGAATTGTGAAAACCAGAGTTCCTTCTTTCCGAATAGCCTCCAATAGTACTATACTGTCTTCTCTGTCTTTGGATTCTCTTTCTGTCAATCGA
>KZ308796.1:696376-708360 GCA_000376725.2 Ladona fulva
GTTTAATTTTCACAGGCTTTATTAGTCTTCAAATCTTTATATATATATTCACAAAAATATACTGATATTTATAATCTTCAGCAGTTGCAATTTAGGTTAAAAAATCTCGCCGTGATTATAAATTTTCGTTTGCAATTTCTCTCAGCTATTTCGCTGCCTACTTCTTAAGAATCTGCACCAGTCTTTGGGAATAGCCAAAGGGTAGGTGAGTGACGTCCTGGAAAACGTAAGATCCCGTGTATTGGTTAGGAAGGACCTGATACTGTGCAGGAAGGACTTGGTATTGGGCAGGCAAAGCCACGCTCTTCTCTGGAATTATCACATAGACAGGGGCCTGCTGCAGTTGACGAGCATCTTGAGGGACGTTGGACGACTGGAAAGGTAAAAGTTATTAAATTAAAACACAATGTTCACGTTTTAAAAGGATATTTAGGGGTTAAATTTGGGAATCTGCGACCAGGTTTCCAATTTTCGCCGCTAGGTGGCAGCACCGGCGTTAAACCATTCGACCGTTTGATATTTCGACACAATTTAATTTATTAATATTTTGAACGAACGATTAAAGAAATAAGTTTATTTATTTTGGTTTTGATTTCTCGCAACAATTTTTCACGATACGTATAGCTTTTAGCTGAACCTTTTCAAATTCCCAAACACCACAGTCATTTCAGTAAAAGATGGATTAAAAACTCACGTCGCATGCAGGCTTCATTTCATTCACAAAATTTAACCAGAAAGAATAGGCGTGCGAAATCGAGACTAGCACCAAAAGAAGGGAAATTGAATGAAGATTCTTATTGTGGTCATAGAATATAGCTTTCGATTAGGAATTACGAGAATTTTGATGAAATATTCGGAAATTTAGTAGCATTTTCATGTTATAAACAACCCATCCCCTTGACGACAAATGTGACTGAAAGCGTCTTCATAAGAAATACACGTAGAGTTCACTTTTATCTCTTTCGGGGTTTGTTTCTTTTATTGATTTAAAATGGAAATAATTGTCCTAGAAAGACGAGACAGGTGTCAAAAGAAGGGAAATTGAATAAAGATTCTATTATGGTAGTGGGATATTATTTAAGATACAAAATCGCGAGAATTTTGATGAAATAAGAGGAAATGCTGTGAAATTTAGCTGTTATAAACAACCCCTTGACAACCGATGCGACTAAAAGCGTTCCATAAGAAATACACGTAGAGTTCCCTTCTATCACTTGAAGGTACGTTTCTTTTATTGATTTAAATTGGAAATAATTGTCCTAGAATGTCGAGAAATGTGTTAAAAGAAAGGAAATTGAATGAAGATTCTTAATTTGGTCGTCGAATATTGTTTACTGTTCAAATTTGCGTGAATTTTGAGAAAATTAACGAGACTTTTCTGATTTCGAGTTAGCATTTTGAGATTCCCGAGTGTCACTTACATCTCCCTGCTGGTCCTCAGCTGGGGCCGCAGTGGTGGTTTCTTCTGCTGCAGCGGCTGTTGTGGTCTCCTCCGGTTCTGAGGAAGGCGTAGTGGGGGCGTCAGTCGCATCGGGGTCTTCTCCTGGAAGGTAGAAGGGCTTCTCTGGCTTCCAACCGGATGGTGGATACGGAGCCTCCTCTATCCTCTGGAATCTCTGCGGAGGTGCGACCAGAAATGGACGGAATCTTCTCCTGGGAGGTTCAGCGCCGACCATAGCCACGGCCAACAAAACAGAGATGATAGTCCACTGTTGGGAGCAGAAATATCAAAAAAAGTCAAATTCCAAACCCTCAAAACATTACGTCTTTCCGAGTACGTTTTCACGACTTGCAGGGTTTGTTTCTTTCGCAAAGTTAAATTAGAAATAATGGCCCTAGAAAGTCGATACTTTCTTTTACTAAAAAAGGACACTTTTGATAAATAAAAAAACGTGTAAATGTGTTGAGAAATTTCCTTAAAATAATAAATCAGAATTAGAAAAAGTTCATTTACATAAGGGCAAACAAACACTGTGTAACCAAGGATATTATTAATAGCAGAGATTGTTTCTTTTGTAAAATTAAATTAGAAATTATGGTCCTGTAGAATCGAATACACCGTCAAAAGAAAGAAAAATGATCAAAGTTCTTATGTCAGTCGTTAATTGTTAATGGAGAATCAAAATTGCAAGAAATTGGATAAAATAGAAGGAAAATTTGTGAAATTTTAAGGAAATAAACAACCCATCCCCTTGACAACCAGTCTTGCAGGGTTTCTTTCTTTTGCAGAATTAAATTAGAAATAATGGCCCTAGAAAGTGTCAAAAGAAAGGAAAATGATTATAGATTCTTATTTCAGTCGCGAAATATTGATATAGTTCCCAAATAACGAGATTTTTCGTAAAATATGTGGAAAATAAGTATAAATTTGTGGTTGTAAACAACCCATCCCCTTGACGACCAATTTCATCTCTTGCAGAGTCTCTGTTTCTTTTGCAAAGTTAAATTAGAAATAATTGTCCTACAAAATCGAGACAAGTGTCAAAATAAAGGAAAATGGTTGTAGAATCTTATTTCGGTCGTGAAACATTCATATAAATTCGTAATTGCGAGAGCTTTGATAAAATACACGGAAAATTCGTAAACTCTTTCGATAATAAACAATTTATCCCCTTGACGACGAAAGCTATTGATGAATTCGAGCTAATGCATTTTCCCATTTAAAAACACGGGGATTATACGCCCATATATAATTAATGGTTGGAAATTGTGACATTTTATAAACAGTAGACAATTTTCTGAGATTACAGGATGTGCGAAGTAGAATATACAAGTCGTAGGGGCTAAAATACGGCAATTTTAAGAGTTACTTAATCAACCCATTTACTCGTTTATTTATCGCGGTTTAAGATGAAAAAGATATATTATAGCGAGAAAAGGAGAAGGTTATTAGGAAATGAACGAAATTTGAACGCGAAAGAGATATGAAAGCAACAATGCCCGCTATACGCAACAATTGTTTCTCTACCAACAATATAGACTCACCTTCATTGTTGATAGGTGTTTGGGAGCCGCTAGAGATCCTGTTGGATTGATAACTGTTGATTGATGGCTCTGAACCCTCCGGTCCGGGTTTATATATGAATCCTCTTTCACTTCTATGCACACCAGTTTCGATATGCACGGGAAGTCACGTCCGTGATACGTGACTGTATTGGCGCCTGGTGAATCAATAGCTTATGCTATTACGTGGAGGGAAGCCCCTTTGCCAATTGCTTCATTTGCATGGCAGTTGCCGAAATTTCGTCTTCATAATTCAGCAGTGACTACATGACGGTTTAAATCAAATTAATTTTACTAGTAAACGCCCCCGTCAAGCATGAAGGAACTTTATTTAGTTTGAAAATATATCTATTATCGTATACATCTGGCCCTCCTAAGCACAAAAAAATCCGCCGTAAGATCAGAATAACTCAATATATTTCTTACCGTTATTCATGATATTTATTCCACTGTTTTCAAGTCATGAAAGCCTACTTTACGTACATTTCTTATAGAAAAATATAAGAACTGATTATCCCCGTGTACTGATATGAGATAACTCGTGAAATCAACATTCAACAATGGCCTTAGTCGTCAAAGGGATGGGTTGTTTATTTCTCAAAAATTCTACGAAACTTCCGTGTGTTTTATCAAACTCCTCGAAAGTTCTGATCTATATCAATATTTCACGACTAAAATAAGAATATATGATCATTTTCCTTTCTTGCGACACTTGTCTCAATTTCGTAGGACCATTATTTCTAATTTAANGAATGGCCTTGATAGTCAAGGGGACAAGTTACAACCTCAAAATTTCACAAAATATTTGTATGTTTTATCTAAATTCTAGCAACTTTAAAACGAAAGTTATATATCACACGACCATAATAAAATTCTTCATTCAATTTCCTTTCTTTTGACACTTGTCTCGAGTTTATAGGACCATTATTTCTAATTTAATTTTGCAAAAGAAACAACCTCTGCAAGTCATGAATACGTACTTTACGTTCATCTCTTATGGAAACGTATTATGGGCTCCTGGGTTCGAACCGGAGCTTTTACAAACATAAGAATAGTTTTCTTGAGGGTTTCAGCAACGTAGAAACACAATGCGGTTTGTTTCATATAGTAATTTCGGTAGTTATCCCTTATAATTTGGGTTGACCTTTTTCCTATGGCTGCGGTGAGTGGTTATTACTTAGAAATCATGGTTGCTATCATATATATATATATAGTAAAATGTTTGTAGGCGTGTGTATTTTCACCTAAAACTCTAGTACCAGATGTCTCACATATTTCAAACTTAGGAGGCTGTTAAACGTCTTCCCCGGGCAGAGAATATGCCACTTTTTATTCGCCAAACTGACCCCGGTTCTTCTCCAGACGTTTAAAACTGTTTCCATAAGAAATACACGTAGAGTTCACTTTTATCGCTTGCAGGGTTTGTTTCTTTTGTTGATTTAAATAGGAAATAATTGTCCTAGAAAGTCGAAACTAGTGTCAAAAGATGGGAAATTGAATAAAGATTCTTATTATGGTCTAGGAATTTCGCTTTCGTTTCCAATTTGCGAGGATATTCATAAAATAAACGTTACTGTCCTACAAAATTACAATATTGTAAACAAACCGTCCCCATGACGACCAATTCTGCCTCGAAAACGATATTCCGCCACTAGAATAAGAATCTTCATTCTATTTCTTTTATTTTGACACTTGTGTCCACTTTCTAGGAAAATTATTACCTAATTTAAATCAATGAAAGAAACAAACCCTGCAAAAGGTAAAAGTGAACTCTACGTGTATTTCTTATGGAGACACTTTCAGTCGCGTTGGTCGTCAAGGGGATGGGTTGTTTACAACAGCGAAATCATACTAAATTTCCACTTATTTCATTTAAATTTTCGTAATTTCGAGTCGAAAGCGATGTTCCACGAACAAAATTAGGATATTTATTCTATTTTCTTTCTTTTGACCCTCGTCCCGACTTCCTAGGACAATTATTTCCTATTTAAATCAGTAAAAGAAACAAACCCTGCATAAGATAAAAGTGAACTGTACGTGTATTTCTTATGGAAACGCTTTCAGTCGCGTTGGTCGTCAAGAGTTGTTTATAACAACTGAACTAAATCTCCATGTTACTTATTCCGTTCCGATACTGCGAGAATTATCACAGAAATAATTTATGTAAAAACTCATTTTTCCGCGTACGATACGCGAAAGCAGGGAAATAGAGTCATGGTGCATGCACCCCCTGCCACGCGCCGAAAGGCGGCTTGCGAGAAAAGCAATTTAGCTTCCGAAGACGTGAGACTACTCGCATTACGTCACTGATGACCGGGTAAGAGCAACAATGGGTTTCTATGGTCACTGCCGCACATGGGATGCGTCGCCTTGACACCGAAGTCTGCTTTCTCCTCTATTGTGTGAGGACGCGTAACTGCAGAGAGACAAGGTCGCGTCTCCTTATTTAATTACTCAAAGAAAGGCGAACATGAGGAAAGAAAAGTCTCCAGTGGGGATGAGTGCCTAGCTACAGGACCCCAAAATCGATGGGCCCTATTGAATTTAAAGGGTGATTTGAGAGTAACTTTAGTTGTCTTTAGTTAGGTCTTCCCCGGTCTGATAATACCCTACTTGTTATTTACCTAACTGCCCCAGGTTCGACTCCAGACGTTTAAAAACTGTTTCCATAAGAAATACGCATAAAATAAACAACCCATCCCCTTGACAACCAGTCTTGCAGGGTTTCTTTCTTTTGCAGAATTAAATTAGAAATAATGGCCCTAGAAAGTGTCAAAAGAAAGGAAAATGATTATAGATTCTTATTTCAGTCGCGAAATATTGATATAGTTCCCAAATAACGAGATTTTTCGTAAAATATGTGGAAAATAAGTATAAATTTGTGGTTGTAAACAACCCATCCCCTTGACGACCAATTTCATCTCTTGCAGAGTCTCTGTTTCTTTTGCAAAGTTAAATTAGAAATAATTGTCCTACAAAATCGAGACAAGTGTCAAAATAAAGGAAAATGGTTGTAGAATCTTATTTCGGTCGTGAAACATTCATATAAATTCGTAATTGCGAGAGCTTTGATAAAATACACGGAAAATTCGTAAACTCTTTCGATAATAAACAATTTATCCCCTTGACGACGAAAGCTATTGATGAATTCGAGCTAATGCATTTTCCCATTTAAAAACACGGGGATTATACGCCCATATATAATTAATGGTTGGAAATTGTGACATTTTATAAACAGTAGACAATTTTCTGAGATTACAGGATGTGCGAAGTAGAATATACAAGTCGTAGGGGCTAAAATACGGCAATTTTAAGAGTTACTTAATCAACCCATTTACTCGTTTATTTATCGCGGTTTAAGATGAAAAAGATATATTATAGCGAGAAAAGGAGAAGGTTATTAGGAAATGAACGAAATTTGAACGCGAAAGAGATATGAAAGCAACAATGCCCGCTATACGCAACAATTGTTTCTCTACCAACAATATAGACTCACCTTCATTGTTGATAGGTGTTTGGGAGCCGCTAGAGATCCTGTTGGATTGATAACTGTTGATTGATGGCTCTGAACCCTCCGGTCCGGGTTTATATATGAATCCTCTTTCACTTCTATGCACACCAGTTTCGATATGCACGGGAAGTCACGTCCGTGATACGTGACTGTATTGGCGCCTGGTGAATCAATAGCTTATGCTATTACGTGGAGGGAAGCCCCTTTGCCAATTGCTTCATTTGCATGGCAGTTGCCGAAATTTCGTCTTCATAATTCAGCAGTGACTACATGACGGTTTAAATCAAATTAATTTTACTAGTAAACGCCCCCGTCAAGCATGAAGGAACTTTATTTAGTTTGAAAATATATCTATTATCGTATACATCTGGCCCTCCTAAGCACAAAAAAATCCGCCGTAAGATCAGAATAACTCAATATATTTCTTACCGTTATTCATGATATTTATTCCACTGTTTTCAAGTCATGAAAGCCTACTTTACGTACATTTCTTATAGAAAAATATAAGAACTGATTATCCCCGTGTACTGATATGAGATAACTCGTGAAATCAACATTCAACAATGGCCTTAGTCGTCAAAGGGATGGGTTGTTTATTTCTCAAAAATTCTACGAAACTTCCGTGTGTTTTATCAAACTCCTCGAAAGTTCTGATCTATATCAATATTTCACGACTAAAATAAGAATATATGATCATTTTCCTTTCTTGCGACACTTGTCTCAATTTCGTAGGACCATTATTTCTAATTTAATTTTACAAAGAAAAAGTAGTTTTTAATGCGTAGANCATCTCCATAAGAAATACAAGTAGAGTTCACTTTTATCTATTGCAGGGTTTGTTTCTTTTGTTGATTTAAATAGGAAATAATTGTCCTAGAAAGTCGAAACTAGTGTCAAAAGATGGGAAATTGAATAAAGATTCTTATTATGGTCTAGGAATTTCGCTTTCGTTTCCAATTTGCGAGGATATTCATAAAATAAACGTTACTGTCCTACAAAATTACAATATTGTAAACAAACCGTCCCCATGACGACCAATTCTGCCTCGAAAACGATATTCCGCCACTAGAATAAGAATCTTCATTCTATTTCTTTTATTTTGACACTTGTGTCCACTTTCTAGGAAAATTATTACCTAATTTAAATCAATGAAAGAAACAAACCCTGCAAAAGGTAAAAGTGAACTCTACGTGTATTTCTTATGGAGACACTTTCAGTCGCGTTGGTCGTCAAGGGGATGGGTTGTTTACAACAGCGAAATCATACTAAATTTCCACTTATTTCATTTAAATTTTCGTAATTTCGAGTCGAAAGCGATGTTCCACGAACAAAATTAGGATATTTATTCTATTTTCTTTCTTTTGACCCTCGTCCCGACTTCCTAGGACAATTATTTCCTATTTAAATCAGTAAAAGAAACAAACCCTGCATAAGATAAAAGTGAACTGTACGTGTATTTCTTATGGAAACGCTTTCAGTCGCGTTGGTCGTCAAGAGTTGTTTATAACAACTGAACTAAATCTCCATGTTACTTATTCCGTTCCGATACTGCGAGAATTATCACAGAAATAATTTATGTAAAAACTCATTTTTCCGCGTACGATACGCGAAAGCAGGGAAATAGAGTCATGGTGCATGCACCCCCTGCCACGCGCCGAAAGGCGGCTTGCGAGAAAAGCAATTTAGCTTCCGAAGACGTGAGACTACTCGCATTACGTCACTGATGACCGGGTAAGAGCAACAATGGGTTTCTATGGTCACTGCCGCACATGGGATGCGTCGCCTTGACACCGAAGTCTGCTTTCTCCTCTATTGTGTGAGGACGCGTAACTGCAGAGAGACAAGGTCGCGTCTCCTTATTTAATTACTCAAAGAAAGGCGAACATGAGGAAAGAAAAGTCTCCAGTGGGGATGAGTGCCTAGCTACAGGACCCCAAAATCGATGGGCCCTATTGAATTTAAAGGGTGATTTGAGAGTAACTTTAGTTGTCTTTAGTTAGGTCTTCCCCGGTCTGATAATACCCTACTTGTTATTTACCTAACTGCCCCAGGTTCGACTCCAGACGTTTAAAAACTGTTTCCATAAGAAATACGCATAAAACTCCCTTTTATTGCCTGCAGAGTTTGTTTCATTTGCAAATTTAAATTGCAAAAAATGGTCGTGCAAAGTTGAGACAAGCTCCAGAAGAAGGGAAAATGAATCAAGATTCTTATTCTCTTCATGGAATATCGCTTTCGATTCAAAATTCCGAGAATTTAGATTAAATAGTTGAAAAATCCGACAGATTTTAGGTTTGCAAACAAAATGTTCCCTTGACAACCAAGGCAGTTCACTTTTATTTCTTGCAGGGTTTTTTCTTTTGCAAAATTGGGTTGGTTGGTGTGGCATCCTTTGGTTTTTTAAACAACTATCTCTTCGATTCTTTATCATATTTTGCCATCTACTCGTTATTTTATATCTCTAACAATTATTAATTCAAATTTAGGGTTTGAGTTGCATTTGGCAGGGTTGGGTTGGGTTGGTTGGTGTGGCATCCTTTGGTTTTGGAATCGTTTCTCATGTAATAAATTTTATTTAAGGGCCATTCCATGTCAAGTGGACCAATTTTAGAGAAATTCCCCGCTCGACCATCACCGATTTAAATGAAATTTTGTGTGAAAATAACTTCATATCCTCTATGAACACTTGCCAAGTTTTACATCCATCGATGAAATATTTGCTGAGATATAGTCATTTCTTTGACCCCCTACCGCAGCCTTCTACAGTTAGACATCGATTTTTAGCAAGTTTGAGATACGTTATCTCACGCAGTATTCCGTTGAGCAAAACAAAACTTGGTATCGGTATACAACCTATGTTGCTCTATTACACAAAATAATAACAATTCTCTTATGAGCGAAATCTGCGAAGAAAAAGTGAATGAAAATCGGCCCAAAAAATTATGGCTCGAAAAAAAATTAAAGTTTGGCATTTTATATCTTTTGAAATAAACATACGATAAACACGAAACTTTGTATCCTGTAACAACTCTATACAAGGTATTTGAATAAAAAGTTTCATTTCCTTAATGCCGTCCGTTAGTTTAACATTTGAGTGCAAATGTTGTGATTTTCGTTACGACGCCGAAAATAGAGTATATTCAGCTCACATTTACAAAAAAAGACCCTCTCGAAACTTTTCCGAAACATTTTTAAAAGAAAGAGCATGCTTTTATCCCTCTAAAAACCTAATTCTGGTTTTTCATCGCGGGCGTATAAGGCACGAGAAATCGGGATGAAAATGAAGTTACCTCCGTCCGAAAAATGTGGCGCGAAAAAAAAGTAAGGTTTGGCATTTTATGTCTCTGCAAATAAACATAAGATTAACACGATACTTTGTGCCTTGTAACTGCTCTATACAAAGTATTTGAATAAAAAGTTTCAATTTCTTAATGCCGTCCGTTAGTTTAAAAATTGACTGTAAATATTACGAATTTCGTCACGACGCCGAAAATAGAGTATATTCAGCTAACGTTTACGAAAAAAGACCTTCTCGAAACTTTTTCGAATTTCTTTCATAAGAAATAGCATGCTTTTATCCTTCTAAAAACCTGATTGTGGTTTTTCATCGCGGGCGTATAAGGCACGAGAAATCGGGATGAAAATGAAGTTACCTCCGCCCAAAAATTGTGGCGCGAAAATAATTAAAGTTTGAAATTTAATATCTCTTCAAATAAACATAAGATTAACGCGATACTTTGTGCCTTGTAACTACATAATACGAAGTTTACGAGTAAAAAGTTTCACTTTCCGAATGCTTTCCATTAGTTTAATAATTGACTGTAAATATTACGAATTTCGTTACGACGCAGAAAATAAGGCATTTTCAGTTCACATTTACAAAACAAGACCTTCTCGTAACTTTTTCCAATTCTCTTTATATAAAAGAGCATGCTGTTATCCCTCTAAAAATGTAGACTTGATTTTTAATCGCAGACATTTAATCCCTAAAATAAAGGAGGAAGTTGATGACGTTACTTTGGAAACATCTTGTACATTAGGATACTCGTCTATTGGTGATTTTACATTGCGTCACTTAATTTTCGTTATTTCCTGATTAACGTTGAATCTCATGTCGTCAGGATCGAATCATTTAGTAAATTACGTGCCTTACACGTATCGGCCTGTTATTCGAGCCATAGTTTTTTCGTGCCATCTTTTTTTGGCCGATTTTGCTTCAAAATTTCTTCGCAGATTTTACTTATAAAAGATTTGTTATTATTTTATGTATTAGAGCAATATAGGTTGTATAAGAATACCAAGTTTTGTTTTGCTCAAAGGAATACTGCGTGAGATAACGTGTCCCAAACTTGCTAAAAATCGATGTCTAACTGTAGAAGGCTGCGGTAGGGGGTCAAAGAAATTACTATATCTCAGCAAATATTTCATCGATGGATGTATAACTTGGCAAGTGTTCATAGAGGATATGAAGTTATTTTCACACAAAATTTCATTTAANTTTTATTCTCTATATATACGGAGTGTCCTGTGAAAATTGTCACCTGAGGATGGTGCCATGCACCGAAACCGGTCGTGTATTTTGTAACATTGTGGTTTGTTAATATTAAAGTTTCTTTCTCATAGCTTACAATGATTTACCACCAAGTCAAGGCCGAGACCATCTCATCTATTGATTTATCATTTTCATTTTATTTTTTAACATTTATTTCTTCTCTTTAAGGGGTATTGTGACAGCTGACATCCCATTGAACTACCTTTCAATTTACCTTTGATGTTTTAAAGGTATGTACTATGTGATTGTGATCTTATTTAATTATTATCTACATATTTTACAGAGCAAATTAAATGATTGATTTTTAAGATGCTATGAGGAAGTCTATTTTGTTCTCTGTTGTTTCAATCCCAATTGAAAATAAAAGCTATTATTTCCTCCAAATTTGGTTTAAACATGTTTTGTGTAAGTTGTATACATTTTTATGAAGTATTAGCATACAGATTGCAGTAAGACCTATTCAGATGTCAGTCACCTGTTTTTCATGGAAGTATGTTGATAAAAATATGGGCCAATGTCCTGTGGTATCACTTGTCTAATTTTTGTTTACAAATCTTCCTTTTCTCTCTTAGAGAAATATATACTTTGCTTCTATCTCGAGTCTTGTAATGCTCAATTACTTGCGATTTTCTTTGTTTTGTTAGTAATCAATGTTAATTTGTTTCACACTTGACTAACTTGAGCCAGCCTCCTGTGCAGCTAGCCCAGCAGCATTTAGATTCCAGGTTCAAATCCTGTATAAGTTACTGTTGTTTGTGATTGATTAAAGCCCCTATGACACGGTCCAATATATTGGCCAATAAATTTCCCAATAATTGGCACAAGAAAGAGCCCAATATTGGGCGATCTGTTCAGCAAGATGAGAACAATATTGTCACCAATATTGGCAACATTAATGCTCAAATGTCCCGCACGAGT
>KZ308796.1:708922-744693 GCA_000376725.2 Ladona fulva
GGAGATTTGGGTAGAATCCAATGGAATAACACCCTATCAATTAAGTTTAATTATCCTTTCTAAAGATCAAAAACTACTAGACAGGTAGCCATTTCAATTCAATGCTTTTTCTAATTTCAGGAGGATGTAATGGAATCAAGTAATTTGGCAGGGCCTTAACTTCTTCCTTACAACAAATAAAAAATAAATGTATACCTCAACTACAGCTGTATACTAGCCAGCACATTTACTCCTATGCCTCCTTTTACTGTCTTTCTTTGACTGTTTGAGCTCCCAGGTAGCCAAGTGGGGTTCAACTTCAATGAAAGCAATCCTGGGTTCGATTCCCAGAGGATGCCTATGTGCAAAATTACCTCTACTGTTGAAGGACTTTTAACAATACTACTACTGTTCAGCTGTAATAGATCTAATTTGTATTGATTCAAGTAGCTCCCAAATATGTTTGCAATGCTGTATCAACCTCATGGTCCAGGAATTCTACAGTAATTTCAACAGGAATTCTACTGTAATTTCAAATTCTCTCTTTAATTTTACTGCTAACAGACTTTTAATAGTAAAGCATAAGTTGCACAAAGGAAAATGTATCAAGAAAATTATATTTTTTACATAAATCCACATTTTTGGACTCGATTGATGTTTTTATGCCTGTTTCTTTTCTTTTACTAATAGTGTTCCTATTTTGTCTTAGAACATATATCCATTGACTATTGGCAATAATAATCGTCTTATTTTCAACTAAAGTAAATACTCAATTTAACTTTTTATATTTACATTAATTTTAATAAATTAAAATCTGGCAGATGAGTGGGAAAGTTTTAAAAACGGCTGTCCAGCAACAAGGATCTTATGTTTTACCTTTAAAAGGCCCGCGCCCACGCAGGTGGTAATAACGATGCTCGTTTGCAAAATGTTGAAGCGAATGGTTGCCATCTTTGGCATGGCAGAAGTGAAATCATTAAATTTTACTATGAATTAAGTTATTATTAATAATGGTGATCTTTTATTGTAATATTTGGGAAACAAATAGTTCAGTGCTGAAAACATTAACTCAAGCAGTTATGTGAAACGTGAGTATCATTTTATGAAATGTAATAATAAGGTGAAAAATCATTGTATTAAGTGTGTAATAATTATGATAAAAATTATTTAGTTACGGTCTGCTTATCATAATACATTTCGTGACTTTAAAAGTGTTGTTATCTTGGAATTTTATTAAACAAGAATTTTCGTTGTAATCTTCCCTTACAGCTATCTTAATTTGCAGTAGAACTCTTTTAGACTTTGTACAATATATTTTTAGAATCATAAGGAGTCTTTCTAACGTGAAATGTGGAATCATTTCTCATGTAATAAATTTTATTTAAATAACTGCAAATTCTTTCCCAAATTTTATATTTAACTTAATACTTATAGAAGACTTACATCCAACTTTGATTGATGCATGGTTTTTAGCATCCTCCCGTATTTTCGTTTCGACTTTTTCATTTTCTTATTCGTATTCATTTTAGATCTCTTCCTTTATACTGAGACATTCTCCGATTACATTGATTTATCATTTCCATTTTATTTTTCAACATTTATTTCTTCTCTTTCAGGGGGTATTGTGACAGCTGACATCCCATTCAGCTACCTGTCAATGTAGTACCTGTGATGTTATAAAGGTACTATGTAATTATGATCTTATTTAATTATTATCTACATATTTTACAGAGCAAATTAAATGATTGATTTTTAAGATGCTATGAGGAAGTCTATTTTGTTCTCTGTTGTTTCAATCCCAATTGAAAATAAAAGCTATTATTTCCTCCAAATTTGGTTTAAACATGTTTTGTGTAAGTTGTATACATTTTTATGTAGTATTAGCATACAGATTGTAGTAAGACCTATTCAGATGTCATCTCTTTGTCAGTCACCTGTTTTTCATGGAAGTATGTTGATAAAAAATATGGACCAATGTCCTGAGGTTTCACTTGTCTCATTTTTGGTTACAAATCTTCCTTTTCTCTCTTGTAGAAATATATACTTCACTTCTATCTTGAGTCTTGTAATGCTCAATCACTTGTGATTTTCTTTGTTTTGTTAGTAATCAATGTTAATTTGTTTCACACTTGACTAACTTGAGCCAGCCTCCTGTGCAGCTAGCCCAGCAGCATTTAGATTCCAGGTTCAAATCCTGTATAAGTTATCGTTGTTTGTGATTGATTAAGACCGAGAAAGGCTTGATTGTAGGAGTGGTGCCATTGATTAAGATTTGTCCAGTAAAGACAATTATTTTAATGAAGGTATGAAATTTCTGTAAAATCTTAAATAAAAAGAATTTGTGTAAATTTTTCTCCGGTTAACACCTAGGTAAGTTCAGGTGACAATGAAGTCACCAACGTTTCAGTGGCTAATCAGCAGCCCTGAAGAAGATGGCAGAGTTAGCCATTGAAACGTTGACGACTTCATTGTCACCTGAACTTACCTAGGTGTTAATCCGAGAAAAATTATACGAACTATCCACCAGGAAAATATCAAATCTTTATAAAGAATTCTTTCTATTAAATCTGTATCCTATCCACTGTGTATGCTTTATTGCTTGATATTGGAAACATATCTCTTGCTCTCTTTTACATAGATTCTCATGCCCTGCTCCACGTATTATTCAGGAAACATTCATTTTAAATTGAAACATTTGTTTCAAACATTAATATTCTCTCAGGCTTCTCCTTAACATGTGCATTCATGCACATGTTGAGCAACCTTGAAGATACCACATTCTTTCACTTAAAATTTTATTCATGGTGGACATTCCAAGTTGCATTATCAGCAATTTAAAATATACTTTGACTTTCATTCTTAATTAACTTATGAACACATCTTTTTCCATTCTGCCTTGCATTCCTAATTATTGAATAATAGTGTATTGAAAATGTCATAACATTATACCAATCATCTGGAACTACTGTCATTCTGATATGCAGATTAAATAAATTGCACATCTAATAGGTCTATCACTCTAATATTTCAGCATTCCTCCTGAAATTCCATGCAAAACTACAGCTTTCTCATATCTCAATGTTTTAATATATTCCTCTAAGTCAAGGATCTTGACTTTCTTTCATTCAAAAAAATTGTTATCACATCCTTCATCTGATTCATGTGGACTGTTTCCGTACAATGTCACCATTTTTTATTTGATACCCCATTTCTGTTCAACACATTATTACTCCATTTTCACTTTTTATCCATTTCCAGAGTAATTTCATGTTTTCATTGATATCATTCTGGATCCACCCTTCTGCCTTGGCTATCCAAGATTGAGCAACACTCATGGTCATGATAGGCTACCAGCCGAACTGTATTTCTGCCACATGGATTATTCCTTCCTTGCTGTTTATGCACACAATCAGTTATCATACTAATTTGATTCTGATGGCTGTTATAGTTGAGCTGCAGAGTAATGAGCTGTGCTCCGTTCAGTGCACAGTTGCCAAATTATACTTTTTGAGATAAATGAAAATTGACAAAATGAAAAATAGGCNTTAGAGCATGTTCTATTTTCTCTGGCCAATCTCCAATCAGAAGTGAGTTAGGTCGTGCCCTAGTGTCCAAAACAAGAAGCTTCATGAAAACATCCAGTTCTTCCTTGTTATAAAAGACGTGAAACATCCAGTAATGGCTTAAGAGAGTGGCTTGTTAGTTTTTAAAGATAATCCGAAATATTAATCGAAAATCTGGATGAAAGAGTTTTGGGTTGCTTATTCATACTATTTAATGATGTGGAATGTGGCGTAGTCGTGCGGGACATTTGAGCATTAATGTTGCCAATATTGGTGACAATATTGTTCTCATCTTGCTGAACAGATCGCCCAATATTGGGCTCTTTCTTGTGCCAATTATTGGGAAATTTATTGGCCAATATATTGGACCGTGTCATACGGGCTTAATTGTATTTCTGCCATATAGATTATTCCTTCCTTGCTGTTTGTGCACCCAATGAGTTATCATACAAATTTGAGTCTGATGGCTGTTATAGTTGAGCTGCAGAGTAATGAGCTGTGCTCTGCTCAGTGCAATCTTGGTGGCAGAAGCACAGTTGCCAAATTATACTTTTTGAGATAAATGAAAATTGACAAAATGAAATATAGGCCAGTGTAACACAAAATTAATCCTAGAATGGTTTTATTCCAATGCTGATAGTTAACATTTCATTCTTTCATTGATTAAAAAAAAATCCGTTCACACTGCTGTACCTAAATATTCTAGCACTTGTGTTAAAAGGAGGAAAGTAAAAAGTTTGTCCTGGGAAGGCCAAATGGCAAGAACTATAAAATTAATGTATTCAGGCTGAGCATCTTTTATTATTTTCTAACATGCATTGTTAAGAACCATAAAGTTTTTTTGCTTCCATTTGAGATTTCAGATTGCAAAATCCTTTGATTGATCAGTTTCCAAGTCTTATGTATCATTTTCACTGCCAAAAGGACATGGAGAATACTTAGAATTTAATTTACTATTGATATAGTCATGCATCTTACCAGTGTGTTACTGGAATGTGTAGTAGCATTTTATGTGAGTCCCAAGGGAAATTTGCTCTCCTCCAAAACTAACATTAAATTTTTATACCCATCATATACTTCGACTATTTACTGAAAATCCTGTTCAGATAAACTGAAAAAATTGAAGTTCCCCCAAATTTTTGACTTCAATTTAATTTCTTCTATAAACTAATGTCTACCAAAAATTTTTAATGCCCAAAAAGGTCATCCAAGAATTAAAAATTATACTTAAAAGTTATGAAAGATTTGGTGCTTTCCTGGTGTACGCTATGGATGAAGTCTTCACGGGTTTTCCACCAGGTCAAGTAAGCAGTAGCCGACGTTTCGATAGCTAACTCTGCCATCGTCTTCAGCGCCCTGAAGACGATGGCAGAGTTAGCTATCGAAACGTCGGCTACTGCTTACTTGACCTGGTGGAAAACCCGTGAAGACTTCATCCATAGCCTACACCAGGAAAGCACCAAATCTTTCATAACTNTGAAAAGAAAAGAGTAAATATAATTATGCAAAATCAAAAAAGCATTGATGTATTTGATTTAGTGTTATAGTTAATCACATTGATTCCAAACTTTATATCAGTTTCATTATCACATAACAGAAAATGAAGCTTTGGATGCATACATATGTTGAATATCACATATGAAGCATTGATTAAATATTAATTATTTGATAATAAATTACAAATAATTATTGTAATTATGTATAATAATATATAAATGATCAATATTTGTTTGTATAAATGATTATATTATATTATAATTGTATAAATGATAAAAATTGAATGATTATTGGTTGAAATATTTCTCTCTGAGTAAATTATTTCAGTTTGGAAGTTTTAAAGAAAATTTAAAAGACGAATATGCTGTTAATTTATGTTGTGCTTCTGCTACCGATAAAATTTTGTTTGGTGTTTAGTTTTTATCATATTTTCAATGATTCATTAATTTTTTCTCAACTTTTGTTTTACAAGGAAGTTTATATTCATTTGATAGGTATCGGTGTATTTTAATTTTTAATCGTATGTATGCAGTTAACTTTTCAGGTTAATTTAATTGATTATTCCTCAAACAGGCCAAGTATTTCAACTTAGTCTCAACATATTCTTTATTTATTTAACATAAAAACTGAAAGCATTTTGTTATTGGTGTCGAAAGTTAGGCAGATAGTAAAATATTATCCTTTGAAGAGGAAATGGTAAATTTAATATAATATTTGTTAATCCTTTCTTACCTTGTGCACTTATTCTGTGATTTAGAAATTCTCGATAGGCATTATAGCAGGGATGCCATTCTGCTTTTTTTAGTTTGGGCTAAAATTTGATGAATGTGAAGCAGATGTGATCAAAGTTCTATCAATAATATATTGGGTGAATCATTGATGAGTTTTATGGCTGTAAATGGAATGTCAATTAATTAGTAAAAAGGGACAGTGGTTAATCCCTTGACCCAAGTACATCCTTTTTTGTATTTCTATTCAGTCAAAAGATATTACTTGAGATGAGAGGAACTTCTAAAAAATGTCTTTCATAGATTATGAAATCAAATTGTATGTTGAAGGAGGCAGAAATGAGAAGCGAGACATGGCTCTTGCGATGAGGTACTGCCTTTAGCAGTTTATGATAAGATTATGAAAGTAGATAAATTGTAGTAATCAAACTTCATATTAATAGCTTGATATCCATTTTGACTTCTATTAGAAGGAATAAAATAAAAAATGGGTACGAGAATAACATTCAGTGATCAACCCTTAAAGGTATACATGTCTGCAACATACTTATTACTTCTAAATAGAATCATAGCAAAATTCTATTTCCTTATTTGCCTAATTAACAAGCTTTCTAGCCTTTCCTCCTTATTTCCACAGTCTGGCAGCTATATACATAAAAATTTAAAGGATATTAGGTACTTGTCTGATGATTTTACCTCCTGCTTTTAATTTTGATCTTAGCAGCTCTGCAGAGATTATCATGTGTTTGGTTTATTCTCAAGATATAATCTTCTTTCAGCCAGATATTTATTTGTGAAAGTAATTGCTCATTCCCTTCATAATTAGTCAGAAGAGCAGCACCATCAGCCTTGCTTTTTAATAGTCAGTTGTAGCTTAGTTAATTACCTTGTTTATACCAACACTGGTCAATATAGATTGCATGCTCCCCTGGATAAAGCTTGTCTCATTTCATTGGGATTATTACAATTATTTATTGGCAAAGCAGTATTATGTTGCTATGTTTTATCATCATTTTACTATTTTCTTTTGCACAAAATATAAATTTTGTGAATTAACACACACTGAATTAGTGTAATTGCATCAGGTCCTGACCATAGTGTCCTAGAAAATTGCCCCTTTACCAAGAGATTCTGAGTTGAGGTCCTATCTTTGCTTTTCATTTTAGTTCATGTAATAAACTACAGTATTCTGCAGATAACATTAAATCAGGATACAGAGTGTGTTTGTAGAACTGCAATATATAGCAATAATAATACATAATAGTAATGATATAAATACCTAGTAATAGAAATATGAACTTAATTGATAAAATATGTAAAAAATCATATACAATTATTAGCATAAAAGTTCAAGCTACTGCTCTTACCTCACAGAAGTTATTCTGCAATATATTTTATGTTCAGTTTAGCTGGAATGTTAACATTTCATAGGTAGTGTTTGAATGATTTCAACGAATAGAATTCTGTTAAATGCCTCCTATAAATTGATAAAGCAATTTTAGGTAGGTAGAGTCGGTAAATTTATCACTACTTTGTCCAATTTAAAAACAATCCATACATAATTCTGAAAAGATCAAAACTGCCTTGCTGTTCTATTGCCTTGATTACGATGCTGTTTTCACTCTTGGTAGTTATTCTTGTCATTAAAAATCCATGAAAATCTGATCATTACCCTTAGAGTTTGGTGTTTCTTTCTTGTTTTTCTACTTTTTACGAAACAAAATTGTTGTCCTACATCAACAGTTACCTGGTAATCTTATACATATGATTCAGTACTCAATATATCAATTCTTCAGATGGGTGCTTCAGTTCTTAACAAATATCTTCATTTATATCAGATATCATTTTATTATCTGGAACATCAGATCCTTTGGTAACAGAGTTAATTATTTCAACCATGTTCCTTCAACAATAAAGTAAATTTCTAACAGTTTTTTAATCTCTTTTCAATGCTATCTTATTACCATATTTTCTGGTAAATAACACACACCTACTAGATAACACGCATTTTAAAAATCTCTTCACTGTGATAATGTATAGATAACACACATTTCAAAAATGTCTTCTATGATAAATGCATTGATAATGCACATTTAAAAATTGTTATTATGTATACGAGAATCTTTTTTCACTACTATAATATTTATGATAATTCCTCTTGTATTTTGAATGAAATTATTTGATTACCTTAACATTTTCAATATGTTGGATGAAATAAAATTGCCCTAGCACGTGAGTATATACTCCGTGACTTCTGAGATATATGATGTGGGTTGTTTAGTCATTTCCAAGTTGAATTTTCAAGATATTCAATGAAACAAGATTTTCCGTTGTATATCACGCACTATTATTTTTATCTTTTTTTCTATATTTTTTGTATAGATAACACACAGGTTATCTACCAGAAAATATGGTAATATCCTCATTAGTGGATAAACGTGATTTCCATTCAGTTCTGCAGTAGTCCTCTGTTCACTTTTGAGAAAATCACTCGGAATTTTGCTTCATTTCAGATTTTATTATAGTTAGAATTGGCTTTACATAGCTTTTCAACTTTTGAAATTGTAGGAACTCTTCAAGAACAAAGGCAGTCCACCAAGGGAAATTTTTATCCTGAGACATTACACCGAAGACTTTTCTCCACAGGATTTCACTTGTATTATATAACCCCAGGGATATTTCATCCTGTGGATGTTTTTTAAAGTTTTTGTACTCAGTACGGTAACATCCTGAACTTTCATGTATTTTCAGTTTGAATTATCAAATCTTTAAATATTCAATAACATCTTATCCTCCAACTTTATCCAGGTTTGTTACTTGGAGAGTCCTACAAAAGATCAAAAATTAATCTTTCAGGTAAAATGTGTTTGTTTGAAATGAGTGGACATTATATGAGAGAAAATAATAACATTTAGACCAACATCTTAATTTTAACTGTGAACCTCCTATAAAACTCATTCCAAATTTTGATAAACATTCCTCTCTAGTTAAGGTGATCATAAAATTCCAGGGAAGGTACAAACATCCAAAGTTTATTTGCATTCTATTCCTTCAATTCCTATGTATGCATTTTCTGCATCTCTGACAAAAGGAAATATTAGAAGGGAGTTTGCTACCTAAGCTCCAATTCATTAAATCTTAAATGGATTGCCAAGGAAAGAATTTGGAACACAGCTGTCAATGAATTAAAGGTTAAAAATGCTTCTGAAGTCGTTTTACTGGTAGCTCATATCTACTTGCTGACCAATCCTGGAAACAAGGGAAGGAAAGAGATTAAACAGCCCCCTATGAAAGTGCTTTTCAATGTACATTACATGATTTCTAGAAGGCTGGTTAATATTTCCTTTCCCTTGTTTCCAAACTTAGTCTCAGTGGGCAGCCATGAATCACTGGAAAGACTGCTTTGGAATTCCTTATTCCTCTAACCAACTGTTTATTGTTGCCTGGTATTTATTTTATAATAAAAAGTAGATTGCAACTCAGCTTGAACAAGAGTTGGAGAAGATTATTTGCAGGGAATCAATTGGAAGGCAATTGGTTTGATCTTATTTCCCCACATACTAACCCATATAACAGGTGCTGAATGTGTGCTCATTGCTGGAGTATAATAATTATTTTTGTATCTAAAGTGGTGATGATTCCTCCTACCATATCTTGATGAATGGAATATGTGAAAAAGGTGTGTTTTCTTACACCTGTTGTACCTTGGGATTCAGCCAAATGGCTCTTCTATGCTTAGTAATTTACTTTTCCTCAATCCTTGGAATATTTCTCATATGATTTTTGTTACAAGATAGAGAAAAATGTATCTTTTATTTAATTTTGTCTCAGTGCCACTGATGACCTTAAAAATGTGGATACCACTGATGATTATTATTATTATAAAACACTTTATTTGGCGAGGTTAGGCCCATGTGGGCCTCTCTTACACCTAACCTCTGCAGTCATACATTTACATAGAATTTCAGTGTTAAAAAATACATTTAAAAGTAAAGGATAGGATTGCAGGGAAAAAACTATTCCGCTGAAGGCTTTCAGAGAAAAACCCACGGTGCGGGAAAACGCTGACATAAGAAGGGGAGCGAAAAAACCCACAAAAACACAGATAGAAAAAACCGGTGTAGCAAAAGAAAAAAAAAAGATGAATTAAAATGTCGGCATTTCCGTCCCGTCCTATGATTGGGTTCCATGGTGAGTGTGTGATCTTCAACTGCGGGTGAGGTCTTGTGTCTGAAAATAATTAATGGGGTGAAAAGTAGATGGAAAGAAAACGGTATATTACGGGTGGTTTTCACTTGTGTTTTTTTTAATACAAAAGAGTGATGCTGAAGAATGTTATTCTTCTTGGTCTCTAATTATTGAATACAACGATTCATTCATAAGGTCAGGGTCGGGTGAAAGGGGGTTCCATAGCTGCCAAGGATCCGGGCCCAGAGTTTGATGGGGCCCCAATTTATGATTTTTTATTTTGGAGAGGGCAAACATATGTAAGAAATTTTTTTATGTCAAATTTTTTCTTATTTATTAAAAAATACATATTACATAGAATTAGTAGAGAGGGTAGCTTCCAGATACCCAAGTGGGTGGTTCGCCCTTGGTAGAAAGTGATCCCGGGTTCGACTCTTTGGGGGCGTATGTGCAAAAGGATTTGAAGCACACGGTTACGGTGGTGTGGTAGCGTATCCGATTTCAAGCTTACTTGTCCAGGGTTCTAATCCAAATATTTCAAGCTTTGAAGCACTTTTAAAAATACCACTGCAGAGAAGTAGGTATTTGCATCCGGGCTCCCTTTTATAGATGCCATTGCGTTGTAAATTACGAGAACTTTTCCTCTCATTAGCCTTCTGGCTCTGTGCGTATAGCAAGGGCCAACTATCTTACTCCTTATCTTCTCCAGTACCCTCATTCCCTCTCAAGGGTGTATGGTTTTAAGTTCAAACCTGTCTTTGGGCTAAATGCTTCACTTTCCCGTAGGTTCGTTGCTTTCCCTATTTTCCTTTGAATCACCAAACCTATCCAACTTCCGTAAACTCCCAACCGTTGGCTCTGGAACTTCAGACGCAAAGCAGTTGTTGACGCCAAACAACCACTTAGCAACGCAGCAACTACAAGTATGTGAGCCAAGTATGCTAGCGCGACTTGTATCCTTCTTAACTCAATCATCCTGAAGAGGCATTCAGCGGATGATTGATTTACGAAAAGTTCTGGAGAAATCGGGATTTCGATGATTGGAATTCGAAGTTTTCTTCGGATAACGAATACCTCGTGGGAAAAACACAAGAGGAAGCGTTGCAAGATTGGCGGAACTATTTCACAATAGTGAACGGTTTATGGAAAGAGACTTAAACAGTTATTTCAATAAAATTCGACAAAAAGTCGTAATATTACAGCCTCAGATTAAGCGAAAAATTTTCTTAACCGTAATCACGGAAGTGGCTGCCGTTTGTAGGCAGTAAGCGCGCGCTATCTCTTTAATAGTTTTACTGACAAAGATAATGCACTTTTGTACCTCTATACGAAATGCGTCTATTTTTATCAATATATTCACATTAGTAGGTAGTAGTTGATGATGTAATTGATAGATTTTTATTTATTTCTTTATGTCTCAAGGAGAAATTATCCCAATTCCCATCGATATCTGTGGTAAATCAACGTTCGGTTCGCGAACAACCGCAGCGGTGAGCAGGTGGCGTCTTTGTGCGGAAACTGCTTCCTCCGTTGTCGCAGCCTTTGAACTACCGTTTAAATGAGAAATAATGTTGTTAATTCCACATAAACTTTAATACACAATAATTAATAGGTATCATTCACGATCCTTGGCTTCTAAAAGCGAAGGCAATAATCAATTTTTACTTGAAGCAAACGTCGACAGAGGAAATGGGTGGATCAAATATTGAGAGGAGAGGGATTGCTGAAG
This sequence comes from Ladona fulva, assembly GCA_000376725.2. NCBI lineage: Eukaryota > Metazoa > Arthropoda > Insecta > Odonata > Libellulidae > Ladona > Ladona fulva. Next base: position 720,607 of record KZ308796.1, read on the forward strand.
AAAGTAATTGAAGGTAGAATTCATTGTAAAAGACAGAAGGAAAGATGAAGACAAAATATGTAAGATGACATAAAGGACGTGGTTTGTTATCAAAAAGCGAAATAAATGGCATTTAATGGGGAATATTAAGACACATGAACCAACCAAAAGGTAGTACTTATGTATATATGTATAATAAAATATTTAATTTAAAATACTGAGACAAAACGTGAGATGCCTGGTAAAATGAATAAGCTCCAAATTACTAAATTAAGATTCGATAAAAATGTAGTGTACAGGTATGACACGCGGGTAGAATTTAAGCCTTAATTTACGCGCTTAAAAAGTGTGTTAAATGCGCCCATACATGCGGCATACGAAAAAGTGATGGTGGTGAAGGGCAGCCTTGTCTAGTACCGTTCCTAAATCGGCCCACCCGGATTCGCCTCGGCTATCCTAACTCCAGCTGTGTGACTTAAGTATACAAATTTCGAGTAAAACGCCTATCTTTCCAGTCCATACTCAATCTTTAATACCGTCAGTTTCGGCCGTTGGACTCTATCAAAAGCCGTTGAATAATTTCGACGTTCACCCGCGGTGGAAGAGTAAAATATTTCGCTTTCTTATTCATTCATGTAGTGTTTCCAACTTAGAGAAAGAAAGAGCAGGTGGAATTGGAATCAAACTTGGAATTGTAGTAGTAGTGATCTTGTTAAAAGTGCATTAGAATAGAAAGGTCATTTCGCTCATATGGGCCTCCGCTGGAATTCGAATCCACTTGTACTGAGGGAAAACGCGCAGCAATTAAGGAGCCTTCCCTGTGGGATTCACGTTGCCTTGCTTAGCGAATTTGGAATAACAATAACAACACGACTTTATTTCATAATTGAGAGCGAGATTGAGACAAGTTAGTCTCTTGTTATATCTAACCCTAAATTGTATCTTTTATATACTTTTGTCTCACAAATCGAAAAAAATCTAAAAAAATTTTGAGAACTGCCGAGCAATTTCGACTTGTCAGGGAAGGGCTATAAACTCTTACTCGGCTAGGGAAAACCCTGCCTTTGTCCTCCTCTAGGAGTACCGTTAGCCACGGCTGTTAAAACATGGTAAACTGATTTTGAGCGGGAACGTAATTCGGCGAACAATTTCCTCCAGGAAAGTATATGAGCTTCATTCGATAATTATCGGAGGTAGGGAAAATAATCATTAAAAAAAATTGTTCTTGAATGTGGCATGAAAATTGATAAATTGCAAACGAAAGAGAAAGACTTTTACAACAAAAAAGTCTACTCGAACGCGATCGGAATCGAATCAGATAAAATCAACTTCGCTGCCGGGCGCGTTACCACTACACCACGGCTGTCTTGATGTTACCGGCCTACGCATGGGTCCTTCAGCGGTGAACAGGTGCCGCTCCGGCTGATCCGCCGCTGATTTTTAAATGCCAATTTCTCAAAAACTAGCGAAAGTTAGTCGATGCGGTTTCACAATTGTTATTATTATTTACACGAGAGCCTTCCCTAAAAGTATTATGAAGAACCCTTTCACACAAGAGGTAACGTTCCCTTGTCAGTCTTGTTCATGGCTGTGATGATATGAAAGCTACTGAGGTATGAGTTATGCTGAATAATAGCCTTAATTAAGGTTTTTCTGTATGCAATGCTACGAAAAGTGTTACTCGTAGAGTCATTGTGCTACACTAACGTGGGTTTGTTCTGCTTTTAGCATCCTGTCTCAGTGAGGAAAGCAAGGGCAAACTACCTCACTCCTCATCTTTCCTAGTAAGCCTCATTTCCCTCTTCGCAGCTAATGGTAGAGAGGTTGAGGTCCCAACCGGCCTTCGGGTCGAATACTTCACAGATATCTAACCCTATGTCATAGACAAATTTAAAGGAGCGTTATGGATTAAGAAAATGGAAAAGCAATAAAAGAAAGGAGATATTACATTGGTTTAAAGAAACCTAACTCTGCAATTGGGCGAAAAAGACCCTGCTGGGAAACACCCCAAGAGAAGGGGGGCGTACGAGGCCGTCCGAGACATGGCCGAGGCGGACCGTCGTCCGGAGGTTTCGGGGGGACGCACGCCGTTTGTCCGAGGTTTTATTAATGTGGCGCTAATATACATTCTTGATATACATAAACGACTTGAGCCACGAAATCGATAGTAAAGTGAGGATATTCGCGGATGACACAGTTATATATAGAAAAATATCAAGCGAGGAAGACCAGGAATCCCTAGCAAACGACTTAGTTCGTATAATGGCAACTCGACCTAAACACAAGCAAATGCTCCGTAGTAAATTTTTTCGAAAGAAAACAGTTGCGGCAGAATAAATCGTACAGTATTAGCGGAACAGTAATTAAAGTAGTGGACTCGGTAAAATATCTCGGAATCACTCTTAATAACATGAACTGGATCACGCACATCCGTAACATTTGTGCTAAAAGCAACTAGAAAACTCGGTTTCATTAGGCGTATTGTCGGTAAATGTGACGAAAAAGTTAGAGAACGATGTTATTTTGCGTTGGTTAGGCCTCATCTTGAATATGCATCAAGTATATGGGATCCGGCAGACGATACATGCATCCGTGAACTCGAGAAAGTGCAACGGAAAGCGATACGTTTTGTTAAGAAGTGCTACGATAAAAAAGCAAGCGTTACCAAAATGCTGTCAGATGCAGGTTGGGAATCCTTAAAAGATAGGAGACTAAATTGCGATTGCTCGATAAATTTAGGGAAAGTACATTTGCGGAAGATATAGTAGATATTTTGAGACCCCCCTGCTACCTTGGACGATCCGACAATGAGCGCAAAATAAGAGAAATAGATGCTAGGACGAGTCGTTTTAAGAATTCATTCTTTCCGCGAACTATACATGATAATAATAGGCTAAAAAAATAGTCCGAACGCCCGGTGTTTTCACCCCCATACATGTAGATACATAATCGTCCGCATGTAGAGTATTCAGACCGAAGGCCGGTTAGGACCTCATCCCTTCTACTATCAGCTACGAGGAGAGGGAAATGAGGCTTACTAGCAATATGAGGAATGAGGTAGCTTGCCCTTGCTTTCCTCACCGAGCCAGAATGCCATAAGCAGAACAAGCCCACGTTAGTGAAGCACAATGACTCTACGAGTAACACTTTCGTAGCTTGTAACACTCAGTAGCTTTCATATCATCACGGCCATGAACAAGACTGAGTAAAAGTAAATAAAAAATAAATTTTTCTCCATCCGTACCAAAAGACAAATAATAAATATTTCATTTATCAAGATATGGTAGCATGACCTATGTAATCGCACCCCTGAAATATATTTTTTATTCGCCTCTCCTTACACTGGTGCATTGCTTCCAATGACTATATGGATTAGAACAATTTATTAAATAGGTCATAAATTTAGCTGTTCATTTATAACGCTATTACGTTGGTGCGCCGGAAGTTTCCGCAAAACGGCATTACTCATAGGAACGCCTCCGAGCAATGCCTAGTTCAAGCATGGCTTTGTATTACACATTCTTATCAATACGGGAGTATGAGGCCTTCAGTAACAGATACTTTTCACCTTCTGCTGCTCCCCAGTTGCCCTAAAATACCTCGGCACGTACCCCAATACCCCCACCCACCACGAGCGTGCTTTTTTAGGTAAAAATGCGCCAATTCTGGTTTAAAATCTAACGCGTAGCATGAGTAAATTTCCAGACCGCGAAGTGGGGCCATGAACACGATGCGTGACGTAATGTTTGGGATGGGATCGTTCCCTGTCTTCTAAACCTCTTTCCAAGTTTATGCCTTCTCCCTCTCCCTTCAGCTCGCGGTGGGAATTCTGGAAATTACGATATTTTACTTTTTCTTGGATGAATGTACCGTAATTCTGATATGCTACGTCTTTTCGTGTGATGATTGGAAACCTTTAAGGTAAAAACCGTACGAGTTCCAACATTGAGATTCTTAAAGAGACAATTTATAAAATTTTTCTCCTCTGATAGTTCTCACAAAATAAAGCAATTGAAAATATTGGAATTTTCGAACGAGATGCAGTTTGCAAGAAGAGGGAACTAGCAGAATAAGGCCCGCTATTATAATGTATACTTAAAGCAGAATTTAATTAATTTTCAATTTACGGAATTACAATGATCTGTGAGTGTTAAGGTGAAGATTATAGGTAATGATGGATTAGCATGAATACTAACTATAATCGGCCTCTTAACTCTGAAATGCCATTAAAATACCGTTCCTTAAAGTGAATATTAAGTATAAATTATAATATTAGTCCTTAAACTTTTTTGTGACCTTCTACTAGTAAACGTGATATATTTCTGTATAGGTGATTGGTTGGTAATATTGTAGTTCGGTAAATGTTGATAGAAAGACGGAAATCTGGAGCTGGCGGGGGTCGAGGGATTTCGTTAAATATTAAAGAGGAGGTAACGGGTGGGCCAATAATTGAGAGGAAGTTTCTAAGCAAATATATGAAGGTTATTTTTTCCAAGAGTTGCAAAGAATGTTTATTGGTAACTTTAACAAAAGGTTAAAAGAACCAAGAATTTTCCAATGGAAAGACAGAGGCCAAAGATATTAGATGAACGGCGGGGTAAGTTACCAAGTAAAAAAGGAAAGGGCGCTACGTACAGAATTCGAGAGTACATGATTCTACGGGAAGAAAGTCGCAGAACCGTTGTTATAGAATGTCAAGAATGTTGGTAGTCATATGTGGTACTTTTCGCCCTTTGATTCTATAAATGCAAACTATATTAATTATTCATGATCGGGAGAAGATGTATTTAAACCTATTTAAAGGTAACGTTAAGTTCATACTCAACATAAATGTATTGATCTCTAAAACACTTGATATGAAATATATTTTATTCCACAAAAAATAGCAGTTATTCTCGGTGTAATGATTTTCAATGTGATGAAAGAATCATTCTTCGGAAATATATGAAGATATTGGTAAAACTGAGAATGGTGAACGAACATAATTTGCCGCCCCTTAAAATTGAATGCTAAAACCGCACATATCCTGATTTGCAGGTAAAAATTATTTCGAAAGACTTTTAAAAAAACCAGTGTTTCATGACTTCGTTCCCAATCTTACATTGGTCAGAAATAATCAGTAACAATTGGTAATGCATATTCGGTATCCCGACAGTGAATTTTCATTATGAGTTAATAGTTCAAATTACTTTTGATTGTCTTAACAGCTACAGTCTCTGGAAGTGTCAAGTGAAACAAGCAAAGCTATCTGCAAACTACTGTCGGATTGAATATAGTATAGACCTAGACTTTGACGCGTTGCCCATTGATGATCAGCTATTATATTGGAACATGTTATACATCGTTGGAAAGAGTATTTATTTGTCTTTAAAATGATATACATAAGGAGTCAATGTCGATCTCCTTCTTTATGTGAGTCGACGTAAACCAAATCAAAACACTGTAAATTCGCGCAAATCCATGACTCGGTCATCTTCACACCTTTGTGGAACAATGACCAGGAGTCACAGAAAAACCAAACTTACAGCAGAAATGTGGTACATAGTCGTGAAGCAAAATCCGCGTTTCTGAGATCCGACCATGATTTATTGACCTTTGATAAGCGTCTGAATTAAAAATCGATCTCCTCCTACAAATTTGATGCTACGCAGTTGAATTTTTTACTACGCGCTATTTAAATGATTTAGAAAAAATAAGCGAGGGCGATTTTTCCTAAACGCATTGGGGGTAGAGATATGAGGCGGCCTATAATGATGACATCGCTCCGGCGAGACGACGTTGCCGCCGGATTTTTTTTAGTAGGGAAGACTCTGATCAAATTTCTAGAAAATTTATATTCCGAAACTTGAAGAGGATTTATTCTTGGACCTGAAAATCTTTTATCGATTCCAATTCTTGGATTAAATCCAATGCACAAATATTCCTTTCTCGACTTGAGTTATCTTTTCTTTAACGTTCGCCAATCTTTAATTTCACAAAATAATCTTTCCAAGATAAGTCGTGTTTATCACACAGAAAATAGCAAATGATGTTGTTGTGATAATAAAAATGGTTGGTTGGCTCTGTTGTCGCCATTAAGATGCCGCCGCCAGGGTGCGACGTATCCCTTGCGCGGATCTGTGCTCAGTAAAGGAAGAGAATGTTCAAGAACTCACCGCGAACTAAGTTGGGTTTCTCCTCACCTTCCTTTCTTCGTCAAACGAATCGACGGCCGAATTCGTTCAAAGATAAACGTAATAACAGAACAAATTCGAAAGTTGTTGTCCATGTGCCTGGTGCATTTTCACACTATCCATTTGAAAATAATCTTATTTTCAGAATTCACAATACCACCATAGTATTATGGATGAAAAATGAAATTCTTTATCCCTGACTTGAAACTTATTTCATACGTATTGTTCATTTTCTCTGTTTTCCAAAATGTTACCACGTTTTTCCATTTCCCTCCATGCCATCAGTTTGAAAACAATTGAGACGAGTTGTAATTCTTCGAAAGGCTTGTCGTTTACGAAATTTCGACCGTTTCAATTCCGGCCCACTGTGCGTAACCTCATCTTCATTAAAGGAAAAGGAATCTTTTTCGAAGAAATAGCGACGCGACCCCGATAATAAAATACGGATATGATTGAAGAGTAACGCTTTCGTCTTTGACATTGGTGATGAAGTGTTTCTACGATCTAAAACCTTAATTCCGATTCTAGAGATAATTGATGATGTTATATACAACTGAGAGTAAACTATTTAAGAAATAGGTAAGCTGCATTAGCAACCAACTCTAAAAGGTAAATTTTAGATTCAGATCTATACCCCGCGAGCCGCCGGTGGCATATCGCAGGGGTGTATTAATACCTTACTTCATCTACCCTATTAACCTACCCTAAGAACGACCAGAAGTGTCTGTTTTAGTGATCACTTCCTTTTCTTTCTTTTCGGGGATTTCGGAGTTCGAATGTTTCTTTTTTTAATCGGTGCTCTTTTGTTTGTGGATTTGTGGCGGAAATGGAATTTGTGGGTTTTGTTCAAATTTCGCTTAGAATGCGTTAAATCCGCTAAGAAATACAAAAGTTCGGTGAGAATACGTTGAGTTCGCTTAGAATAGAATTGTAACGCTTAGAATACGTTGAATTAGCTAAGACAAACAAAATTACGCTTAGAATACGTTGAGTTCACTTAGAGAATGCGTTGAGTTCGCATAGAATAGAATTGTTACGCTTAGAATACGTTAAATTAGCTAAGACATACAAAATTACGCTTAGAATACGTTGAGTTCGCTTAGAGAATGCATTGATTTCGATTAGAATAGAATTGTTACGCTTAGAATACGTAAAATTCTCTAAGAAAAACAAAAGTTCGCTTAGAATACGTTTAGTTCGCTTAGAGAATGCGTTGAGTTAAATTTTAGATTCAGATCTAACATTATTATTCATCGATTCCTCTCGGAGATCGCGCTTATTTTATATTGGAATCACAATGTCTAGAATTACTACGGCTAAAAATTCTGAACCGATGAATTTTTCGAAAACCTTCCGTCAGTAATCAGTTTCCATTCGAAGCGAATTCGACCCAAGTGATTTTATCATAGCCACAACGCTACTGCCGAAACTGAAATCTCCACTGACGAAACGGGCTACTTTACGTTAAACCATATCTAAATCTAAGTTTTGTCAACTTCACGTTTCGCTTGAGTAGTGTCACTCGGGATAAAATTAGAGGATCGCGTGAATAATTTTATGCATTCACATACGGAACATTTCCTGTTATTTTATTCGCATTATTCAGTATTTTACCAGCTATATAAAGTATCACAAAAACTAGTTTCTATATCGAGATAGCAGACATCAGACTAGGAATGCTTAGTAAGGTGAAACACAAGTAGCCTGGTTCCATTTATTTTAGTTTTGCAAAATTTTAAAAATCAATATTCATTATCTTCATTAAAATTTCAAAAATATCACGCAAGAAGGGACGAGGTAAGGAATTCTTATCGTATAACGTAATCTCACAGTCATTCGTTCATTAGTATTCATCGGTTATTTGATTAACTGCTTCCCTGGCAATACTCGGGTTTCACGCTCATGTCATACAGTAGTGATTCCTAAAGTGGGCGATACCGCTCCGCTATCTTGGGGGGCGCTTGACGAAAAAGAATTTTATCCCATTGTCACTCATCTTTCTTTCTCAATTTGAACTTCCTGGACCTAACTCTAAAAAGTAATAAGATTGAATTTGGTATCTATCGTAAGCCTACTTACACAAATAGTATCATTCCCGCCGTTTCAAACCATCATTACTCCCATAAAATAGCCTCTTTCCACAGCCTCATCGATAGATTACTTCAGATACCCCTTTCCTCCGATAACTATTCTCGCGAATTAAATACTATTAAAAATATAGCCAGCGCCAATGGGTATCCAACCAGTTTGATTGATAAATTGCTTTCGCGAAAAGAAAAGAACCTTATTACCAAACGTGTTTTCCCCCTTACCCCTGTAAATAACATAGAAACCCCTCGACGTGTGGCCCTCTCATTCAAAGGCTCCATATCCTATAGTCTGCAAAATCTCTTTAAGAAATATAACGTTATTCCTGGTTATAAAAATAATAACACGCTAATGAAAATCTTCGCCAATTCCAAAGATAAATATGAACCTTTAAACAGACCGGGAGTATATAAATTAAATTGTAATGATTGTAATGGCATTTATATTGNTAGGGAAGACTCTGATCAAATTTCTAGAAAATTTATATTCCGAAACTTGAAGAGGATTTATTCTTGGACCTGAAAATCTTTTATCGATTCCAATTCTTGGATTATATCCAATGCACATATATTCCTTTCTCGACTTGAGTTATCTTTTCTTTAACGTTCGCCAATCTTTAATTTCACAAAATAATCTTTCCAAGATAAGTCGTGTTTATCACACAGAAAATAGCAAATGATGTTGTTGTGATAATAAAAATGGTTGGTTGGCTCTGTTGTCGCCATTAAGATGCCGCCGCCAGGGTGCGACGTATCCCTTGCGCGGATCTGTGCTCAGTAAAGGAAGAGAATGTTCAAGAACTCACCGCGAACTAAGTTGGGTTTCTCCTCACCTTCCTTTCTTCGTCAAACGAATCGACGGCCGAATTCGTTCAAAGATAAACGTAATAACAGAACAAATTCGAAAGTTGTTGTCCATGTGCCTGGTGCATTTTCACACTATCCATTTGAAAATAATCTTATTTTCAGAATTCACAATACCACCATAGTATTATGGATGAAAAATGAAATTCTTTATCCCTGACTTGAAACTTATTTCATACGTATTGTTCATTTTCTCTGTTTTCCAAAATGTTACCACGTTTTTCCATTTCCCTCCATGCCATCAGTTTGAAAACAATTGAGACGAGTTGTAATTCTTCGAAAGGCTTGTCGTTTACGAAATTTCGACCGTTTCAATTCCGGCCCACTGTGCGTAACCTCATCTTCATTAAAGGAAAAGGAATCTTTTTCGAAGAAATAGCGACGCGACCCCGATAATAAAATACGGATATGATTGAAGAGTAACGCTTTCGTCTTTGACATTGGTGATGAAGTGTTTCTACGATCTAAAACCTTAATTCCGATTCTAGAGATAATTGATGATGTTATATAAAACTGAGAGTAAACTATTTAAGAAATAGGTAAGCTGCATTAGCAACCAACTCTAAAAGGTAAATTTTAGATTCAGATCTATACCCCGCGAGCCGCCGGTGGCATATCGCAGGGGTGTATTAACACCTTACTTCATCTACCCTATTAACCTACCCTAAGAACGACCAGAAGTGTCTGTTTTAGTGATCACTTCCTTTTCTTTCTTTTCGGGGATTTCGGAGTTCGAATGTTTCTTTTTTTAATCGGTGCTCTTTTGTTTGTGGATTTGTGGCGGAAATGGAATTTGTGGGTTTTGTTCAAATTTCGCTTAGAATGCGTTAAATCCGCTAAGAAATACAAAAGTTCGGTGAGAATACGTTGAGTTCGCTTAGAATAGAATTGTAACGCTTAGAATACGTTGAATTAGCTAAGACAAACAAAATTACGCTTAGAATACGTTGAGTTCACTTAGAGAATGCGTTGAGTTCGCATAGAATAGAATTGTTACGCTTAGAATACGTTAAATTAGCTAAGACATACAAAATTACGCTTAGAATACGTTGAGTTCGCTTAGAGAATGCATTGATTTCGATTAGAATAGAATTGTTACGCTTAGAATACGTAAAATTCTCTAAGAAAAACAAAAGTTCGCTTAGAATACGTTTAGTTCGCTTAGAGAATGCGTTGAGTTAAATTTTAGATTCAGATCTAACATTATTATTCATCGATTCCTCTCGGAGATCGCGCTTATTTTATATTGGAATCACAATGTCTAGAATTACTACGGCTAAAAATTCTGAACCGATGAATTTTTCGAAAACCTTCCGTCAGTAATCAGTTTCCATTCGAAGCGAATTCGACCCAAGTGATTTTATCATAGCCACAACGCTACTGCCGAAACTGAAATCTCCACTGACGAAACGGGCTACTTTACGTTAAACCATATCTAAATCTAAGTTTTGTCAACTTCACGTTTCGCTTGAGTAGTGTCACTCGGGATAAAATTAGAGGATCGCGTGAATAATTTTATGCATTCACATACGGAACATTTCCTGTTATTTTATTCGCATTATTCAGTATTTTACCAGCTATATAAAGTATCACAAAAACTAGTTTCTATATCGAGATAGCAGACATCAGACTAGGAATGCTTAGTAAGGTGAAACACAAGTAGCCTGGTTCCATTTATTTTAGTTTTGCAAAATTTTAAAAATCAATATTCATTATCTTCATTAAAATTTCAAAAATATCACGCAAGAAGGGACGAGGTAAGGAATTCTTATCGTATAACGTAATCTCACAGTCATTCGTTCATTAGTATTCATCGGTTATTTGATTAACTGCTTCCCTGGCAATACTCGGGTTTCACGCTCATGTCATACAGTAGTGATTCCTAAAGTGGGCGATACCGCTCCGCTATCTTGGGGGGCGCTTGACGAAAAAGAATTTTATCCCATTGTCACTCATCTTTCTTTCTCAATTTGAACTTCCTGGACCTAACTCTAAAAAGTAATAAGATTGAATTTGGTATCTATCGTAAGCCTACTTACACAAATAGTATCATTCCCGCCGTTTCCAACCATCATTACTCCCATAAAATAGCCTCTTTCCACAGCCTCATCGATAGATTACTTCAGATACCCCTTTCCTCCGATAACTATTCTCGCGAATTAAATACTATTAAAAATATAGCCAGCGCCAATGGGTATCCAACCAGTTTGATTGATAAATTGCTTTCGCGAAAAGAAAAGAACCTTATTACGAAACGTGTTTTCCCCCTTACCCCTGTAAATAACATAGAAACCCCTCGACGTGTGGCCCTCTCATTCAAAGGCTCCATATCCTATAGTCTGCAAAATCTCTTTAAGAAATATAACGTTATTCCTGGTTATAAAAATAATAACACGCTAATGAAAATCTTCGCCAATTCCAAAGATAAATATGAACCTTTAAACAGACCGGGAGTATATAAATTAAATTGTAATGATTGTAATGGCATTTATATTGGAATGACAACTCGTAATTTTAATATTAGAGCCCATGAACACCGTAGAGCCTTCCTCCACAATTCTCCTTCCTCCCATTTCGCAAAACACCTTTTTGAAAACGGGCATTCAAGTGATTTTTCCCCAGAAATCCTGCACCTCCAAAGAAAAAGTCCTCGACTCAATGCCCTAGAGCAGCTTGAGATCAGGCGCCACCTCTCCTACCCCTATTGTTCCCTTACTAACGAGTATCTCTTTCTGTCTCCCTCCCCCATCCTGGAATCCGCCCTCTCACCCCATCCTTCAGTTACCAGCAACACCTCTCCTCCGTACCTCCCGCCTCCACCTCCTACGTCCTGATTGGCTGTCATTGTATGTACATCTCTGTCCAATCCTTATTCAATATTGTTATTTGTCTGTTTTACTCACAATGTAGTCCTTGGCTGTTTGTGGATTTAGTTCTGTTTGAACCTGACGATGGTATTACTCCGAAACCGGTAGTTCTGAATAAATATTTTGTGGAAAAGTACAAATCTATTAACAGTTTGACTACATTCAGGCATCAATAAAACGTCAGAAAATCGCCGTACCGTAATTTGGTGGATATATTTTTCAATATAGCGTTAATTTTCCTTTTTATCATTTTTCGGCTTTGGCCTATCAGACATTAATCTTTCTTATATTGTGGTTGGGGGCGGTGGTATGTATCCAAGGGAGCGATAACGTGAAAAAGTTTGAAAGGCACAGTGCTTAGAGGTTGCGGGGCTCGAGTGAATGGTGAGGTGGGCAAGTTACCCAACAAGTCCTCGAATTAGCAGAACTTTGTTTCGTTAGCCTTCGAGGAAAAGCACCTTTCCCCATCCCTTTTTTCTAACCCGAGTGCTGGGAGAAATCATGCGTCGCAGAAATGCAGAATTTTGTGGTTGAAGTCTTTACCAAGTCCGTCGATCCCCCCTCCCAACTCCTTAGCAACAGAACACGTGATTACTTTACAACCCAAACCATAATGAGTACAAACCACAATAAATAAATACAATACCGCAAGAAGTGAACAAGTATATCCATACCCCTGGAGAGAAATTGTATTAGACTCATGCGATAGTGTGGTATATGCTTTTGATTGCGTAGGAAAATGGAGAAGCAGGGGAATTTCCGAACCATAAAGCCATTGGCAGTCGTAATAAAAATTGCAAAACAGTTTCTCAGTCGATCGCAGTTTACTCTCTCGATTTTCCGTCCCCGAGGATGAAGATTTTCCAAAATTCACAAGCAATAGCAAATATCAGGTTAATATTTTCTTTCTAAAAATTCCACAACTTACATTAACTTAAATGTCATGCAACTCTTGCATCCAGCGTTTTCGCCCTTACGATCGAATGGGTGGAAGCAATCCTCCGTGATTCCGTGTACTTTTAAAGAATTCCGCGTTCCTGTTAATGAATTTTTCGTCATTGCCCCTCTCCTCAGCCAACGGGATATGGGTACTCGAGTCAAAAGTTGCCGCTGAGCATTTTCGACATCCAGTATTATGGGACGACATTGTTATAGACACTGTTCAAGTGATTTCCTTACACACAGTTTCCGTCGCATCTTTTAGCTTGTAATGACACTAAGGAAAAGAAAAACTTTGTATGTTCCGCAACTTTCCAACCACAAAAGTTGTGGAACATACAAAGTTTTTCTTTCCCTAGTGTCATCATGGCGTTCCACCAAGTAAAGCCTCTACATATTAATTTTAGCTTGTACTATCAGTAGGTGTGCGCGGATTTTTCACACCCCCTTCTTTGTGGGTGTTTTCCTGCTGAGGATATTTTCTTTTTATTTTCACACCCGCAAATCCTTCTTAAGTTTTCTTCTCTATTTCTATTCACAAATTTATTTATTTTTATTTATGACGACAGGTTAGATGGAAGAAGAGACTTTTTAGTCTCAATATCGACTTAACGAAGACCACATAGACATTTCATTCGAATTAAGTCAAAGACAGCCTGAGGTAATTTGAGAATTAGGGTATAAATTTAAGGACGTTGCCGTCATTCGATATTTACCACAAATTTTTTATGACTATAGGAAGCATACCTTCCCAATGAAGCCGTTAAAGTTTTGGGAGAGGCAAAGAACCACGTTACGTTTTGCTATCAGCTGATCGCACGGACTAAGCTTACCAGCGTTGTAAAAAAGGAAGTTTATTCACTACGAGAACTCGTTCGACAAGTTTCTGTCCCGTATTTTCAGATTTCCATTCCATTGCAAGTGAAATTCTGCAAAGCCATAAAAATAATAGTGCGGCTATGGAAATAAAAAGCTTTTGACATTTTGCTTCAGTTTGGGTGAGATATCTCTTCTTTTTATCATCAAACTATAATTCCGCCGAGTAGAAAGTTCTTTCATCCGAGATAAATGGCGTTTCTGATTATTGAGTCAATCACTATTTTCAATCAATTAAGAGAAAATATTACTTTTGTAGGGTTTTAGGTTCCGAGAGAGAACCATATGTGTATAAAGTGAAGCGTGCAGTTCTAGAGATCGAGTAAGAATTACATTATTTAGCATTTATATTAGAATTTATGAACGGAGCTCTAACTATTACGTAGTTGCGACATCTCACTACGGTTGAATATCCATTTTCAATCCCCTTTCCATTGCCCCAAATGTATAGCTATTTCTTAGATGTCTGTACAGTCTTCAGCCTTCAGGCTGGTCTAAACCTCGACTCTCCATCATAATTCCAAGTAAGTGAGGCACAATGACTCTACGAGCAAAACTTTTAGTAACATTCAGAAAGGAGAAACCTTAATCAATGTTATTATTCAGCATCACTCATACCACAGTAGCTTTCTTATCATCACAGCCATTAACAAAACTGGGATAAAAGTTAATGAAAGATACATTTTTCTCCATCCTGAACCCGAAGACAAATATTCCATNATAATTCCAAGTAAGTGAGGCACAATGACTCTACGAGCAAAACTTTTAGTAACATTCGGAAAGGAGAGACCTTAATCAATGTCATTATTCAGCATCATTCATACCTCAGTAGCTTTCGTATCATCACAGCCATGAACAAAACTGGGATAAAAGTTAATGAAAGATACATTTTTCTCTATCCTGAACCCGAAGACAAATGAAAAATATTCGTTAAGTATCGTCGAAAAATATTCGAAAAGTATCGTTCGCGGGAGGAATGAGTCCCTAAAACGACCCGTCCTCGCATCTATCTCTCTTATTTTACGCTCATAGTCGAATCGGCCGAATTTAAATGTAATATGGGACTCTCTAGTCCCAATTCAGCCCAAAAAAGACGATTACATGCATATGTCTGATACAGGATTTGAAATCATACACAATTTTGCAGTTGTGCCAGTTTATTTTTTATATTGTCACTAAATGCACCCATAAAGGTAGCTAGAAAGCCACTGAACTCATCGGGAAACGTTGCGAAAGATAAATAATTATAAATAAGCTAAATAATTACAACGGCTCGAATCCGCTTTTACGAATTTTATATCTGTTCAGATATCAAAAAAGTAAAGTGAAGTAAAACATCAACAAGATGTCGTTGAAATAGCGACAGTATCGCCAAATTGGCATCTACATTCCATCATCTACTTGATGGCATCATCATAGAAATTTTTTATTAATATTAAGAATGCGACGATGCAATGAATTTTTCCTAAGATTAAAACTCTAGGACTAGATAGATTTTAAACTTTTACGCCAATTAACAACAATATAACACATATTCGAAAATTTAAAAAGCTCATCAGACTGGCATTGCTCTCGGATCTTCGGATGAAATTGCGTAGTCATAAGTTGTGCCGTTTCTTTGCAATTGATTTTTATAAATCACGAAAAAGCCGAGATTCGCAAAAAGTGCCGTTTTTTGGGTACCTTGGTTTAAATATTTTTTCACGGTAAATTTAGTTCTTCGTTGCCATCAACAAAAAATTTCCAGAAATAGAATATGGAATTGCCTTTACTTTGGTGTAAAAAGTGTTCATATGCGTCGAGCACTGAGCTCGCAATAAATTAACAAAGTCCAGGGGCACATGATTAAAAATCCTTTAGTATGCATTTTTGCCTCTGTGGATTCAAAATCCACGGTCTTGTTTCCGGAGGTGTTGACGATGTCTTAAAAGGCACCACTTCCTCGACCCTTCCTCCCCTATCTTCCAAACATAGTTGCCGATTTATCGATTCTGTCGCTAGATCTACCAACTTTCTCCTCGTAACAACTATGATTTGTTTTATTTACGGGATGATTTTATAATAAAAGATTTCAAATAATGCATATATATTTATTTCGACGAAAAGAAATAGTGCTTGAAATATGAGTGTATACTGGTGAAAATGTATAGGGGTCATCATGTAATTAGATATTTGCATGAATTAGTAAAATGTCATGAGAAAAGTAATAAACGGGGAAGGAACGGGAAAACGTTCTTACCAAAATATTTTCAGATTTCACTATTCCCATAGTTTACGTAATTCCTAAGGATGCTTAAGTGGTTTAAACCTCCTTGCTTCCTTGCATACTCGTGTTATGCCCGTAAATTCTTTTTCCTTTATGGAGACTCAACCTCGATAGTATGTTATCGCTGTAAACTGACTGTAAGGACTGTAAACGAGACAAGAAGCCTCTCTTACCCTGTTAAGTATACATTGGTATGAGAGGAGAAATTTACCTCAGAAATTGACATTACTCTGACTGATGTAAGCAGTGAAACGACGGAGTGATTCATGTGATAAAGCTTTAGGTAAAATCCGTAGTGTATAAACAGTACAGACTGAGTTTATTTATATAAGTGATTTTGTTTTCGTCGGTTATGCCAGCTCCTACTTTGAGAATCTTTGCAAATGACTTTCATTTTTAAAACTTTTGCAAATTTGACGTGTTTAATTGGCTGGTCTTTTAAAAATCATCAATGTTTTCTGAACCTTTAAATTAAAGAGGCGATCGCGATTAAATGGATTTATTTATTTTTCCACATTCGCCCTCATTTCCGCCTATTGCGGCGATTGAAAAACATTGTCATTAGGGAACTTCTAAACCTTTTATTCGGATTTATTCCGGCAATTTTCTTCCAATGATTTAGCCATTAAATTTGTAAGGAAAATCAGTCATGGTTAACTAAAAAGGTTCTACAACAAAAATACGCATGTATTGCAAAATTATATTGTTAAGGCGTTTAAAAAATTATTTGCGCGCTATGGATGTATTGTTTAGAGTAATTTACTGAATTAGTGATCCATTCATGGACTTATCGTGACAATACATGCAAAGAGTAAAATCCTAAGCAATGGAAGGAACTTCCTGAGCAGCATTCACCGAGAAAGCATTAGATCTTTCTGCAAGAAAGAGAGCAATTAGATGACAAACCTTCACTACCAGACCAACACTCCAACAAAGCATCTGCGTGATTACAAGTTCTCGATGACCGTGACATAACAGAGGTCGAGTGCTTGGAAAATGCGACGCTTATCTGCTAACCATTCCAAACGGGGTATATCTTCCCCGAGTAATATTATTACTGTGTTGAACTGCGAAAATTTAAGTACTGTAAAAATGTTTACAAGCACACGGTACGGTGATTTTAGTTCGTATCATTGTTCCTTTCGGGGCGAAATTTCTAGTAAAGAGAAGCTGTAATATTTAAATGTAACAGATGTGTTTGTCACCGATTTAACGCATTTTCCGTCAAAATGATATCAATTTAATCACAGAAGTTCGTTCTTGTGGTTTGACTAAATATCTAATAATGTCTTTTACCTCTAATGAAACAATTCTTTTGAAGGTAATTTAACTACTATTCATATTTATTTATATGTCGTTTATTCAGATTTAAATGCTGTTTGAAGTTGTGACAGCGAAAGTGGAAAATGTAAGAAGAGTGGAACTAAAATTTCCATCCCTATGTAGTTACTATAAAGACCCCCAAGGAGGGCCGTTCCGAAGTACAGGCGATTGCTCAGGGCGCCATAATTTGAGGGGCGTTTAAGGCGGAGGTACATACCTTCGTGATCTTTTAATTGACAGACGGTACAATTACTGTACAGACGAATGTCCATGTCTAATATCCTGCAATTCGGCGTGTGGCATGGGGCGCATGCATCATGACCTTACTTCCCTAATCGATTACTTTTACGTATCTTTCGTGGAAAAAATATTATAAGTTCTTGAATCGATTTGTTCTAGCATCTATCCATCTAGAACGGCCTATGGAACTTGGAGATCGCATTATATCGGCTACATCTTCTAAAAATGTACTTTCTCTGAAATTATTTAGTAAATTTATCATTTGTTTAAATATTCCATCTTCTAGAGATCCCATCTTGCGTCCTCAAGCGTCTGAGTAACGCTCACTGATTTATTGTAGCATTTCATTACAAAACGTATCGCCTTTCGCTGCACCTTTTCTGATTCCCGAATACGACATTTTTCGGAAGGGTCCCGTACACTATACTCGTACTCAAAGTGAGGCCTAACTAACGAAAATAACATCGCTCGCGGACTTTTTCTTCGCTCATACCGACTATTCACTTTGAAATCGAATAAAAGTTAAGAATCATCAATTGAACACCTTTGGCACTCATAAATGGAATTGATCGATGTGTTGAAAGTGTATTTGATATTCGTATTGATTGAATCGATTTATTAATCTTCCGATTTTCATCCTTTTCGTCCAATTTCTGAGATATTGATTTGTTATAATTTTTCCAACGCTAAACCGAATGTGATATGATAAAAACGATTTTTAGGTCAACCTTTTCCGCCCCTCTGCAAAGGTACAAAGTACGCCGTCATAATTACTCCTATGTTTTGAGTCAAAGGAAGGGAAATTCCACCACTGTAGGTTAAATTGGAACTTCAACTGGGGAAAATGAACTCGTGTATGAACGAGGTCCGCAAATTCAGTCTTTAGTCCTTTTCCATTTGATTGAAGTTGGGAGCAGAGGGGAGAGGACCAATTAACCTTTGAAGGAGTACCTACCTCACGAGGAACGTAGAAAATGGGAGAATAAGTCATGATATCCATATTTTCCCCTTCCACTTGTCGTCTTCCTGGGAAGGGTGTGCAGGGGAAAAGAGGTTTGGTTGAGGGGGCTGTAGAGAATAAAACACGACGCACGGAAGATTTTTGGCATGTTTTCGGGGAGACCGTCATGCTGCTCGGAAGGTCTCTAAGGAACAGGCGAGGTCTACACTCCGAGGGAATGCTGGAGGAGATCGGAAGATGTGGTAGTGAGTTGAGGAGTCTAATTAATTTCATTATCTTTAATTTTTCAATTTTTGGCGACATTTACTCTTTTCAATTAATCTTATTACGGAATTTTGGCGAAAAGTATTTAATGGTTGAGCCATTTGTGTAGGCTAGCTATTAGTTAGAGATTTTTTTCCCCTTGGCTAACCCATTCTTCTCTTTTTTTTATATATAAAATTAGAAGATTTCATTTCAGGGTGAATGCCTTGTTTAAATTCTCATGGGTAAAAGTTTGGTGTGGTGCTGCCAGATCGTGATTATACGTGATGTACAGCGGAAATGACCAATACCCGGGACAATACGTGATTCCTGGTGAAGTGATTTATTGAATGAAACTGGTGAACTGATTTATTGAATTTTGATGAAAGTTTTCAGCATTTTCCCAATGTTTTGTAAGGGTTGATTAAAGTTTAGTCTAATTTTCCGCTGTTTATTTTTTCAATTTAATGATCGCTAATAACTCTATTACCATTTCTAGGAAAGTATTTGAGTATTTGCCGGCGGAGCATCTAGAAACTGTTTCCTGAGATTCTTCAACCCTTGGATGGAGATAACTTGGACGTCTCCTTGTATGATACGGGCAGTGGTCCATAGACTTCGTACAGCTGAGACTACTTTTCTCATCTAGCGGAAGGAAGCCAAAAGAGACTAAGTTATTCTCTTGATAGGAAACTGGAGTGCAGCGAAGAAACAAATCAACTCTGATTCGCCGTGCACCATCACCAGCACCTTCTCCGAGATTCGCCGTGCACCACCATCAGCAGCACCTTCTCCGAGATTCGCCGTGCACCACCATCAGCAGCACCTTCTCAGAGATTCGCCGTGCACCATCACAGCACCTTCTCAGAGATTCGCCGTGCACCATCACAGCACCTTCTCAGAGATTCGCCGTGCACCATCACAGCACCTTCTCAGAGATTCGCCGTGCACCATCACAGCACCTTCTCAGAGATTCGCCGTGCACCATCACAGCACCTTCTCAGAGATTCGCCGTGCACCATCACAGCACCTTCTCCGAGATTCGCCGTGCACCATCAGCAGCGCCTTCTCGGAGATTCAAGACTGCTAAATTTCTCCTCAACTACAATTACAATTGCTAAGACTCTACGCCGGGCCGCAACGAAGGAGAGGACCACCAACCCAGTAAGAAGATTCAGCAAAAGTAAGTGATTTTCTTTTAAATTATTTCAGAATATGAATTCTCTGGTTTAGTTGTGTGTTGCGTAGGAGTAAAATTTTCAGTTAAAAAAATTCTTAGGAGTATTTGAAAATCCCTAAGTATGAAGTAGGTCGGGTGTTGTTGAAAACTTTCTTTTTAGTTCACCCCATGTTATTGTTTTGCAGAAAATTTGGTTGAAACTCCTCTAGTCTTTCTTAGTTGCTGAACTGAAATCTTAGTTGGCTTTTTCTTTTCTTTTGTAAAGAAAGTAGTCTTATCCCACAGCCGTCAGTGGTTCTGCTTTCAGCATCAGCTTCTTGAATAACTTTTAATCTTGTGTATTATAGATAGAAATTTGTAGCCAGCGTAATTATTACGAGATAGTTATTGAAAGCTAAAACTTGCCGTGATAATTGACGAAGACTTTAACTTCGATTTTGAACTCTGTCCGTTTTAATTTCGAATTAGTACAGATGTAGTAATATTTTATTATATTGTCATATTCAATTTTTGTATTAAGTTACAAAATAGTTCTCGAGTGGACATATTAAATGCCCAGCTCCCACCGGGTTGCTAGCTAACGGTGATGCTAAGCTGCTTAAAATTTCAGCTACTAGTTTTTACAGATGGTAGTTTTGAAATCTTTCTCCTGGCGCATTCGGAAATTCTTTCTAATTAGTAATTTTCTATAAGAGGAAAAAATGACTATTATTAACACCTATGGAGTGTTTTACATGGCATCGGTTACAAAATTTTTCGGATTAAAATTTGTTTTATTGATCCTTTCTGTCATTGCGGGACTCCCGTGAGCTTGTACTTCTAAAGCTTGTTTTCTTAAAATTTTGCTGTTCTTTACACCAAAGTTATTTTCCCCATGTATCGCAGGATTGATTTAACCGTAACCGGAAGTTACTTTCGTATTCACTGCGAGATACCTCTTGTAGGCAGATTTTTTTTGATATTGCTAATTTCAAATTTCTGATGGATAAACACGTTCAGATTTCTAGTAAGTCATTTTGTGATAGATTAATGCCTTATCCAACGTGAGGCTTTCAATGAAGACTATGCATTTCGGTGATAATACTCAAATAAAAATTCAAATTAATTCACTGGTTAAAAAAAATTGGTTCTACAGTGTTTTCCCATGTATGTGTAGTAAGACTCGCTTTCGCGAAATTTGGGGTTTTTAATAAGAAAACTTTGATAAGAATATTTTTTCTGACGACTTCAACTTGTATACGCAATCTACTAAGTCTACGGAGGCAGTTGCTAATAGTTTGTTCGCGTTAATTGTTTAAGACTTGCTGTATGAGGTTTTTTTTTTTTTTTCAAATTTTGGGAACTCAAAATTGTCATACCCGGGGAAGTACGGTATGTTAGGATGAATCGTGGAAAGATGTTAATCCTTTTAAAGATTACTTTTCCTACGTCATAATTTTGAATGCCAATAATTTTAAGAGATGCAAATAAAAATGCAATTTACACGGGTACGTTTTGAAAGAAACTTGGGTAGTTAGTTCGATGGGCATAATATTTCGTTCGAATGTGTCGTCTTTTTGATGCCAACAGTTTTGTACCTATTTAAAGTGCGAAATATATTCTTCAATTTGCTCAATGAAGCGGATTAAACAATTTCATTGAATATCTGAAACTGTGTTTAAATCTGATCAAACTTTCTTGATACAATTCAGCGGTTTGCATTTATGGGATTCATTTCTAAGTATTTTGGCGCAAATTTTTCGATAAGACAATTTTTCAGTGGGGGTGCGCGTACTATCTAATAGATATGTGCGACTTTGTCTTCAGGAAAAAGTTAAATTTGCCAGTGACGATAGTTCATACGCAGGCCTTACCGAATGAAAGGGCCACATTGATATTGCAGAAGAGTATCGCGAGCCGCAGATGAAGGCTTTTGCAAAAAGATTACTTCATGATTTACAATGAATATTTCTTGAAAAGGGGTTAGTGATTTTTTTTTTTTCAGTGGGGAGATTTTTCTGACAAAGAACTAAAAGGTCTTTCTTCATAATGTTTTCCAATTCATCATTAGAGATATAGAGCTTAGTCATCGCTGTGGCAACGTTGGAGGTATCCCTTTAACTTTATCGCTACCATTTGATAATCAGGTTTTATAAAATACTAGTAAACGCCCCGTCAAGCATGACGGAACTTAATTCAGTTTAAAAATATCCCTATTCGTATATATCTGGTCCTCCCAAGCGCAAATTCCGTCGTAAGATCATAACTCAATATTTCTTACCATCATTTACAATATTTATTGTTTTAAAGTCATTATAGCCTATTTTACGTAAATTTCTTACGGGAAAGGTATACAAACTGATTATCCTCTTGTATTTATATGGGATAACTCATGAAATCAATGTTCAACAATTGCCTTGGTCGTCAAAGGGCTGGGTTTTTTTATTTACGAAGAATTTTACCAATGTCAGTGTATTTTATCAAGGTTCTCGCAATTTCGAATTTATATGAATGATTCACGACTAAAATAAGTTTCTATGATTATTTCCCTTTCTTATGACACTTGTTTCAATTTCGTGGGACCATTGCTTCTAATTTAATTTTGTAAAAGAAACGACCTCTGCAAGTCATGAAAACGTAATTTACGTACATCTCTTATGGAAACGTATTTTGTGCTCCTGGGTTCGAACCCGGGCCTTTACAGAGATGAAAATAGTTTTCCTGGGGGTTTCAGCATCGTAGAAACACAATGCAGTTTGTTTCAGATCTCTAAGTCAAGCCGTTTCTGAGATAAATAGGGGGACGGACAGACATTTGCTTTTTATATATATGATATGATTTGCATACAAGGAAAATTTCCTAAATCCTTAGCGGGCTTTAATTTGCGCAAACATTCTAGAGACATATTATCAGCAACGATTTTTATCAAATAAATTTGCTATCATTTTAAAAATATATCGATCTTCTGCTTAAATGGACATTTTGTACATATGTTGTTTTGGTTCTACCTTTGAAGAATTACGGACAGAAATTTCAATTTTAGCAAATTTAGCTTTAAAATAGAAAAGCGTGATTTTTTTTTTTCAGAATATAAATCTTTATCTCAGAAATCTATCCAATCTGCTTGCACACTTCCTCAGATTTTTCGGAAAATTTAAGTCAAAATCTTACTGTAACCGAATTATAGAATTAACAGGATTAAGTACTGAATGTGGTGTATTTTTTGCTTTGAAACTGTTTTTCTAAGGGTTCAATAAAATGCTTTGGAATTGAATTTTTTATTTCTTGAAAGAGATTTCATGTATTACTATGGTCTCTAAATATCTGGTGTCCAAAAAACGTTTAAAGCACCAAAGGTAAGGTTTGCTCCCGAAGTAAGAACATCAGATTCATGCAGCAGCTGTCATAGTCAGGTAAGTGAAGGCCGATAATTTATCAGAAATTTTCTATTTAAGATTTTAATTTTGTATTTGTATTGAGTTCCGTCAGTAGCACGAATGCATTCTTAGACTTCAGAAATTCAGAAATTCTTGCTGGTGTCTATTTCTTCAGAAGTGTTTTGCATGTAAAATGTTCTTTTACTTGTGTACACAGGAGTGTCTACGAACTAAATTGCTATTTCTTTAAATTATGTATTGGAAAAATATTTTTTGCCATTTCTTATTTTGCTATGGATGAAGTCATTGTATATGCTAAACTGTTAATTTTGGGTAAGAAAACCTTTACAATTGTATCCTTCTGGATGTTTTAGATATTTTTCTGTGCATTTAAAAATTTCTAATTTCTGTGGATAAAATTTGTGTTAACTTTGCTGATTATATTTGCCTAAATATAAGTAATGTGATCTCATTTTCTGTATTAACCATGTATATTGCATTTTTTCACCTGTTAATAAAAACTGAACTATTTCTAAAGATTTTTCTGTTAAGAGTAAACTTTCCCTTCTGTGAAAATTTTCTTTTAGAGAAACTAATCCATAGTAATAAATTGTGCAATTTAAAATCTACCACCTGGATCAGAAGATTTACAAATATTTATCTTGCCGCTTTCGTATTTTTTGTATTGTTAGTTATTATAATTTGGTATGATTGTAAACTTACTTTTTTTTTT